>OU426981.1:22903431-23503431 GCA_911387785.2 Aelia acuminata
GATGAGGCTGAAAAGAAAAAATTAATAGATAATTATTCTGTACATCCAAGAATGTATGGATTGATTAAATTGCATAAAATAGAAAAACCACTAAGACCTATCGTAAATGGTATAAAAAGTCCGGTATATAAACTATCTAAATTTCTAAAAACTGCTTTGGACAATGTTTATATAAATGAAAATTTTGATATAAAAAATGTAATTCAAGCAAAAGAGAAATTGAAAGAGGTTCAAATAGATGAAGATGAAATAATGATCAGCTATGATGTCACCTCTCTCTTCACCAACATCCCCTTAAAAAACGTATATAAAATAATAGAACAAAAATGGGAGCAGATTTCTTTACAAACTAAAATAAAAAATAAAAAAGTGTTTATTGAAGGAATTAAGCTGTGCTGTGAAAATGGAATTTTCAAATATAATACAGAAATTTACAGACAATTATATGGGTTACCAATGGGTGGGGTTTTATCAGTAAGCCTGGCGGGACTGATAATGAATGAGTTAATAGAAAATGCAATCAGAAAATCTGGCATAAATGTAAAAATTATGTTTAAATATATTGATGACATTTTTTGCATTATAAAAAACAATGAAGTTGAAAAACTACATAATGCATTAAATGATTATAATGAAAGATTAAAATTTACTATAGAAAAAGAAGATAAAGGTCAGATAAGATTTTTAGATTTATTAATTATAAGAAAGGAAAACAGATTAATAACTGCATGGACTAAGAAAGAATGTTGCAGTAATAAAATACTCAATTTCTTTTCTTGCCACCCCTTCCATATGAAATATAACATTTTACAAAACCAAATCAATAAAGCAATAAAAATTACAGATAATGAGAGGCTCCCAGAAATAAAAACAAATATATTTAATATGTTTATTGAGAATATGTACCCTCTAAAGCTAATTAAAAAGGTATGGGCAAAAAACTATAATAAAATAAAAGGACATGTAAAAAATGAAATAATAAAATATAATAATAATGTCAGAAAGTTTTATAAATGTACATATATAAGGGGTCTAGGAGAAAATATCAAAAAATCTTTTGAAGATTATGATGTAAGTGAATATAATTTAAGTTTTAAGCCGACAAATAAAGTGGGCAACATATACAGTAATATGAAAGATAAAATAAATGTTAAAAACCAATCCGAAGTAGTCTATAAAATACCTTGTTTGGATTGCCCAGCTATATACATTGGTGAAACAAAGCAATATGTTTCTGACCGGATGTACCAACATAAAAATGATGTGAAAAATATACAAAAAAATGACAAAAAAACAGGTCTAGTGGAACATGTAAATAAAACACAGCATAGATTTGATTTTGATGGAGTTGAAGTGATGCATAGGGAATCAAGTGTATATAAGAGAAGAATGCTTGAAGCCATGTCAATTTCAGAAAATATTGATAAGACAGTAAACTTTAAAAATGACTCCAGAAATTTAAACAAATACTATGCGGAAATTTTAAGTAAAATTAATAATTGAGTGTCCTAAAAATAAAAAGTAATATGTCTGGAAATTTATATATAAAAAAAATTTTTATTATGAAATTTAAAAATTTTAGAAAATTAATACATAGTGAAATATAAAAAATGTAAGAATTTTAATCATGTTTTTAATTTAAAAATTTTAGCAAATTGTTTATTTAAGTAATAGTGAGGTTACAGGTTGGAGGGGATAAGGGGACTGGTAAAATAATCCATTTGACTGTGATTCTTAACAATAGTGACAATAGTTGTTAACTAGTAATAAAAATTTTAATTTTAGACAAGGGTAGTCAGCCTAATTTATTTAAAAATTGTGGTCACAGGTGGGTAAAATCATATATATTTTCACTTGAATGTTTTTTATTTTAATTTATTGAGTTCAAAAGTATTGAAATTCTAAATTTTAGGTCTTCTTCTTGAAAATGGCTTAGTGCCGAAACGTTGAACCAACTATTGTAAAAATAGTGTGAGGCCAATAAAGGATCAATTTTAAAAGACTGAACTACTAATTTCTTAGCCTCAATACCAATATAGAATTAATATAAGAATTTTGAAGAGGATCCACAATGTCTTCACTGAAAATAATTTTTAAGAACCTGAAAAAGGATTTTCAAGCATCTTTTAATAGTGTAAACCCAGGTGTGACCACTTTATTTATTTCTTTATTTATTAAACTTATTAAGGCTGAAGGAAAAATTTTTTATCTAAGGGAATCTAGGTCTAGATGTAAAATACCTCCCCATATCTTTTATCCTATAGTTAATTTAGAAAACAGATTTAATAGCAATTTTTTAAAAAGTATAAATAAGACAGAAATATTTAATATAGTCATAAGGGACTTCATTAATCTGGACATTAGACAAGGATACTGGATTAGAAATTATTTTAAAAATGAATTAGACAAAATAAAAATTAAAATAATAGAACAAAACTATAACTATAAAAACATTTTAGAAGAATTCATTATAAATAAAAAGAAGGAAATATTCAAAATATATTGTGAAAAATTAGAAAATAAGATAAATAAAATGATTAATATAAAAATTAACAAGCCATATAACAGAATTAGAGATAATGAAGATATAAACAAAACTTTTATTGCAAGTAACAATGTTAATCCCAAGAAGAAGTTTATATCTAACCACACATTCAATGAAACTGTAAATAAATATGAAAATTTGCATAAAGGTAATTATATAGAAAACCTTAGTAACGTTGAAATACCTGTTAAGGTAAAAAATTTTTTAAGTCTAGGAGAAAATGTTAGTCTATTTCCAAAAGACATAAGGAAAAATATAATTAATTTAATTGCCGATCTAGAAATAGTTTTTAACAATATGGATACTTGTGAAAATCATATTAATAGTTTAAGAAGCAATATAATAAGAAAAATAGGGAATTTCATTGATAAAAAGAAAAATAGAAATAAAAATAATATTAATAATAAAATTCTTGACCTATGGACTAGAGATTATGAAGAAGTTTTAAAATTTAAAAGGAAAAATCCAGAATTATTAATTATTAAATCTGATAAAACTAAAAAAGTTGCAGTGATTAATAAGGACTCATACCAAGAAAAAATGAATAAAGTTTTAAATGTAGAAAACACTTACAGAAAACTTAGAACTGACCCTTTGCCAGATATAAAGAAGAGTGTAAACACTTACTTAGAAAAACTACAAAAAAATAATTTCATAGATGAGGCTGAAAAGAAAAAATTAATAGATAATTATTCTGTACATCCAAGAATGTATGGATTGATTAAATTGCATAAAATAGAAAAACCACTAAGACCTATCGTAAATGGTATAAAAAGTCCGGTATATAAACTATCTAAATTTCTAAAAACTGCTTTGGACAATGTTTATATAAATGAAAATTTTGATATAAAAAATGTAATTCAAGCAAAAGAGAAATTGAAAGAGGTTCAAATAGATGAAGATGAAATAATGATCAGCTATGATGTCACCTCTCTCTTCACCAACATCCCCTTAAAAAACGTATATAAAATAATAGAACAAAAATGGGAGCAGATTTCTTTACAAACTAAAATAAAAAATAAAAAAGTGTTTATTGAAGGAATTAAGCTGTGCTGTGAAAATGGAATTTTCAAATATAATACAGAAATTTACAGACAATTATATGGGTTACCAATGGGTGGGGTTTTATCAGTAAGCCTGGCGGGACTGATAATGAATGAGTTAATAGAAAATGCAATCAGAAAATCTGGCATAAATGTAAAAATTATGTTTAAATATATTGATGACATTTTTTGCATTATAAAAAACAATGAAGTTGAAAAACTACATAATGCATTAAATGATTATAATGAAAGATTAAAATTTACTATAGAAAAAGAAGATAAAGGTCAGATAAGATTTTTAGATTTATTAATTATAAGAAAGGAAAACAGATTAATAACTGCATGGACTAAGAAAGAATGTTGCAGTAATAAAATACTCAATTTCTTTTCTTGCCACCCCTTCCATATGAAATATAACATTTTACAAAACCAAATCAATAAAGCAATAAAAATTACAGATAATGAGAGGCTCCCAGAAATAAAAACAAATATATTTAATATGTTTATTGAGAATATGTACCCTCTAAAGCTAATTAAAAAGGTATGGGCAAAAAACTATAATAAAATAAAAGGACATGTAAAAAATGAAATAATAAAATATAATAATAATGTCAGAAAGTTTTATAAATGTACATATATAAGGGGTCTAGGAGAAAATATCAAAAAATCTTTTGAAGATTATGATGTAAGTGAATATAATTTAAGTTTTAAGCCGACAAATAAAGTGGGCAACATATACAGTAATATGAAAGATAAAATAAATGTTAAAAACCAATCCGAAGTAGTCTATAAAATACCTTGTTTGGATTGCCCAGCTATATACATTGGTGAAACAAAGCAATATGTTTCTGACCGGATGTACCAACATAAAAATGATGTGAAAAATATACAAAAAAATGACAAAAAAACAGGTCTAGTGGAACATGTAAATAAAACACAGCATAGATTTGATTTTGATGGAGTTGAAGTGATGCATAGGGAATCAAGTGTATATAAGAGAAGAATGCTTGAAGCCATGTCAATTTCAGAAAATATTGATAAGACAGTAAACTTTAAAAATGACTCCAGAAATTTAAACAAATACTATGCGGAAATTTTAAGTAAAATTAATAATTGAGTGTCCTAAAAATAAAAAGTAATATGTCTGGAAATTTATATATAAAAAAAATTTTTATTATGAAATTTAAAAATTTTAGAAAATTAATACATAGTGAAATATAAAAAATGTAAGAATTTTAATCATGTTTTTAATTTAAAAATTTTAGCAAATTGTTTATTTAAGTAATAGTGAGGTTACAGGTTGGAGGGGATAAGGGGACTGGTAAAATAATCCATTTGACTGTGATTCTTAACAATAGTGACAATAGTTGTTAACTAGTAATAAAAATTTTAATTTTAGACAAGGGTAGTCAGCCTAATTTATTTAAAAATTGTGGTCACAGGTGGGTAAAATCATATATATTTTCACTTGAATGTTTTTTATTTTAATTTATTGAGTTCAAAAGTATTGAAATTCTAAATTTTAGGTCTTCTTCTTGAAAATGGCTTAGTGCCGAAACGTTGAACCAACTATTGTAAAAATAGTGTGAGGCCAATAAAGGATCAATTTTAAAAGACTGAACTAAAAATATTTTATTTTAAAAATATTTTATTTTAAGGTTAAGGTTTTAAGGTACTCCCTCAAGAAAATAACAAAATTATCGTACCCCCCTGAAGTTCATAAACAGAGCCTTCTAAATCTTCTGACCGCATATAAAGACTTCATACCTATTTATACCGACGGATCAAAACGATTGGGAAATGTTGGTTGTTCCGTAGTCCTTCCCACGGAGACAATCCGATACAGTCTTCCTTCCATCTTTTCCGTATTCTCCTCCGAACTATTTGCCATATACCTATCCCTAACCTTAATTATAAACAATGACTTCACCTGCAACAATTTTTTAATTATCAGCGATTCCTATTCCGCTCTAAAGTCTATAGAAAAGTTTCATATCCAGGATAACCCCATAGTAACCTCTATAATCCAAATTATTTTAGAAACCAACAGAAGTACAAAATTTCTTTGGGTCCCGAGTCATGTCGGAATAACGGGAAATGAACTGGCTGACACATCTGCGAAGGAAGCCTGCAACCTATTTCCACTTCCTAAAGTTAAAATTGCTCGATATGACTTTCAGACAGCTATCCTCAATCAATTTAAAGAAACCTGGGGTCATTTTTGGGCAACGGTTCCGGCTACTAATAAAATGAAGAAGCTCTTCAGCGATAGCAAACCTCTCCCAGAAATACAAGGAAGCCGCCGAGAGCAGACTATAGTAACCCGCCTGAGGATTGGGCACACCAGGCTAACTCATGGGCACCTCTTAGCAGACAAACCTCCTCCAATGTGTCGAACCTGTAATGCAAATTTAACATTACAACATATTTTGGAAAATTGCCCGGGACTGGAAGCAGCGAGGAATAAACACCACGTCGAGGGATACGCTGAAGCCCTTATACCAGAAAATTCAAAAAACTTATTTAAATTTCTTAAAGACACAGATATTTACAAATGTGTATAAAGCTGTATTTAATGTAGTTTCCATAAATTTGATTATAGTTCCATTAGTATTTCATCTATGTAATTGATGTATATGCATTTGATGTATTGTAATTGATGTATGGCGTTGTATGTTATCTAAATAGAATTTGGTGCCTCTAACCCATGTTGTTGTACACGGCACCTTAAGTGTAATTAAATAAATAAATAAATAAATATCCTCCACCATCATTAACCCAAGAGGTAACATTTCAAACATTATAAGATTAAGTTTAGAATAATATTATAAATTGTGGTAACATGTGGTGTAGTGTTTAGCATGGCAACCTAATCTACTAAAGGTGGCGAAGTGGCCCTAAATTTTTTTAACGGGAGTAAAAAATCCATGGCTATGTCGTCCCTCGGATAGGACGTAAAATGGAGGTCCCGAGCCCGTACGATATCAGGTACTCGTCAAAGATCCCTATCCTAAACCTGGATAGGCAAAATGTAGCATCGTCCGATTAGCCTTAGTAGTATAAAGGGACGTTAAAGAAACAAACAAAAAAATTTTAAATACAAGTATAGTTTTTATGTTGTTAAATCAATGAAATGTTGTTATTTATTTATTTTATAAAACTAAGGGTTAGTCTAAACTTTTGACTGGTACTGTAAGTCCGTTTTCTCACTAAAATATTTTAAATATACGACTCGATGCCTACAAACTCATAGGAGACCCTATTACCTTACAATTGGATAAAAATTAGTTTGGCCAAAATGGCGTGATGGCGAATATTTTTTATGAATTCTCGAATAATTTGTTAGTTATGATGGTTACACTATTGGTAAGATGACCAAAATATTATTTATTTAAATACTTCGGAAAACCGAAAATCGACTTGGAAACTAAATTGCAAAACTCATTATGTTAGGTAAGATATCTAAGTTCCTATAAAGAAATCAAGTTTTTAATTCTATTAACGGTTGCCAGAGAAAATGAAAAAACTGAAACTCGCGATCTTATGCTACCTCACCTACCCATACATACTGTAAATTAAAATTTTACCATTAGAAGTAATGGTTTAAATTAAAATTTTATCATTAGAAGTAAAGTAATTTTACTCGGCACGAAGGCAAGGATCGACAGCCTTTACTGGCAACATTTGCTGACAGTACTAAATTTACATCACACAAATGCACAGGCAAATGTTTATGTAGGTTAGTTTAGTATATGTGTATGTTGGATAGTATATATGTAAGCTTATGTTCAAGGAGATATATAAGGTATAGGAAGGCAGACATAGGTACTATTGATAACAGCTCTGTACTGATAAGAAAGGTCTTTGCCCTGCTACAACTTAAATCACTGAACGATACCAGAACGCACCTGTGACTTTAGGAATTAGTTATCTTCCAAATTTTTAAAATTTATCAGTTTGACGTTTAAATGTCACATACACCCTACAGTAAATTTGATTCAAGAGTCATAACTATTCTATATTTCATGAAGCTTTTATAGTTCTGTTAAAAATTAGCAGTTCGATAACACTGTTATAAATTTAAATTCCAAAATAGGGTAAATTTGATTTCAGAATTTAATAATATCTGCCGCATAATGATATTTCCATGAGAACAAAGTAATATAGTATAGACTATATTACCCTATCATATATATTAATTGTATTACTCCATTAGAACATAATATCTATATAAATAAAGTTGAAATTCTGTTTGTTTGTTTGTTCTTTATAGAAATCCATACCGTTTGTCCTAAATTCTCCAAATTTCGCTCAGTGGTTCTTTGATACCAGGTGCGAACACCTGTCCATATTAAAACTGCATAACTTCAGCCAATCTCTTGGTATATTCTTTATTGTTAAAAAAATCGTCATGATCTCGCTTTACAATGGTTTTTTTTTTACGAAATCGACTGTTTGAGTCGAAAAAACGGCCTAAAAAATCATTTTATAGATTTTGATGAGGCCAACAAGACCCGGTAAGACCGTCCCTTGGTAGGCATCGAGTTCTGGGATTTTTAAACCATATGTTTTTTGTTTTTTTTTAACATTACAATACGTTTATTTACATGTATGGTGAATTTATTTTTTATAAATGCCTCCTAAGAAGCGAGCTTCAATTGGAGTAGTGAGCTCAAAAGCTAAAAAACAACGTCAAATACGAGCAGCTGAAACTCTCGATGAACATCAAAATAGGATTGAACAACAGAGGCTTAGACAGGCAGAATCGCGGGAAACTGAGTCTGCCTAGGAATACGAGGCCCGCTTTGCGCCACAAAGGCTTAGGCAAGCCGATTTGCGAGAAGCTGAAACTGCAGGCCAATATTTCTGTTTGTTTGTTAGTTCTTTATAGAAATCCATAACGTTTATCCTAAATTCTCCAAATTTCGCCAGTAGTTTTCATACCAGGTGCGAACACCTGTCCATATTATAATAGCATAACTTCAGCCGATCTTCAGCTGATATTCTTTATAGTTATAGAAATCGTAATGAACTCACTTTATAATGTTTTTTTACGAAATCAACCGTTTCATTAGAAAAATGAAATTCCCCGATCAAACCGGGTTATACAGCTTAAAGATGAATTTCTGTTAGTTTGTTTTTTCTTAGTAAAAATCCGTTCCGTTTGTCTTAAATTCCCCAAATTTCGCTCAGTGGATCTTTCTTACTAGATGCGAACACCTGTCCATATTAAAATTTCATAACTTCAGCCAGTCTCTGGGTATATTCTTTATTGTTATAAAAATCGTTATGATCTCGCTTTAAATTTGTTCACGTTTATTAGAAAAATGAAATTCCCCGGGTGAAACCGGGATATACAGCTAGTACTAAATAAAAAATACAAGATTGTCATCCTACTGAACTACAAATATATTCTAATAAAACAACAAAAATTACTTCGAAAAATTATATATAATGTTTCAAATCAAACCATAAAATAAAAATTTAAACCTTGAAATCATAACATAAAGGGATTCAATCATAACATTGAAATCTTAGAAGAATTAGAATCATCCATTTCCAGTTATTTTAATTTTTTTTAAGCCCTAACTGTAACTAGTTTAAAATAAAAAAAAATAAAATATCCGTTTCACTGTTAATCAAGCGGGACTTAAGATAGGTTAAATTTTTGTTTAATAAAAATTGGTAAAATGTTATATACCACGGGAGGGGATTGACGTATTCTGACTATGTAAAGGCTCAATTAATTTTTATAATAAATCTTATTAATATTTGAAAATTAAAATAGTTGTATATATAATTTTTAATAAAGATAATAAATGAATACGAATTTATTTATTTCATAACTTTTTTTAACCTACGAAACTGGTGATATAAAGTCAATAAAAGAAATGCTAATGAACTAAATATGTGGTGCATACGATATGGCAAAGTTTTAAAATATTTCATTTACCTAAAAAGATTGTTCGTTTCTTTATAATAATAATTACTTGTTATTAAAGTAAGAGCTCTACACACTCCCACAAACCTTACAGTCCGCCATGAAGACAGTTGGCCACGAGATTTTCTGCATTAAACAGTTATAAATAATATTTTTCTTTTACACTTATCGTTTCACTAGTTTTTGCTTTATTTTCTTATGTTTCCGATCTTTTTTTTTTTTTTTTTTTTTTGTTAATTCTCTCTGTTTGTTTTTTTTTTCTGCATGAGATTTTCTGTATTAAACAGTGATAGCTGTATTTTTTTTCTTTTACATTTAGCCATTCATTTGTTTTTGCTTTATTTTCTAACATTTCCGATTTTTTTTTTTTTTTTTTTTTTTTGTTAATCCTCTTTATTTGGTTTGTGTGTTTTTTATATCTGAGATGTCAGCATATTTGCTTATTACGTTAGTCTAGAGCAAATTTAAGAAAAACGTGATAATTTATGCATATATAAATAAAAAAAATATATGTTATTTACAAAATTATATATTCTATTTAAATCATTGTTTAAAGATAGAGAGGAAGTGATTAAATATGCTGTTAGTTAATGGTAAAACTAGACGAGGCTGTATTTCTTTCAATTCTATTCCTTTTTCTTCTCCAGGTTATTGAATAAAGATGTCACCTGCTGGCGTGGTATCCTGCTTAGTGGAAGATGAAACCGGTTAGGGCCAAGTATTCCTATAAAACCAGATCCTTTTTTTCCTTTTTTTCCTTTTTTTTTATATATACTATATAAAAGGCTTACAAGGCGTTTTATATAAGTACATGTATATTATTATACGTACAAAAAATATACCTATATATACATACAAAAAATAAAAACTTTTTTAATAATTAATTTTATTTCGACTATAATGTAATTACAGGAAAATAATACCAAACATCAAACAATTTTTATATTATTTTTACACTTCAGATACTAAAAAAGTAGAACTTTTTTATAATAGCTCAATGTATTGGAAAAATAAAGATTATTTTAAATGAATTGATCAATGAATATGATTTTAATTAAATGAATGGATCCGCCGAAGAACGTTCTAAGCGACAACATTGCCGAAGTGGAACTTTTGGGTGAATGTATTAAAATGTATAATAGTATGTCATAGTATGATCTGGTACTCCATTATGTAATTTTACATGTATAAATAACAAATCACATGAGAAAAAAAATTCACCTACAGAACTAACAATAACTTCAGACCATGATTTTATTTCACTGATTACTTAACATTGCATATTTGTCAAATAGAACGTTTTTCGGCGGATCCATTCAAATATAAAGTGGAAATCATTATCAAATCATCACAAAATTTTAATCAATGGTGTCATATTTATTTATACATCTGACGAACTTTTTTCCACCAGATGCTGATGGTAATTAATGCCATAATAATACATTGCCGCGAAAGGGAAAATTTATTCAAGAGAGATATGAACTATAAGATAATAAAGGACCAAAAGGCGAGAAAAAAGTAAAGAAAAAATATGCTGTGTTTTATAGCAACCCAATATATTTGGGCTGCATTGTTTTGTTTTGTTATAAAAAAAAAAAAAAATAAAGCATTTCTCACTCCTGATTATTCATTTTTAACACCAATTATAAAAGCAGAGGCTGACTGGAATCATGGACGAATCCAGCCGGTTGTAAAAGGGCGGACGCATCCAGTAATGTCTTCGGGGAAATGGAATACCCAAATTGAAAAGCTTTTTTACCATTATGTTCCTCACTCACAACTTACGCCTTAATCGGTTTGCATATTGCATATTGCTTGTTCTTAGCGTTACCCTTCCCCAATTAGTCAAGTTAAATTCAGTCTTTAAACAAAAAACAATAACCCAAAGGGGTAATTTAAGAAATTAAAAAAAAATATTAGTAATAAAAACTAAAACAGGTGATCAAGCTATATAAATTGGAACTATCTATTAAAATTTTCAAAATTAATTAATCTTCAGAAATGACCCCAGAGAAGACAGAAGACCCGGCAGAACTAGAACAAATGGACGACAACTCCCACCACAACCAGTGCTGTTTTGGACTTTCATTTTTGTTTATTTATGTCTTTTATTTGTTTTGTGTTTAGTTAGAAAACTTTAACATACAGGTTGTTTACTATTCCTGTGAAAAAAAAAAAATTGTTAACATCTATGTAGTATGCCAAATGGCATGGAATATGTAAAATTTAGAAATATACGACCCTCCCATAATCCACATAGGGTTACTATGGAAGGGAAAAAAAAAAAGCTATGATAAGTAAAACAATGGTCATTCCACACCTTCAGTACCTGCTTTGTTGCCGGTAGATCCGTTGCCCCTTACAATTATATGGATAATCTGAAGTTTGCGAGTTCAAGTGCCGAGTGCTGGGCGTTTTTAACTACTCTGGATTCCCCAACCCCCCTCTATTACGGGAATACCTGTTATGGCCTGAAAGAAGGAGGAACAAACCTAGTAGTCATTGAGTTGTTTGTTTAACTTCCCTTTATGCTACTAAGACTAATCGGACGATACAAATGTGTGAGTCCTAAATTTTTCCTACCCAGGTATAATTAGGATAGGAATCTTTACGAGTAACTGACATCGCACAGGCTCGGCACCTTGATTTTACGTCACATCCGAAAGACGGTATAACGGAGGATTATAATTTCCTTAAAAAACCTTGGGCCACATGGCGGTATGCGTAATCGCGATCTTAATCATCGTCGGGTGATGTCTTTCTTGGATTAGCGGAGAGGAGTATATTTGTATGCCCATATGCGATTTCGATAGTCTATTGTTCTGATCAGGCGGTATATTAAATGGTTAGATACGTTAATTTTTTTTCTGTAATTTCCAAATTAAATCCTAGACAAAATATTCACAGTTTTATATTATACTAGCTGTATATACCGGTTTCACCCGGAGAATTTCATATTTAAAATCTATTAAGTTAGATTTTTATCGACTCAAACTGACGATTTCGTAAAAACCAATGTAAAGCGAGGTCAAAACGATTATTATAACAATAAAGAATATATCCAGAGATCGACTGAAGTTACGCAACAGGTGTTCGCACCTGGTCTGAAAGAACCACTGAGCGAAATTTGGAGAATTAAGGACAAACAGTATGGATTTCTATAAAGAACAAACAGAATTCCATCTTTATATACAGAGATTATAGCTATATATAAAGAAACAGTCGATTTCGTAAAAAAATTGTGAAACCATTGTAAAGTGAGATCATTATGATTTTTATAACAATAAAGAATATCAGCTGAAGATCGGCTGAAGATAAGCAATTTTAATATGAACAGGTGTTCGCACCTGGTCTGAAAGAACCCCTGAGCGAAATTTGGAGAATAACGAATATCAGCTGAAGATCGGCTGAAGTTATGCAATTTTAATATGTTCAGGTATTTGCACCTCGTATCAAAGAACCACTGAGCGAAATTTGGAGAATTTAGGACAAACGGTATGGATTTCTATAAAGAACAAATAAACAAACAAACAAACAGAATTTCAACTTTATTTATATAGATAATGCAATGAAAATTTGAAATTGGCGAAAGGGAAAATGGAGAAGTAGAAGACTTGTCCGGTAAGGAGGAACAGATGGAGCTGTTGGGGCCAAGACAGTCTAGAGAGAGAAAGGCCTTATCAGTGACAATATGTGAGCCTATCGTGCTTCCTGTCGGCGAGATAGCGGGGTTCCTCTCTATTATACTCTACTAACACTGCCCGGTATCGAACCCTCTCCGGGGATCGATATATATAGTTTAGATAGTAATAATCGATACGAGCTACGTACATGACTTCATTGTGGAGGAGTAGTTACATTTTAAAGGTGAAAGTGTTATCAGTCCCTATGCAGCGCTTACATTGCTTTATTTTATTCGAATATTCCGGAAGTTTTTTTTTATAATCAAATTGCATATTGATAAATCATTAGAAACACAGCATGACTTTGTATCAAAAACCTGATATTTTTAATAAACAGAAATGCTAATCTTCAGTTTTCTCGTAATAAGAGAAAATTGACTTTAGCAAATTTAAAACAAACGTTGTACACAATATTCTCAATCCATAGTAATAATCTAGGTTATTTAATCAATTTTAGCTATGAGAAGTAACTAATTTGTGGAGCTGCGTTATTTATTTATATATAATTTCGGGCTTTTCGACCACCTGGGTCATTTTCGCCCTACAATTCAAATTTACAATTTTGCAATAAAATTAAAATGCACTTAAATACAATGGGGTAAAATTACTATAGAATTACAATTTACATACACAATAAAATACACAATACAAGTACAATACAATACGCACACAAGAAATATACAATATGAACACAAGAAATATAAAATGCAAATACAATTCCAATTTAAAAAAGTAAGTTATGTTTTATTAAATATATTATTCTGTTTGAGTAACAGCATTAAGTTGCTTAGAGCTTTTTGTTCCATTTGAAGAGTTTCGTCGAGGTTTTCTTTTAAGAGTTGCTCTCGGGAAGTCTCGTACGCGTAGCATTCAGTGAGGATATGGCTAACTGTGAGTGGAACCCCGCAGGAACTACATTGAGGAGGAGGTTTCTTGCACATCAGGAACTCGTGGGTAAGTCGAGTGTGCCCAATCCTCAGCCTGGTGAGTACGACTTCTTCTTTTCTGGTCATGAGGATACTTTGATTTTTACGGCAAACATACGGCTCTACGATTCTTAACTTGTTATCTCTTGTTTCTGACCATATTCTTTGCCACGCGACGCCCACACGCGGTGATAATTGGTTGGCCTTCATTAATAGCTTCCTTAGCCAAAGTATCTGCCTTCTCATTACCTCAAATTCCGATATGATTCGGAAACCATAGAAAAAGAACCGTACAACCAGCCCTCTCCAGTGTTGAGAGTTTATTTAAAATCTCTACGACTAACCAGTTTTTAGAAAAGGGGTCCTTTACCATAGTGATTTAAGTGCGGATTCTGAGTCTGTACATAGTACCGCGCGGCTTGTTATATTGGGGTCAATGGATTTAACGGCGTAGTGAATTGCTGATAATTCAGCGGTAAAGATGGTAGAAAAATTTGAAAGAGAAAGTTTTTGATGTCCTGTTTCCGTCACTACCGCGGCGCCTGCTCCCTGTTTGATTTTAGAACCATCAGGGAAAATAAATGACCATCTTGAGATGCGTTATAATATTAAAGGTGCCTTTACACTTTACGAACTTTACCTTCGAACACCACCATCGAACAATCTTCGTGAAGCCTTCACGTCGACTGTTCGGGTGTTCTAGGTACTTCATCTGTTCGCCTTGGTTCGGGGGTAGCGCTAGTGTCACTTTTGATTTGGGTTTTTCCTAAGTGACAGGAGTTGTTTGTATTACTAGTGTAATTTCTGAAATGTTGTGATTCGTCTCCTACTTTTTTATTTTTCAGATAATATAAAATATATTGATAATGGAGATTTTTTTCTTTATCATAAGCTAGCGTTGGGTGCGTCAGCCATATTGGTTCGCTTAACTTCACGTGAAGTATAAATGGCTGTTCGTGTAACGCAGGTACGGCAAGGTTCGGGGGAGAACCTGTTCGAAGGTGAGGTTCGTAGAGTGTAAAGGCACCTTAAGGTTTGATACCTAACTATATAAAAATTTCAATACTCCAATACTCGTAAATTTTCTTATTTTCTATTTCTTTTCAATTTCTCAATGTTAATTGAGTACATACATTTTTTGTTGAGTACATTAACTTTGTTTCAAGATTCAACATGGTTTTTAAAATGGTTGCTTTGATATGGAATGATTTCAAAATTACTGTTTTTACAAATATATATCATACCGATGGAAATAACGATTATCGATATTTCAAACCCGATATTTCGATGGTAATAATAGTAGAGACCTATATTTTCTTGACTTTAGGTAAGTGGAAGTAAAAATTAGAAAAAAATAAATGAAATGATAACTAAACACCATTATTTATTTTATTACTTGTTTGTTTAATTAACGTCACTTTATGCTGCTATGGCTAATCAGACGATGCTAGAGTAGGAGTCCTGAATTTCAGGACCCTAATTATTATACCCTAATTACAGGTATAATTAGGGTAGGGATCTTTAACGAGTACGCAGAGGCTCGGTACGTGTATGGTACTTCCCATCCGAAGGGCGGAATAGCTAAGTGTTTTTTACTCCCTTTAAAAAATCCTAGAAACATCTGGCGGGATGCGAAGCCGCGACCTTTAGTATTATAAACTGCTACGCTAACCACTACACGACACGTGACCCCTGTTTCTAATAATACTCGATAGATTGCTGGTGTCTGCTGGCTATAATAAGCAAGACAATAATCCGTGTTGCTGAGACCTCCTAAGCAAACCCCTTCCTACTTTCACTGCCATTCACACGCTCAACGCCCATTTCCTCTAATTGCTGCGATTAATCGAGGGTACATTAAGAGAAAAAACTTTATGGCCATTTGAGCAGGGTGAAGTGCTCATGTCGTGAGAGTGTCATCTGGAAGTGTTTAATTTGAAGTATTATGAGCGGTTGCGCTTTTTTAATTTATTTTTTATTTTTTATAACCATTCAACAAGGGGAAGTAATAGTTCTAGCTTTACTTAACTATTTTTCATTTTTTTTGTAAGTATTTATTTTATTTTTTGTTATGTAACAATACTCGGGTTGAGTCCTTAAAGTAGTACTTTTCGGGCCTAGGACTGAAAAATCTTTTTGGTGCGCTAACTGCTACTAATATATCACTGGTGTTTGGTCAAAAGGAGTTAAGTCATCGAATGTGAATCTTAAACGATTTACCAACCTATTGAAAATCATTATATATTCTTTCTGATTTTATTTCTTTATTC
This sequence comes from Aelia acuminata, assembly GCA_911387785.2. NCBI lineage: Eukaryota > Metazoa > Arthropoda > Insecta > Hemiptera > Pentatomidae > Aelia > Aelia acuminata. The sequence continues at coordinate 22,919,840 of OU426981.1, forward strand.
CAGAATAATAAATGAAACTATATTCCTTCAACAGAGACTGTAATAAATTATAAATAACGAATAAATTGTTGTCAATAATGAATTTTAAGAAGACTAGACAAAAAAAAAAAGTTTATGACTTAAGCCCTTTTGCCCAAACATGAATGATATATTAATAAACATGTGTTTGAAGGAGGTTACTTGTAGCCATACCGTGCTTCATTCTAATAGAATAGTATGTTTTAAGTACATAATAACATGGATATACCAGAAGATGTTTTATTACTTTTCTTCTATTATAGGTTAATAAAATAATGTTTTTTTTTGTTTTTTTTAAATAAGTCGTCAATTTAATTTCTTATATTGTATCTGTAAGTTATTTTTTTTTCTTTAGGTAGCCCAAACCTCACTTTGCTGCAAGCCATGGTCACCATGGTGCAACGGCAGACTGCCCATATAATATAGCTAGGATAGCTCCATAACCAATCCCATTGGGGCCAATTTGGCAGTCTCCTTCCCACCGATGGCGTCAGCTCTCTCGAGTTCAGGGACAGTGACAAACTGGTCTAGGTACAAGGATTATGGCAGCACAGAGTCAGCAGGCCCTGAGGACCTATATTTCTTTCCCTTAAGCATACCGTCCTTGTACCCAACCTTCGGGTGGTAACTGATATCCTGGAAAACCACACCACGATTCTCGATGGGATACACGGGGAAGGTACATCACTCCTACGCCCAATCACTCCTCCGGTAGGATGACGGGCCTCACGTACCCAGGGGTGGGGGTAGGCTTGGACTGCGTGGCTTTCATTGACGGGTGGTCACACGAATGGAGCGGTCACCCATCCAAATACTAAACAAGCTCCACGCTGCTCAACTTTGATTAACTGGTCCCCTGCAACTGTTTATTGCAGGGGCCTTTGTTCACTCGGCCATCCCGGCTCCCTGGGGTTATGTGTAAGTTATTAATGAAATATAAAAGTGTTTTAATGTACTCAAGTATGAGCAGTATGATGAAAAGTATTGTTTATAACACGTATCAAAAGTATGTTTTCGGTGCTTGGTCTAATTTCCGCGCTCGGCTACGCCTCGCACGTTAAACTCGTCCGCGCACCGAAAACAACCACTTTTGGTACTAGTGATGAAAATAACTATTATTAAGTTTTAAATATTTTCGTATTTTTTATACAGATTTTTCATCCGTTTTGGAGCCAAACTTTATGCAGCCAGTCTGAGCTTTATGCATTCAGGTTTTCCAATTAGGTCATATAAACATGATAAAATATAGAAGAATTTGCTAAAAAGATAAAACACGAAATATATAAAATATGGCAAGCCAACTGGGTTTATTATTAACCAGTCGATAAGTTAGCTACAACATTTTCATCCAAGATTGAAAAAAAAAATACTTACTCATCTAAACAGGTCTATTTCCTCGATTGTAATCCCTCCTGGCGGTCAAATAGCAAAGCAACGATTGATTCCAAACTTTGTCCCAAAAACCTTTTTTTGGAAAATATTTTTTTTTAAAAGTTTGTCATTAATTTACATTCTTGTACGACGAGTCTCGTCTTCATTTCTACATTGCATATATTGCTCGAGACTTTTCTACAAATATTGATGGAATGATTCACAATGAGCTACTCTTATTCGGCAGAGAATACCTACATAGTTTCTTGTCTCCATGAATTTTTATTCGAGGGAGTCCATTTGTTGGGGTCCAACTTTATCTCCTTTAATTTTGATACTAGGAGATCCAACTTGGCCTCACTTATTATGTTTATACTCTTATAGTCTTAACTCTCAGCTAGGGTCTTCGGCTTTTCCTTGGCCCAGTATGCCTTCATCTTCTGGCTGTGAGCCTGCTTCCTCTCATCCGTCCATTTAGGTCTGTCTGGTAGTGCCTGTACACTACTTGATTGTTCTCGCTTGACAGGGCTTGAAGTTAACTTCTTAACCCACTAGGGTATACATACCATAAAATATTATATATGAAATATTATTATTTATAATTGTATCTTAGGATCTAATAAATACAGGTAAATAAACTAATTTATAACAACGTTTAGCCCATTCAGGCATCATTAATACAACCAGCCTATGAGCTAAATAATTTTAATAACGTACCTTTCAAACAAAACATCATTCTAAGACAACCAAACACGTAGAAAAGATACTGAATGGTAACACGACACAATAGCTGAGGATTTTGAAAGAAAATAGATACAACTATTTTTATGGCCGATATATTAAGGCAATACTCTGTCAAAGAACGCTACCCATAGAAATCCATAGTTATATTAAAATAATCATTATTATTTTTTTTACTATAATGTAACATGATTATAATAATAACTCTTATAATTACCTGATCAGCTGTTATCCAAAGTATGGCGGTGTTCTGGTACCTCAGTGGACCCCCGAGCTCTGAACCTCCTTCAGCTGACATTTGTTCCTTGAGGTAGTCGCTATGCTTCATGCGACTCTTCTCGAAGATTTCAAGGGACCTGAAACGGAATGTTTGGTTAAAAGAAAAAAAAAGCACAATTAGCATATAAATGTATGTAATCGGATGCGCAATATGTCGAAAAAAACAATGTAAGGTACTCCCCTTTTAGGTACTTCCCTCCCCCAACCTGCAATATTTACCAACTACTAATAAGATTTAAGTGTACATAACTCTTGTGACATGTTACAATAAAGGTACTACTGGGGGTACAAAAGAATTATGTACACATAACACTTCTGTGCAGGAAAAACCAAAATAAAAACACATACGCCTATTGTGAATAACCTATTTTATAGAAGTCGTCTACGTTTCACTTAAATCCTATGCACAGTTGAATAGGATGCAAAACCCTGAAAGCTATGATGAGCTTAACCCATTTACGGCCAAAATAGCAATTAGCACTTCTGTGAAGTAAAACATCCATGTTTTCAAAAACTGAGATATATCTGTAGTCAGAGTGAATAAGTGGTTAAGTTGAATTCACAACAAAATGAGTTAAGTGGCAAGAAATAAGCAAAGAGACGATTTATTTGTAGTGAATAAATATCTAAAGTCAGGATAACATTTGAATTGTAGTAATAATTTGTGTATATATTATAATTTGTGTTAAATCGGTCGGTGAACAAATGGTATTTTTAAGATATTTGAAATGCTTGATGATGAAAACACGATCGTAAACAATTCTGTTTAACTTTAAAAGTCGTGCCGTAAAAAGAAGGAAAATTAAGCTTAACCACTTATCTACTGGGATGACACAGATACATATAAAACCCCTTAAGAGGGTACATTGTGTTATGATTAAGTAGAATATGCGAAAACAATTCGTAACTCAAAATAGAGTCTGTTTTTTAATAGATGTATACTGGGTGTCCCAGACATAGTGTAAAAAAATTGGGTAATACTGCTTGCTAAACGGGATAGAATGACGCAGAAACGAGTTTCCTATCTCAATCTGTTGAGAAGATAGATTTTTTTTTTGTTTTTATTTTTAATATCTTACTTTTTTCTAAAAAATTACAGTTTTCTCTACTTCGGTTTAGCGTAGAAACAAAAACGATGATATTTTCTTAATCAGCATTAAATTTTATAAAAGATGAGATGGGTCTAGTTATTTTAAATCCACTTTCAGTGGAACTTTTAACGCGCTAAACACAAAACATTTATTAAAACTTAAATTTGTAATAGTTTTTGAAAATTCCTCACTCCCCACTGGAGCACCCTAGAAGCCGTCAAATTCAGTTAGCTTTTTAGTGGTGTAACCAATGATACAATTGTACTTCACCTTTTGAATCTAAAAGTAGTCTTTCTGATGAAAAAAACGCTAGAGAACGTCACTGTCAATGAGGAAGCGCGCTAGAGCCTAGATCCAAAGTAATGGATGCCAAAATTCCCATGAGTTAGAATTAATTTTTTTCTTTTCTAAGACCAGAAAGAGCAATGTATGAATTCTAAATAATGTAAAAAGGGTAATAATAATCTAAAATTAAAAAAAAAAAAACTCCTTAGTTTAAATTAAAATATACTTTCTTTAAAATAAATTAAACTTTCTTCTTCTCTTCTACTACTAGTAAAATTTGAAAAATCCTACGTAAAAAATGTTGAAGATAAAAAATAATATTATTATTGTAGATCTATAATAAAACTCGCTTCTGCGCCATTCTATCCCGTTTAGCATACAGTATTACCCAATTTTGTTTATACTATGTCTGGGACAACATGTATATTAATACTTTGTTATGGGGAACTTGTAATATTATCCTAGTAAAATAGGGTCAGAAATGTTTAATTAGTTTTACATCATATTAATTCTACTACATCAGAATCTGACATCTATATAAATAAAGATGAAATCCTGTTTGTTTGTTTGCTCTTTATAAAAATCAATACCGTTTGTCCTAAATTCTCCAAATTTCGCTCAGTGGTTCTTTGATAACAGGTGCGAACACCTGTCCATAATAAAATTGCATAACTTCAGCCGATCTCTGGGTATATTAGTTATTGTTATAATAATCGTTATGATCTCGCTTTACATAGGTTTTTTGGCAGCCCCATGTTTTTCTTATGGCTAGCTTTACGTTGCATGCTCTAGAGTAGGTTTACCTAAAGACCTAATTATATATGCCCCAGAGGGTAAAACTAAAAATATAGTATATCCTAAAGCTTTAGAATAATAATCTATTAGTGCTATTTTTGTTATATTTTTGTTTATACAATTGTTCACGTTTATTAGAAAAATAAAATTCACCGGATGAAACCGGAATATACAGCAAATAAACTTTGTTGTTATTTTTTATACCTGTTGTAAATCTGCCCAGAATTCTGTATTCTAGTCCCCCCAGATACGGATTAAGCTACCATTTACTAATTAATCTTAATTGAATAATTAATTAAGGAAATTCTAGTGGTTATGGGTGAGATTCTCGTAAAACGGCAAATCAACAAACCGTACTTCTTTTTAAAGTAAAGTAGGGTTCCGATTAACCTAGTCGATGGGGACCAAAGTTACCTCGGTTAATCTGAACTAAACCAATAGCAACTGAAAATGTAGGTTATTTTTAAATAACAACTACATACTTATATGCTTAAAAATCTAATAAATATTTACTAATAATGATGCATTATAACAATAATAATAACAGAAATTATGAAACTATGTTTTTAAAAAGAAATCTTTTATTGTAGTTTGTTTAAATGAACTCATATACATACACATACCGCCCCCCCCCCCTTTCAGACTTGGCACCTCGGTTAATCGGAACCCTACTGTACCTACTATGCTCAAGAATCGCCATCGGCGAAGAGAAAAGTTTTATTATTATTTTACCTATATTATTTCAGTTTTGCTATTTTTCTCAGGGTGTTTAAAATTGTATATAGCCATTATACCTACTAGAACATTATCTGAAATCGATATGAACATGGTCAGGCAAACTTAGAGAAAGGCTCGCTTTGAAAACTACCCCATTCCATATTTTCTCTTTAAAATCTTATAATGAGGGCGATTTGGTCAGCCTCCATGATAAAATAAATTGGACAAAATCGATAGTGTTGAGCCTATACGTTCCAGTAGAATGTCATAGAAGATATTTTAATAGAATGATCAGATATAATATAACTAGCATTCCCCGTCACGGCTTTGCCCGCGAGCCTTTAAAATCAATTCTGTGATCATTATCTTGGTATTGATTTAATATAATATGTTAACTGATGTTAAGGAGATTTAGTAGAATTGGAGCTTCCGGTAGGTGGAATGTTGGAGGGGGTAGCTGCTGGCTCGGTAGAAGAGAGGGAGACAGTTCACGGCGCAATGGAGAGAGTTCACTAAAACCGCCGAAACAAAAAATTGTTTACTCGTCGCGTACGCTTCATTTTTCGGCTTTAAAACATGGTTTTCGACGCCCCCCGGGTTACACTCGTCGTAGCAAGATCTTTAAAATGAGTCCAAATTAGATATTTTTTCTCCAAGTGCAAAAATAGGTGTCCGTTAGAGTTAAATGACAATTTCGCCACTAAGCCCCTTAGGGGTTACATTTTTGAAATTCCTTTCTTAGTGGTTACCTTCATCGCGTTTAAAATCTAAATTCCGAACTTCAAGTTTCTATCATTAGTAGTTTTTGCTCTGCGTTGATTCTGTCTGTCAGGACAAAGCCTCTTATGTATATAAAGATGGTTTATAAAGGTAAATATATTTTTTTTTTTTGTGGATTTCGATAATCCGAACTAACCCTGTCAGGGTTAGTTGCTGTAGTCAACAGCAGCTCGGATGACCGATGCTTTGCTATACAACAAATAAGAATTATTCTCGATTCAAAATTTTCTTTGTAACTACAACAAGCACACAATTCATGAAGGCGATCAAGATCTTAGGTCAGCCTTCTCTACGAACGATTACCGTAAATTCTGGACAAGCAAAAAATAAAAATAAAAGTAACAATAACGATTACTGGAAGCTGAGAAGGGCTGGGCTGGCAAAGAAGAATCGATTCAAAGCGAAGATGTCTAGCGAGCAATAAAATAAGGCAGACAATAGAACAATCGGCTCCGACTCCAAAGGACATTCCACACCAACCGTTAATTGATCGTATAATGGACCGCAGTCTTGAAATAAAATGGTGGCCCTTATATACTCCATCGCTATTAAATGTCAGCCAAGGCGCGTAATGAAATATATAAGAAAGCCATTAATATAACTAAGTGAAATGCTTTAGCTAATTTATCGACTATAATTACATCTATATTATCTCATTAAAAAAAAAAAAAAACTCTTTAGAATTCACTTAAGCTTTATTAATAGTTCACTCGTTCAGTACTCTAACTTCATAAAGCTACACAGGAATGCAAGGTCCGTTTATAGAATAAAACGAATTAATACTTTACAAAACTTTACGCATTGAAGTCATTGAAAATAAAGTAGTGCGTAGAATATTTGGTCCTAAGAAGTATGAGTCAACAGGAGAATTTAGATGGCTATACAATGCTGAATTGCGTCAACTTTACCCGATAAATTTAATCGAAGTTATAGCTGCGCGTCGGGTAAATTGGGCGTCTTAGTTGTGAACGAATATCTAAAAGATTGATAGGCGAAAGGGAGAAGATTCAGTGTGGGCTGATCTTGTGGAGTCGGTATTGAACAGGGAAGGTGGATGGAGCTGTTTACGGAGTGATTGGTGGTGTCGGCGTCGGGCCTTCGGGTTCGTTAAGCCATTATTCTAATTCTACCCTTTAAAAAATCTGGTGCGTGCGCGCAACACACAACTTTCACTTACCAACTTAATTAGATTAGAAAATAATGCGTTTATTTATGTTAATGCCACTTCTCAAAGTTACACATTTTTCCATATTCATTTCGTTTTCATTTGCTCTATAAAAAAAACTTTTTTTTATTATTAAATAAAAGTTTTTACTTGTAATAATTCGGCAATGCAAGCATAATACTCCAAATCGTCTGATTTTATTATTCTCTATGTAGTTGTTGAAAATCTCATTTAGTTACCATGAAACAAATAATTTCCATTAAATGAACAGAACGGCTTTAATTATGAAAAAGCCGTTTTTGAGTAATTAAAAAAACACGTGCAAATGATACAAAATTTATTAAGTAAAGTCCCCCCTCCGGTTAATCAATTTTTATGAAATTTTTACAGTCATATCTCGGGCATATAAATACATCAAATACCCAGTTTGATCAAAATAGTTAAAGCCGTTTTTGAGTAAATAAAAAAAACACGTGAAAATGATACGAAATTTTTTAAGTAAAGTCCCCCCTCCGGTTAATCAATTTTGATGAAATTTCTACAGTCATATCTCGGACACATAAATACATCAAATACCTAATTTGATCAAAATCGTTAAAGCCGTTTTTGAGTAAATAAAAAAAACACGTGAAAATGATACGAAATTTTTTAAGTAAAGTCCCCCCTCCGGCTAATCAATTTTGATGAAATTTCTACAGTCATATCTCGGGCACATAAATACATCAAATACCCAATTTGATCAAAATCGTTAAAGCCGTTTTTGAGTAAATAAAAAACACCTGAAAATGATACGAAATTTATTAAGTAAAGTCCCCCCTCCGGTTGATCAATTTTTATGAAATTTTTACAGTCATATCTCGGGCATATAAAGAGATCAAATACTCAGTTTAATCAAAATCGTTAGAGCCATTTTTGAGAAAATCGAAAAAAACCTAGAAAGTTATTAAATAAAGTACCCCCTCCCTTTGAGCAATTTTGATGAAATTTTTGCTGTCACATCGCGGGCATATACCTAAACTAAATACCAAATTTCAGGTTCGCACGGTTTATAGTTTTTGAGCTAGTCTGTTCACATACATACACACACACACACACACACACACACACACACACACACACACACACACACACACACACAGACCATTTCGCGGGACTTGGTCATTTGGACTCAGGGGACCCCAAAACGTGTATTTCCGTTGAAAACCGGAAGTCGAAATTTTTCACGATCGCAATACTTCCACTTACTATATATTTCATATATAGGTAAGTGAAAGTAAAAACTTTATTAAATAAAAGTAGAAGTGTCACTATTAATCATCAGTTCTTTCCAGTTTGATGGCAATTCATCTATAATTTTTTTTTTAAAAACACTTTATCCATAGAGACTGGACCGTTCCAACTGAACCGTTGTTTGTTTCGGCCAATCTTCGTTTTTGAATTATTAAAGCCAGGTATGTAGGCCAGGAGAGTAGGGTGGACGATTGAATTTGCCAGCCTAGGTCTGCGAATGTTTTAAGAGCGCTCAAATGCCTTTATCTGTCCTAGCATTTTCATGATGCAGTATGTTCATAGAGAGTTGCCTCTTGGTCCCGTGTTCGAATTTGGCTTGGCAGGGTATCTTAAATATTCTCGACCGGGAGCTGAGGACCAAAAATGTGCCTGATTTAAATAAAATTGTTGACCATATAGACTGAAAGTACTCATTTCATAGACAACAAATGTGAACGTCTGCCACCTCAGATCGGCTGCCATCAAATTTTATAGGGGAACAAATTTCGACATTTTCGAACTTTTTTCAATTTTTCGCTAATAACTCGCAAACGAATCCTTTCAAGTTTTTATTTGTATTTCCACGCAGGTTTAGCTAACGTTGTATGTAAGCAGCTCGTTTCATGCTAAATTTGATTCTCAATAACTTTTATCTAAAATATTTTTCATTTAAGGTAGGCGTTTTTGAGTTAGAGGCGTTGGAACACTGTTTCCACCAAAATCGTAAAAATTACAGATTTTTGATGTACCGAACCCGGCTAAACCACTAAACCGATTTAAACTTCAAATACATCATTATATTTGCCATAGATTAGCCTCTTATAGTAAGAAGAAAGTAATACTTTGTGATCTGTATTTGCGGAATTATATGTGAGAAACTGAGGAAAAAATCCCATAAATGTCACGGATTTTAGACCACTAGGCGCTAAATACGTTCACGCTGTAATTATATGTCTCCACAGGAGTAGGCTAATTTTAAAATTAATGAGCTCGTTACACGGAATTCGATATTCTACAACTATTATAGGTAACATTTTTTATTTGGAGTAACCCTTTTTTAAATTGCAGGCATGGGAACATGAGCGTCATTCATTTTTTCGATAAAGTGGCTAAATTGACAATCGGTTTTGGCGAAAAATACTTAACCGATTTTAACTGTAAGTGCCTCAGTCGACGCGAAATGTAATGCCTTTTTATTTTAGAAAGAACACAATTTCCTCTGCGATAAATATATTTCGAGTTATTAGCGAAAAATTGAAAAAAGTTCGAATGTCGATATTGTTAACCCATAAAATTTGATGGTACATTTGTTGTCTATGAAATGAGTACTTTCAGCCTATATCATCAAAAAATTTCTTCAAATCAGGCACCTTTTTGGCCCTCAGCTCCCGGACTATTCTGCCACAGTTCGTCTCATGGGGCAAACACAGCCTCTATAAAGAGGGTTCCCTTAATTGAAAAATTGAGGGGAAAAGACCTGGCGGTTGAATTGAAAAATAAAATTGATTAAAAATGTGTAATGTTAATAACATGATTTTTTTTCTTTCTGTAAATGAAATGAATGGAAATACAGCGTTATTTTGCAAACAACACCTAAAACATTATAGTCTACTCTATGACTCTATTTGTTTCGTTTTAGATAATCGTGAATACAGAAAACAATTTCTCTAGCTTGACTTCTGACAACTTTAGTTGATTTTCCAGGCACTTTCTTTTTAGGAGTCTCGTGACTGCACGAAGGTGTTGAAATTTTCTGATGTTTACGTCAGATAATCGTTTTTGTCAAACTAACAAAAACAAAAAAATCACTTATGTTAACAATATACAAGATGGAATCAAAACAAAGCATAAACTAACAACAACGTAAGGTACGCCAACTGTTATCGAGCCTTTCTATTGGCCACCAAATTGACGTCACAGTCGCGCATGCGATTCCCAGGTATATTTCTTATGTTGTCGAGGTATACACACCCTTAAAGAACAATATGTCTAAAACTGTTTTCAACCATTAAAATTATAAAATATCAATTTTCCCCTGTCTACCCACTTCAAATGACTTCCAGGAGTGCCACACAGAATGATGTGACCAATATCTTAGGTAATTTTTTTTTTAATATATGTGTGAGCGAATATCAAATGAGGAAATGTCACAACGAGAAAAAAAAAATGTCTCTTATCTCAGTAAACCAAGCCTCTAGATAAATCAAGGGTAGATTTCCATAACCAGATTAAGAGCCTTTTACGTGGCCCGATGTGTGTGGTAACTGGAGGAAAATATAATGGCAAAAAAAAAAAAAAAAAAAAAAAAGGCTATTCTCAAGAAGTGGGTTATCCTGGCCGCAAGCGTGGAACCGGTTTGGCCCTGGCGTCTGATTGAGGAAAGTAATTGCAGTTCTAAAGATCCCAGGCTCCTTAAATAAACAATTTTACAGTTTTGTTAAACTATGCAATTCATTACATTATTTTTAATTTTTTTATTTGAATTTATAATAAAAAAAAAATTATAAAATCGGCAATCGACTATATATCTGCATTCCAGTAAATTAGTGGTTAGGTAAGTTGAATATCCTTACGTTTCAGGGCAAGCATTTTAAAGTTTACGCAGTTTTGCTATAAAATCAGGGCCTAATTATCAAGAGTTGAAATTTCCAAAATGTTGGTTACTGATAGTGGCCACTAAATCAACTGAACTAATGTTACCAATAATAAGTAGGGATCGGATTTTTATGTATTTAAAAATGCCAAATATTTAATTGAAATATGCATATTCAAAGATGTGATTTTCTTAAAATATTTTCAGAAATATTTCTGTAAAACGGATATTTTTTTTCATGAAAATTGATTTTTTTTTTTTTAGGTTATAATGATTTATACAAGGGAACAACGTTTTCATGTTCAACTCAAAATAATCTGTAATAATTCACAGTTCAACCTCGTACATAATAGCTCAGTGCTTTACCACTGAGCTACTCCGCTAACCGTTTATGCCTCTTTATACTTTTCATTTATTTAAGGAAAAACGTACCACCGATCACATTAACGCTACAGTATTCTTAAATTGTAGAGTGTGTGTGTGTGCGTGTGAGAGAGAGAGAGAGAGAGAGAGAGAGATGATTTTTGGATGGATTTCGAAGAATGAGGCATCGAATGAATGGGAATTTTAATAAGATTTGAATAATCGTAATTTCTTTCTAGGACATAAACAGAAGAACTTAAAAAAACTGGGAGATTTCGAGATTTTGAATTTTTGTTTCATTTGTATGTTTGGTATAATTTCCAACCGTACGGTTATGGCACTTTAAAGAATCAGAAACAATAAATTATAGGAAAAACCTAATCGATTAAAAAAAAACTCGTACATCACTTTTCAGTCGGCAAGCAGAAAATTGTCCAATGTTCAGATACAGAAAGTTTGCATACATATGTAGACAGTCTGTAACTTCTCCTACTATGACATAAAATTCAATAATACTCTTCAAGTTATAAATTAAACAAGGTAAGTGAGAGTAAATCCTCAAATGTTAGTTGTCTTCTGAAGTGATATTTAACTTGGATTTATTTCCAATAAATCCTAGTTGAAATGAATCACCAAAAAAACCTATGGATAAAACAACAGCTGGACTATTTCTCTAATATGTGAGCGACATTGTAAATTACAAGGAAGGCCGCTAGGGGTCGCTACTTGCAGGAATTCGGAACAGCTGAAGAATGTCCGGAACCTGCACGGACTGCAGATTGTGCCTTTCATAGCCGCACCTCTTCTGTAAAGAAGATAGTAAGATAGCTGTACTGCTATAATATAGGTATTACTATAATACTGTATTACTGTATAATAGTAATAATTATAATATTTTTCAGGTAAATATTTACATAATGAATGAAATAAAAGATTCCGAAATCGATCCATCCTAGGCATTGAAGAGAAATGGTTGGGGGTGCGGTCAATCACTTCTTTTTTTTGGCCGACGTTTCGACCCTAATTTAAGGTCCTCCTCATCAGGGCTAAATGTGAAAAACCAGACATTAGCCAATAAGAGAAATTATATAAAGAAATATCAATTGATCAAAACATTAAATAAAATCAATTATATTAAATGACAATAATTAATTTATTACTTTTGTCACGGTCTTCCTTCAATAACTATAATCTTACATTTTTTAAGTTATTTTAATCGTTAAATGTTATTTTTATGTAATATTTTAGTTTTGTTTCATATTACATACACAATTGATATTTCTTTATATAAGATCTCTATGTTGGTTATAATATTGGTGGTCCTAAATTTTGCCTACCAAACTAAATTAAAAATAAAACAAGCGTTTTCAGAAATCTTGAGTGAATGCACTTAAATATGATCGTCAGGAAAAGATTACTCATCAAACTCACCCTGCTCTTATGTAGAATTGAGTGATTCGTCCGATTAGCCTTAGTAGCTTCAATAGACGTCAAATAAACAAACTAAACTGTGCATAAGTGATAGTTCATTTGCGTCTAACATAAATTTTCTTTACGATGGTAAAAAAAAAATGATAAAATTGGGAGAAATTTGGGATTTTTATTCTACTCAAAAATTTTTTGAGTAGAATAAAAAATAATACTTCCTTTATTTACACTTTATTTTTTCTTATTACGTCAAAGTATCGAGATGTAAACTACCCGATCCTCACGATTCTTATACTTAAATTCAATACTAAAACGCTAACATTTTCTCAATACTCAAATACTCGGAAATGTTCTTATTTTTTCTATTTCCTGTGTTAATTGAGTAGGTATAGTCTATAAACTTTGTTTCGAAATTCAAAATTGTTTTTAGAATGATTGCTTAGAATGATTTCAAAATTACTGGTTTTAAAAATATTTATTATACCGATTATTAAAGTATCGATTATCGATATTTTAAACCCGATAGGTTAGTAATGATGGCAATGATGGTTAGAGACCGATATTTTCCTTAACATATACAGGTAAGAGGAGGTAAACATTAGGAAAAACAATGAAATAATAACGAAACACTTTTATTCATTACATTACTTTTTGTTTGTTTAATTAATGTCACTTCATGCCACTAAGGCTAATCGGACGATTCTACAGTAGGAGTCCCTAATTTGGCCTATTCATTCATAATCAGGATGGAGAATTTTATCGAGTACCTTACATCGTACGGGATCAGGACCTCCATTATACTTCCTATCCGAGAGACGGTATATCCAAGGATGTTCACCTCCCTTAACAAAAATCCTAAGGCCACCTCGGGACGCGAATCTAAAACCTTTAAGTAGTAATGTTGGCTACCATGCTACGATTTTCTATACGACACTATGATTTTCTTACTTTTTATGTTACTTCTATTAATGCATTCAGCATATTGTCATTTCTGTTAAAAAAAAAAAAAAAAAAAATTGTTTCAACTTGAATCGCGTAATACTGGCAGATGAAATAACCGATGGATACTCTATCTTTCTAAACAGGGAATTATATTAACACTAGCTGGGGTGCCCGGCTTCGCTCCGGTAGTTGTGTGGTAGCTTTAATACCAGAAAAACTTTAAAATTAAAGGAAACAGGGAACAAAATTAGCACCTTCTTGAAAATTCGGTTTTAACTTGGTATCAATATTTTGCAGACTTGAGATCTGCAGAGTGAGCCCAAATAAGGAACCCTGTATAATTTACAGGGGGTTAAAAATGGTAAATGAACAATTAATTTTGCTGCAACTTTGTCGAGTTATGCATCGTTTTTTATGGTTTCTGTGATTCTGAGTCCTATAAGCCCATTCCAAGTAGTCAGCAATAATAAGTTATTAGATTATAGTTAAAAAATCTGGTATCTCAGTTAAAAAAATTATATTTCGAGTAAACCTTAAGCTCCGACTACTATGATGGTCCTATTTGATTCAGAAGTATAGAAACTACCGAAGATTCATAGAAATTTTTTTAAGACCTTGCTTCCATTTCAACCTCCCTAAAATATCCCCCCGTATACGTTCTGCATACCTTGAATCTTACTACTATTACAAAGTGAAAACCAAAATTTCTTGGAGGCAAATTTTTTCATCATATTTCTTTTTATCTTGAACTATGAGGGATGAAAAATCTTGAATGCTGTTATTGGAGTTAGTCGTTTTGTCAACTGGAATGCTCATTATACATAGTAATCAAACCAACTTCTTTTTCATAAATACAATAAGAACACTTCAAACTTTTTATTTTCGATTTATATTCAGTTAATTCATCTCTTTTTTTAGGTCTGATTTTATTCGCTCACGGTGCCACTAAGAAATCTTCACTCATATTGCATTAAATTTACTTAAGTATATATTATATATAGATTGAATGTAATGTGCTGATCATATATTAGCCTTCTTATGAGGAAACTAATTTTTTAAGGAATCCAATTGGTTTTCTAATTATTTCTAATTAGATTGAAGAGATGTAAAATCATTATTTTATTTTTAAAGCAAAGGAGAAACTAATTATTTTCGCTTAATTTTTTAGTAATTTAAAATGAACAGCTGAACTAATATATAACCTCTACAATTTGAACTGGATGAATGAATAATAAACACTGAGAGAAATGCACCCTAGCGCTTCCTGGTAGTCTGGAGCTCGAACTAAATTTTTCATGCATAAACTCGTATCTCAATCTCAGAGACGCTAATTAAATGGTGCGAGAGGCATAAAATTCCAGTCTTTTTCTCTTCAATTTTACACTCTTAAGAGAGAAACGGAAACCTTCTTTTCCATTAGGAGTCATATGGCTAAACGAAGACATAACTTCCTTAATTCTACGTGGAGTCGTTTTTGAGCCTTTTCGGCACGCACATTGTACACTTTGCTTTATAATATATATTGATTAACAGAAGACTGGACAGTCTTAATTAATAAAAAATAACACCTGAGACGTCGCCAATTTATTAGAACACTCATCACTCTAATTCCCAGAAGGGTATGGTATTATCATTCAGCATGAGTAAGAAGACAAGTACGAGGAAGGATCCGAGGAATATATTAAGGTCGGGGTGAATGGGATTCGAAGAAGCCGAAGCATTTCCCTCATCAACTTCTTCGGCATGTCCTCAAGGAGCGGGAACCGGTTGATGAGAGTCGTGTAAGGCCCTCAGCGGAGCTTTAACCCGGTCCGCGGGTGGATAAAAATAGTTGCACTATCTTATAATGGGCGGCTATTAGATAGAGGATGAATAGATATCTGTCTAGTCAATGGGTTACGGGCGGCCCTAGGGCGGTGTGGTAATAGTTTTCAACGGGAAACATTCCATCAGAGACCTGTTATGTACGATGATATTCAAGGTTAGATACGGGGACAAACTGAAAGTATTTCAAAACGTCTCATTATCTATTTATTATTATTATTTTTAAATCTGTGATATTCTCATTGAATTTTTTTTAAATATCTTCCAAGGAAAATTTTAATGTCTTCCTTAGAATAATAATCTGCTATACTTAATATTTGAAATAATAATTTCTTAATGTTTTTAGTAATAAAAAAGATAAGTGAGGTGTGACTATGACACAAATTTCGCTTACTATCCTAAAAATAAGAAGGAAAAAGAGGTATTTTGCAGGGGTCGAAAAAGTCGTTCAATTTTGACAAAGATTTATTTTCTTAAAAGTATTTAAAGAACTAATAAGAAAAAGGTTCACCTGAACTTTTTGAACACCTAAAATTCAAGTGAAAATTTAACTAATTTTTTGCCTCGATTTTAAATATAAAAGCAGTGATAATAGGAAAAGAGTGAGTGAAATTTATTCATACTGGAGTATATTTTATTTTAAAATTTTTGTTTAGTGATCCCTTAATAAGACTATATTCATAGGGATAGTATTCCGATCCTATTATTTCATTATTCTGAAATGCGAATAAGTTTCTGAAAAATTGTTCTCGGTGAATTCATATGCAAAAGGTTTTAAAATATGCTTTATCAAAAAGTTTAACTTCCCTTTGTCTTGTTACTAAGCCTAATGGGACGTTGCCACAGTGAGGGTCCTAAATTTTGTCTATTCATTTATATTTTAGGGTAGGGATCTTAGCGAGTTCCTGACAATGCACAGGGTCAGCTAATCCATATGACGCCATAAAAGTATTTTTTACTCCCTTTAAAAATCCTAGGGGCCCCTCACGGACTATCAACCCGTGACCTGTGTAGTAAGTAATTGTGTCTGCTAACCACCACACCACAGTTAACATGCATTTTCGAGGCCTGGTATTTTGATATAAAGGAAAGTTAATTTGAAGATTGTAATAGTAAAAAAATTAATTAGTAAACAAATATTTTTCTGAATATTAGGTATTTAGTGTATGTATATGTCCGCGATGTGACAGCAAAAATTTCATCTAAATTGCTCAATGAGAGGGGGTACTTTATTTAATAACTTTTTACGTTTTTTTCGATTTTCTCAAAAACGGCTCTAACGATTTTGATTAAACTTGATATTTGATGTGTGTATGTGCCCGCGATATGACAGTCAAAATTTATCAATTGGAGGGGGCATTTTACTTAATAAATTTTGTATCATTTTCACATGTTTTTTTTATTTACTCAAAAACGGCTTTCACGATTTTGATCAAACTGGGTATTTGATGTGTGTATATGCCAAAGATGTGATAGCCAACATTCCATCAAAATTGATCAATCGGAGGGGGCACTTTATTTCATAACTTTTTTTTCCAATTTTTTCGATTATCTCAAAAACGCCTTTAACGATTTTCATCATATTCGTCATGTTTTATGAAAATTAAGTGTTATTTAATATCAGGTAAGTGCTATCATTTTTCAAATGTTCTGAGCAAATGAAAACAAAAATAAGAAAGTAACTTTGAGGAGTGGCATTAACAAAATGCATTAATTTCTTATCTAAGTAAGTTGGTAAGTGAAAGTTGTGTGTTGCGTGCACGCACCAGATTCTTTTTTTCTTAAAGACTAAGCTCTTAAACAAAATGTTACAAAGATTATGAAAAAGTTATTGCTAAAGCAAAATATTTATACTTTCACTTACCTACATACATGGGCGTACCCAGCGGGGGGCAGGGGGGAGGGGGCAGCTGCCCCCCCCTGGAAGGCTGGAAGCAATAATTTTTTAGGCGTTTAAGACTGGAAGCAATAATAGAATACATTTTTTTCAAGCAAATAATTGTAATAACTTAGTTGATAAAGTTACACTATAATTATACATAATTTTGGTTTCATTCACCTTTTCCGCGGTAAGTTGTTACAACCTGAACGACCATAGCTTGCCCCCCCCCCCTAGTTTTTAGCTTGCCCCCCCCTAGTTTTGATCCTGGGTACGCTCTTGCCTACATATGAAATATATAGTAAGGAAACAAATTGGTTTTTCCGGTTTCAACGAAAATACGCGTTTTTGGGTCACCTGAGTCCAAACAACCAAGTCCCGCTAAGTGGTCTGTAAGTCTATGTGAAAAGACTAGCTCGAAAACTTTAAACCAAACGAACGTGAAATTGGGTATTTAGTGTATGTATATGCCCGCGATGCGACAGCCACAAATTTCATCAAAATCGGTTAAACGGAGGGGGAACTTTGTTTAATAAATTTTGTCAAACATTACTACGAGACGTAAGTACATCTTCTATCACCTTCACTATATATTTATATAAACCAATTCGCAATAAAAAATAAACAAGCAGTAAAAAAAAAACTCGACTGTTAATGAAATTAGGTCCCTTGAAAAAATAAATAAGCAAAGTGAATTGAAAATTACTGTCAAATTTTAAGTTTTGAAAATACTATATAAATTACTAGCATTCCCCATCGCGGCTACGCCCGCAAGCCTTTAAAATCAATTCTGTGACCATTATAATATTGATCTAATATAATATGTTAACTGATGTTAGGGAGATTTAGTAGAATATGAGCTTCCGGTAGGTGGAATGTTGGAGGGGGAAGCTGCCGGCTCGGTAGAAGTGAGGGAGAGGCGCAATGGAGAGAGTTCACTAATACCGCCGAAACAAAAAATGACTTACTCGTCGGGAACGCTTCATTTATCGGTTGTAAAACATGGTTTTTGACGCCCAATAGGGCCTTTCGATTTAAACTCGTCGTATCAAATTCTTTAAAATGAGTCCTAATTAGATATATTTTCTCGAAGTTCGAAAATAGATGTCCGTTAAACGACAATTTCACCATTTACATTTTAGATATTCTTAGGGGTTACATTTTTGATATTCCTTTCTTAGTGGTTACCTACATCGCTTTTAAAATCTAAATTCCGAAGTTTCTAATCATAAGTAGTTTTTGCTCTGCGTTGATTCTGTCAGTCAGGACAAAGCCTCTTATACATATGGAGAAGTATATATATATATATATATATATATATATATATATATATATGTAGTAGTATATATATATGGAGAAGTATATATATATGGAGAAATATATGGAGAAGAGATCGAAATAAACACGCACCATCCCCAATAATCGGAATCACAGTGTGCCTAATTTGATTACCACTAATATTTAAATAATCAGTAGCCATATTTTATGTGAATGTCTATTTTAATACTATTGTAACGTTAAATCTATATTCAAATAAAAAACATATGGTTTAAAATCTCTACAATAGATATCCGTTAGAGTTAAACGACAATTTCGCCATTTAAGCCCCTTAGGGGTTACGTTTTTGAAATTCCTTTCTTAGTGGTTACCTACATCGCGTTTAAAGTCTAAATTCCGAACTTCAAGTTTCTATCATTAGTAGTTTTTGCCCTGCGTTGATTCTGTCAGTCAGGACAAAGCCTCTTATATATATAGAGATTGAGATACACATACATATAAGCAGATAAATGTGGAAAAAATTAGTGAAGTTGAGGAATGGCGTTTACACATTATCAAAACACGTCGATTTCTAATCTAAGTAAGTTTGTAAGTGAATGTTGTGTCATGCGCGCATCGCACCAGATTTTTTTTTCTGCAACCGACGCATTTCTTGGTCGTCTCTCTCTTTCTCTGAACTTCCGCCGTTCCCATTAATGAACTGACCGCCTCGGACATTCCGTTATCCCCCGCCGTGGAGCTGAGTTTGGTGGGAAAATAATTTAAATAAAGCTGTGGGAAAAAAGGAAGTAAAACAAACCGGTTTCCCCAAGGGCCGGTATATCACGCCCGCTCTGTCTTTGTAATTCGAAACTTAGCGACTACCTTTTTAGGCGCCCCCTTCTTTATAATTTTTTTTTTGTATTCTGTGTCCTGCGGCATTCGCGCCTAATAACAAAGAGCCTCTTACGAGCACTCAATAGTACAGGAGACAGCTGTTTTTCTACTTTTTGGCTTAAAAGTGATCCAATACTACCTCATGGCAATGCACACTTACAGATATCCTAGAATTAGACCTATCATAATATACTATAGGGGAGAGCGGGGTTGGTTGGCATAGGGGGTAGGTTGGCCATTGGCTTATTGTTTCCGTCACATGTGTTGTGAAGGCCCCACCATTGTACCATGTGACCCGCTCGACCCCAGGAGTCTTGTCCTGAGTTTTCAATCCGATGCTAACAGTGTAGATAAGAGTGTGCTTCATTGATTGATTTTACTACATGCAAGTAAATTTTTATATTTTCAGTAAAGTTGGTTTAAAGGCATGGAAAAACATTTGACTCCGATTCTGTTCACATAGCCACAAAATCTTTTGAAAAACCTAACCTTTCGACTAACCAGTTTCTTGTTTAATTGTTCTCCCCTGTCCTGGCATTGATCTTTCATATGATCTCTCCTGTGGGATTAGTTGGCTTTCTTCAACTTTTTTTTTGGCGCAGTAGCAATTCACAAAAGCAAGATAAACATAAACAAAGGTGAAACTACCTATTATCTTTAGTTCCAGCGAGGAAAATGAGAGCAATTTTTCTTATGCAAAAAGTGACGACACACAGTGGTTCAAAATCGACTATTTTCGGAAAAAACCTTGTAAAACCTGATCTGTAAGCCGCAAAATAATAAAGTTGATATTATCATAACCACGATTAAATTTCCTATAAAATGTATAAGTTGGAGCCCCGCTTAACCGGCTATTCGGATTAACCGGCGCACAGTGGTTCAAAAGCCATAATAAGCGGCAAAAATTTATTTATCTCCTTTAAAAAAATGCTATGCAATAATTATAATACATGTTGACAATTTGTTAAAATTGTGTTATGGTAATAGAATTCCTAGAATAAAACAAAGAAATGAACATTAATACGTTTCAAAACCGCAATTTATTAAGAAAAAGTGATTCATCGTAACGGAAAATCACTCAATTTTTATAAATTATATTTCGAATTTTGACACAATTAAAGTAGTACACAGTTAATGAAATAATTATTAAGGAAATTTATATTTGGTAGGGTTGAAGATAATTTATTAATTAACTTCAACGATATTCAAAAAATAATAAACACGTTTTGTCTATCTATAATATATTTTTAAAAACAGCAACATTACTTATGTTATTATGAACAAAAAAAAAAAGAGATAAAAATTATTAAAAAGAAACGTTTACATATTTTCACAACACAAAGATTTTACTTCTTCGTTCAAGTCGTAATCAGATTTTTTCGGTAGTGTTCGAACACTGCTTAAGTAAGGACCAGATGTCGCCAACAGCATGTGCATAACGTCTTCATCAGTTTGAGTACGTGAACATTTCCTGGAGTGTTTTTTGTCTGAATACACGATAGTCCTTATTACGTTCCTCTTGCGCTTCTTCTGTCAACATTCCAATGGGCAACAAAGCAGCTGTTATAATCTTTTCACCATGTATTAAAACTTTATGAACAGTATTCCGCATGTAATACCATCCATACAGTTGTATGTAAAGCTCTGCAGTCCTCCAATAATACCTTTCAAACTTTCAAACAATTACTACCGAATAATAAACTAATTACCTTACCGATAGTGGTGGTTCCTGGTGTGGTCGGAGAAAATCCCCCCCCCTCCCTAATCTATAGTCTTACCTAATAAAGATTTTTGGACTAATTACCTATGCGAGAGGTAATTAGTCACGAAAAAAGCCGCATTAATTACGGTTTGAAAATTTAAGTTAACGAGAACTAACTAGAGCTCGCATTGACAAAGTTGGTCGCGATATTCAGGGGAAGGGGGGAAAGTATAATGATTAGCCGGAAATCTAAACTGAGCTTGTACTCTCCCAAATAACAACTGGAATGAATAATGCTTACAATCTTGGTGTTTGTAAATAGCGAATAGAAAATAAAAACAACTGCCACCATAACAGTCGCAGGTGGTCGCAGCTAAAATGCTTTTGTTTATTTACAAGAAGGATTAAAATATTTATCTACACAATTTTCAGCCCACCGGAAGCCGCCGATAAAAGTAAATTCATCAATATTTTCCATTATGCTTTTTCGTAATTAATTTTTTTTTCATTTCAGATAGCTCTTAGTTTTGATGTATTTTTAATTTTTGATTCCAGTGAAATATGTGTGCTAGAGGTGTGAAAACCCCATCGGATATTACTTTTATTAAATTTAAGTTCCCATTATTGAACGTATGAATTAAAACGAAATTTTTAAGGGCACGTCTAAAAAAAGTAAAAACATAGTTGTATTACTTTCTTGGCCTATTTTTGTTCATAAGCGATTTTTTTTTTCAAATATTTCTTATGGAGCACGTTACTTTTTCTCAAGGGATAAGTAATAACACATGAAATATTTTCTATGTTCAAACTTTAAAATGGCTATTTTTTCCACCCTTGAACCACTGTGCGACAGTCTAAATTATCTCATTATATTTATCCTTAAAAGCTGTTAAAAAACGATTCAAAATTATTATACCATTATAGTGCAGCTTTTAATAACAATAATATGTGTCAGGCAGTACTTGAATGAGATGGCTAAACAACCCCACCTTTTAGGCCAACCTGCCCCACATAGGGGGTTGATTGGCATACTCTGGAATGACGAATTCTTCAATTTTCTATGATCTTAGTATTAAATATTATGTTGTGAAAAAAATACTTGAAGTACCCTAATACTTGGAGTTTGCAGTGGTATCAGCCCCATTGGGATTATATTAACAGGAACGACTCAACAATCAAAAAAAAGAAAACTGTTGCCAACCAACCCCGCTCTCCCCTACTTATACTATATATTCTTATCATATTGTAATGTTAAATCGTTAAATAACAACAAACGTTTGAGGATGCCAGACCTTTGTTGGAACGAACTGTCATAGCATGTGTTTGTCACTACAAAGTTCGAGCCCCATCCACGAAGGTTCCATCCCCTTCTCCTTACGAATATAAGGAGCGATTGACTGGATAGTTAGGAGTAGTCTTTGTTAATTAATTAATTAAGTTGGAAGGGTTTTTAAATGAATAGAATTGGTAATTAAAAATTTGGTGCGATGAGCACAACACACAACTTCCACTTGAAATAGAAAGCTATGAGATTAAATAATTTTGTAAATGTAATTCACAATATTCAAGGAAAATAGATTTATTTACCTTTTTTTGTTTGTTAGTCTCCATAAGGTACAGAGTATTATAATTTTTGCATAACTTGAAAGTCTTTAGTAATTTTTTATTCATTACTGTTTTTGTTTTTTTAAGGGACAAAATCGTAATTTCATCAATATTTCAGTTGTTTGTTATCTTCTTTTTTTTTTTTGTATATTTATCGTGAATAAGAGTCTCTCTAACAGACAAAGACGATTATTCCAGCAAAAGGCAACTTGTATTTCATTCACAAATCTATTATGGAACTAAAGTATTAAACTAACTAATTTAATTAGTAAGGATTACATTGAACCATATGTTAGGTCTTTTTTACTTTACCCACACTAGTTTAGTTATTTCTAAAACAGTGATTTATTTTATTATTAAATTAATTTTAATGAAGAAAAGATGATTAGAGTTATGTATTTAACAAGCTTCAAAAGTAAGCAAAAATAATAGTTTAATTTATGACCACGATTTCCTCTCTGCAACTTCTCAAACTGCATCTAAATGCTGGAGATATTTTTGGTGAAAAGCAAGCTTCACAAAATGTCCTCTTCTACATTTCCGTATTTTATGCAATATTACGAATCTTTGAAATGTCTTTAATGCCTCTTCTTCTGATTTAAGAATACGACTCAGTTGTATCAGATTCAATATTAACAAAAACAACTTCAAAGTTTCTTAAAATCTAGGAGGTAATGCCCTTCATGTATATATTTTTTTCTTTTAAATGGACACATGTTATTAAGTAACTGGTGTTATTTAATAAAAATTTGAAAAAACAGTTTTTTTTCTTATCAAAAATTAACTGGTGTGGGTAAAGTAAAAAAGACCCCATATGTTTAAGAAAATATATATAGATTCACTCACTAAAGAACTAATAAGTAGTTTTTATGTTTATTTTTGACAAAGTGACAGAGCAAGACATATTACATCATGGCTTCTAACTTAATTTACCTGTTTCGTTGTTATGAAAACTTAGTTTAGTTACCATGGAAACAAACGATCACCGTTAAATATGTATGTCCCAATAAATAAGTATGGAAAAAAATGTCAAAGGTTTTTAAGAAATCATAATCCGGAAAGAAAATAAATTACCTTATATAAGAACTTTTTCACATTTCCCAAAACGGTGGATATGTTTGCTATCATATCTCATAAAAATTATAAACTTCGAAGATGTGTGCTACAGCCAATCTTTCATTTTTAGAATTTTCATTCAAGATTATTACTTATCTCGAAAAAAAAAAAAAATAATAAAAAAGATCTTGGTTTCAGAAATGAATGAATCAAATCTTTATCACTCACTCATTGATAGATTTCCAAATAAAGACCATTGATAAAATATCGAGGTTTCTTCACCTCTCCCCAAGCAGATAGAGCAATATTGTGAAACATTTAATAATAATTATTAAAATATTCCAAACCGCAATCAAAGCAGTAAAAAGCCTGCCTGTATTGATGATTACATAACTAACACACACACACACCTCCCTCGCTCCTAGTAGAAAGTCCTTGCTAAAATGCACGATGATGGAGTATTATCACATAACGTGCAACATTTGTTACATAAAACCAGGGGTGGAAAGCAATACCCCGAGACCCAGTTACCTTGGCACTTGGGCCGAGCCCACTGACATATAGAAAGAACTTGAAGAACACGATAAGATAAGGTCAGCGGCAATTAGTCCGGATTATTATGAATTCTTCACGAGGAGCGAGCGAGGTGACCTTTAGCTTTGCGATGTTGCTGTCAGCTGAGTGGAGGGGGTAAAAGAACAAGGCTGAGTCGCCCCGGGCCAGCGAGCAATGGAAATTTGGCGAAGGAAATGTAACCAGGTCGGCAGCTAGGATATTAGACCCAATACGCAATCCGCTAGTATCGAAATCTATTTTGAAACATCTTGGGCCAGTAGGAATTAAATAAGGGGATATTCTAAATATTATATTTTTAAATTGTTACGTCTAACGGCTAATCGGACGATGCTATAGTTTGAAACCACAATTTCGCTTATTACGGTATAATTAGGAAAGTGGTCTTTAACGAGTTTCCAACTTCGCAGTTGGTCAAACCCGATATTTTACGTCCCAGACAAATCAAGCATTTTCTACTTACTTTAAAAAATGCTGAGGCGATCTACCAGCCTGCGAACCAGTAACCTTGGGATCAGTATGTTGTTATGCCAACCACTAAAATATAGGTGAATCATATTAGTGTTTTTAATACAATTGTGTCAGAGGGGTCACCTGTGGTGTAGTGGATTGCATAGGAACTTAATGGGAGTAAAAAATCTTTGTCTATGCCGTCCCTCGGATGGAGGTCCCAAACCTATACGATGCCAGGTACTCGTTTAAGATCCCTATCCTAATAATACCTGGATAGGCAAAATGCAGGACTTACTAGTATCGTCCGACTAACCTTAGTGGCATAAAGTGACGTTAAAAGTAACAAACCATTGTGTCAGAAAAATCCAAATATTTTTTTATGAAGTGCAATAAGGCACTGCAATATCTACAAGTTTTAATCTTCCTTTGATCACCCTGAAAATAAAATAAAGGCTTACAAATACTTCAGTATCGAAAGCAACATCTATACTTTGATATGAATTACAGAAAAAAGGAGTTATAAATGATAATAATAATAATGCTAACACCACTAATCGCACCTTAAACACCATCCAACGCCCGCCATCTAAACCGAATTTCGAAAGATCTGCCTAAAGCAATCCTCCCACCTCCGTCTCTGCCTTCCCTTCAGATGCACTAATTGGCTCGACGCTCATTAATCCTTTTGGAATTTGTTCATTACAAAGTTTCGCAATTTTCTACGCCCATATCATTACGTATTGCTGCTATCCGTAGTCCGGCGAATGTGAACGTCTTAATTCTCCGGTTGATTCGTCACTTTTTGGTCCAAATTATCTACAGAGTACCTTATTTTCAAAACCCCCATATATCTCCAAATAAACCCCCTAGTTATAAATTATAAGTTTGAATTTACTTTGAACGATACGTGACTGTATACAATATACAAGCTCAATTGTGTAGCAGGTAATCGATCATTGAATTGTGTCTCTCGCCAGTAGAGCCGTTTCTGCTGTCTTCGCAGCATCTTCGTGATGTTTGAGTTGTCTCGACGGTACCGACATGTTGCAGTTGTTTTCCTGCTGGTTTAGGAGTTGGGACATCTATATAAATAAAGTTGAAATTCTGTTTGTTTGTTTGTTCTTTATAGAAATCCATACCGTCTGTCCTAAATTCTCCAAATTTCGCTCAGTGGTTCTTTGACACCAGGTGCGAACACCTGTCCATATTAAAATTGCATAACTTTAGCCAATCTCTGGGTATATTCTTTATTGTTATAAAATTCTTCATGATCTCGCTTTAAAATGGTTTTTTTTACGAAATCGACCGTTTGAGTCGAAAAAACGGCCTAAAAAATCATTTTATAGATTTTGAAGAGGCCAACAAGGCCCGGTAAGACCGTCCTTTGGCAGGCGTCGAGTTCTGGGATTTTTAAACCATATGTTGTTTTTTTTTAACATTACAATACGTTTATTTACATGTATGGTGAATTTATGTTTTAAAAATGCCTCCTAAAAAGCGAGCTTCAATAGGAGTAGTGAGCTCAAAAGCTAAAAAACAACGTCAAATACGAGCAGATGAAACTCTCGACGAACATCAAAATAGGATTGAACAACAGAGGCTTAGACAGGCAGAATCGCGGGAAACTGAGTCTGCCCAGGAATACGAGGCCCGCCTTGCGCCACAGAGGCTTAGGCAAGCCGATTTGCGAGAAGCTGAAACTGCAGGCCAATATTTCTGTTTGTTTGTTATTTATAGAATTCCATACCGTTTACCCTAAATTCTCCAAATTTCGCACAGTGGTTCTTTCATACCAGGTGCGTTAACACCTGTCCATATTAAAATTGCATAACTTCAGCGGATCTTCATCTGATATATAGATATATTTTACGAAATCGACCGTTTCATTAGAAAAATGAAATTCCCCGGGTGAAACCGGGACATACAGCTAGTATGTAGATATTACTTACTTATACTTAGATTTCCATCACTACTGGCTTTTAAAAGCCTGTTATACTTCCATCATTACTGAACTATTAAAAGAGGTTGTTCTTAGTCGCTGCCTTAAGTTACATCAACTTGATGATGTACTGGTTTATTTATACCTCATTTTTTCCCCCATTGATTGTATAAATAATTAATAATTTATTTTAAGAAAATAAAGCAAAAAAAAAATTTTTTTTAAGATCCCTAGCAATAGAATCCGTTACTTTTCATATCAAATTTTTTGACATTAGTAAGGAAATGTTAGATAGCCATATTAAAACTGCGAGAAGCAAATTATCGCCACTAACCATACGGTTCAGGCCACCCTTAACACAGATTTCCAAAAGATAAAACTTATTGATCGAAAGCCGCCCACTGGCCCATTGTGGCCTGGAGGGGCTCCAAAGGGTTGATTATGCTGTCCATTCGGTTCTTCCGAGGGGCCCGGGATGTGAAGAGCAATGCAGTGGAAGATTGGGCAGCTGAAGTAGGGCGCTGATTGCGAGGAGGGGGAGGAAAAGGGAAAAAACAAAACCAAAGGCGAACAATGGAGGCGGGGTGCGAAATTGTGGCGGTGGAAAGAACAAAACACACGAGGATAGTTCTCACAATATGTAGACTGTCTTCATCATTAGGAAGGCAGTGGTTTTATCACAAAAGAGTTTTTTTTTTTTTTCATTTTTGTTCAAGACTCGCCATCGCATGAACTATATCATTCACTGTAAAATGTGAAAGAAGTAGTTAATTAATTTAAATAGTCAATCCATTAAGTTAAATAGTTAATTAATAAATTTAAATAAAATATTACATGATAATGGATACAATTTACTTATTTACGATCGGTTAAATGATGATCAGGATTTTCAGTTTGAAAAAAAATTATTTTGAAAAGCCAACGTTTCGATCCAACTTGTGGATCTTCATCAGGGCTAAAAGAAAACAAATATATGAGTATCTATGCTAGAGGATGACAATAAATGAATATTTTACAGAACTGAACATTATACATGAATATTTAAATAAGTAGCTGGTTAGCAAGATAAAATAGAATCTGATATTTACCTGTGTAAATAAATATAAAAAATATATTTTCACTCAGTTGTCTTTTGCCTTTCACTTCAAAAGCGTTGGGTTTCCCAGTCATAAACATTTGAAGTCGGCAAACTACCACCTACTACTGCCTCTTACCTTATTTTACCTTCAGTCTTTGTATCT
This sequence comes from Aelia acuminata, assembly GCA_911387785.2. Taxonomy (NCBI): domain Eukaryota; kingdom Metazoa; phylum Arthropoda; class Insecta; order Hemiptera; family Pentatomidae; genus Aelia; species Aelia acuminata. The sequence goes on from OU426981.1 coordinate 22,948,103, forward strand.
ATCTTGACTCAGAAGGTAAATATCAGATTCTATTTTATCTTGCTAACCAGCTACTTATTTAAATATTCATGTATAATGCTTACCATCTTTTATATTATTATCAGTTATGTAAAATATTCATTTATTGTCATCCTCTAGTATAGATGCCCATATATTTGTTTTCTTTTAGCCCTGATGAAGATCCACAAGCTGGATCGAAACGTTGGCTTTCGAAAATAAAATTGTTTTCAAACTGAAAATCCAGATCATCATTTAACCTATCGTAAAGATTAACAGTTGACTTTCTCTCACCTCTACAATTTACTTATTTATTAATAGGGGTGTACCCCATGTAACATTAACAGCGCAACAACCCCTATCTAACATTATTACGATTCACATTACACTGACAATTGTTTTTTAGCAAGCGCTCCCATTTCTGTTCGGGATGTAAGTTTTCACCTATTTTCTACATTTATTTTAACTATTTTCGTCTAAATTTAATGGAGCTATACGCAAGGAAAGCAAATTGGCGGATAGAATTGCATAATTGGAATCTGGTCCTTCCAACATATATTTTAAAGTTAATGTACAGTTCCGCTAGTACCGCCGTTGTCTATCACGTATCAGCACTCTTACAAAATAAAAATATAATAAATACAAATAAACACATCTTTCACTAAATACCGTTTTATACAATAGAGAGATATATATTTTAAATTTATTAAGATATGGAGGACCAAGCTCCTTGCGCGCTTAAGGGTAGGGCCCCATTTCACAAATTATAAAATAGTTTTTATTATTAAAAAAAATATCAAGTCTTTATCAGAGCATTTTAATTTGTATTTTTATTTTTCACAAAATGCAAGAGCTAAAAGGAAAATGTTAAAACTTTTTTATATGACTGTGATTAAGTCGACTGTTGAAGCTCTCAACAATAAATTTCTCTTAGTTCATTCATTCGGGAATAAGAGTAATAAACGTTGCCCGTGTATCTTAACGAGTTTTCCAGGATGTCAGTAGCTGCCCGAAGGTTTGGTACATGGACAAGGAAAATCAGGAAAAATATATATATAAATAAAAAATATAAATAATATATATATAGTCCGTGTAAAACAGAGTGCAAAACATTCAGAGAAAGAAATATAGGTCCTCGGGGCCTGCTGACACTGAGCTGCCGTAATCCGTGGACCTAGACTAGTTTGTCACTGTCCTTGAACCCGAGAAAGCATACGCCATTGGTGGGAAGGACGCTACCAAATTGGTCCCAAGGGGATTGGTTTTGAAGGTATTGGAAATCCACCGCTGCACCATGGAAACATTGGCTTGCTTGCAGCAACATAAATTCTGGGCTACCCTCTCCACGATGCGCAGCCAATGGTCTCCATAGGCCTAATGCCCCAACCGAAATAAAAAAATCCATTCATTAGGTATTTACCGTGTAAAAACGGAGGTCATACCTGATTTTGCGAGGAAATTATTTCCTAAGCAAATATATGTCGCAACTCTTAAAATATATTAGAGTAGTAAAGATCACTTTCCGGCTCCCAAGACAATGGACATTCATAAATCAAGACAAAGGTTCGACGTTAGCGAAGTAGACGGATCTAAAATTCGTTTTTTTTTTTGTTTTTTTCCCCTTTAACATGTAAAGGTTTTATTACTGGTTATCTATATAAAAGCAGGACTTTGGATATCATACTTTTTCTCTCCCATCTCTAGAAAAAATAAAAGTAAATCAACATTAAGAACAGTGTAAGCCAAATTTTTTTGTGCTAAACAGGTCCATTTATATAGATCGTACTGTTTTATTTTGCAAGTAAAATCTCGGAATGTTTCCTGGGACTGTTAAACGGGAAGAATTAAGAGTTTTTACGACGTCATGTCTTCGTTTGAGTACCTGACTTCTAATTACATCGAGGGATTGAGCTACTTTTACTGGTTACAGTTCACTGTCTCGACGAATCTACTTTTCGAATCTGTCAAGGCTCATTTCCTGTTTGTTTGTTTGTCTAACGTCCATTTTTATGCTACTAAGGCTAATCGGACGATGCTACAGTGGGAGTCCTAAATTTTGCCTATCCAGGTATAATTAGGATAGGGATCTTTAACGCGTACCTGACATCGTACAGGCTCCATTTTACGTCCTATCCGAGGGACGGAATAGCTAAGAATTTTTTTACTCCCATTAAAAAATCCTAGGGCCACCGCTGGAATCGAACCCGCGATCTTTAGTATTGTAGGTTGCCATGCTAACCACAACACCACAGGTGACCCCATTTTCCTGTCCTGTAAATAGATAAATGGAATTGTAGTTAAGGAACTTAAGACTGCTGAGTAAGATTTGGAATGCGAAAATGGCGAAAGCAATTGCTAAAGGTTCTAATGATCTCCCTAAAGTCATTCCGGCCATTTTGCCATCATCAAGAATCTGAGGCTATGAATAAATTTTGTAATTTTCAACTATTTCAAAACCTAAGGTTTCCTGTTACCTAATAATGACTCTCAAGAGATTAACACGACTCATGTGGGTCAGGTGAAGATTATCTATACTTTAACATGGTTACTAGCAATAAGTAAGTAGCTTTGTGAGATAAGAAACCATAGAGAATTAATGCATTACTTTGAATTTACTTCAACTTTATGGAATTCAACCAGAGTTCATCCGTGAAAACCTACAAGGCTTTGGCAATAAAAATATTTATAGTCAAAAACAATGCATGCTAACTAGAATTAGATTCAGAGTGTCGAGTAAATATACTGAGAGAAAACAGAGGTTTTCCAAAAATATTTTGGAAATAATTTGATGTAGTAAGAAGGACAATGAAAATGATTTTTTCCAAGAAATATCTCTAATGATCGCGAAAAGGATTGTGTTGTTTATAAATAATTTTCGGAATACCAACTTGTAATTAGTATAAGAACTCTACCTAAAATAACTTGTCCTTTGAATTGTGGAAATGGTCAGTATAATATCATGTAACATAATCTCTAATATAATCTCAACTCCAGTAAGAAGCCTGCTAATACTAAATCGCCCCGATAAAACTCAATTTTCATTTTATTTTTAATTTTTTTCTCTTTAAATTTAGGTATTTCTAAATTATTATATTTATTTATATATTTTCTATATTTATATATTTTTTTCCTCTGTGTAGAATGGCAGCCTATTTGCATTCTTTAAGACAGGAGAAGTACCTCTTACTTTGGATTAATTTTGTATCATTATCTATTTATAATTAATTTAATAATATTTTATTTTAATTCCTAAGGAGATCAATTTTCATTTGTATTCAATTTACTTAATTAAGAAATGTATAAATTATTCAACCTTAGTTAGTTAATATTATAATTACTCACTTTTAAATATATGTGCATGTTGTATGTACATATGAATATTCGTTCGTGTATGGGTATGAGCATGCGTGTATCTGTCGCTATGTTTGTGTGTGTCTTTGCATAAATTATTATAAATAAACTTATTTATTGTAGGATCACCTTGGATTATTAACATATAACTCTTATAAAGTATGGGTATATTAATATTATTATTGCTATTGTGTAATATGTACATTATTATAAACAAATATATTTGTTTCAGTAATATCTTAATTAAGGGTCTATTACCAATATTAAATAAATTATGTCTAATAAATAAAAATGAAAATTGTTTTAATTATTTGTGTTAGTGCTTTCATCTATATTCAGTATTTTTATATTCATAAAAGAATTTCAATTTGTAAAATAATTTATATTCTTTAACAGATAAATATATCTATCTATCTACACACTCTTAATTACAAAAATTCTGTAGGGTAAACCGTACAGTTATTGGCACCCTTAAGACTAAATTTCAGTGGTGACATTAAATAAAATACTTCTTATGAAGGGATCTAATTTAAACTTCCTATAACTCCTCTTTATCTATCCTCAAAAAGACTCAAGAAGTTTTTTTGGGTCAAAAGTACAATAGTTTTACAATATGGCAATATTAATTGTTAAAAGTGCCAAATCTAGTTATTGGCACCCTGTGGATTCAATTGTGAAATCTTCCCTATGGTTAGTTTGTTAAATTCTTACTTCACAGATGACTTAGAGGACCCTTCAAACACTAGACTCATGTATTTCATGTAATAAAATTATGACTTATTTACCTATTTCTTTAAATTAAAGTTGGCGTGCCAATAACTGTATGGTTTACCCTATATATTTAAATGTAAATGCTAACATAATTTCGATTTTATTTCTTTATAGAAGATGATCAATCCTTTTATAATATGACACCTTAGTCAACGTTTCGGGCCAACTTTCCCCATCCTCAATACTAAAGATATATCATTTATTATCTTATTACACTTTAGTGTGTGGTTGTCATTTTCAAATATACCTATCTACCTTTTTTCCTTCATTTTATCTAGCTTTGTGTTATTTTCACTAAAAATTATTTTATTATTTTAGGTAAAATAATAAAGGTAGGGGAGAGCGGGGTTAGTTGGCATAGGGGATTGGGGTTAGTTTCTTGTTTGATTGTTCTCCCCTGTCCTGGCAGTCATTTTTCATATGATCTCTCCTGTGGGGTTAGTTGGCTCTCTTCAACATTTTTTTTGGCGCAGTAGCAATTCACAAAAGCAAGGTAAACATAATCAAAGGTGAAACTACCAATTGTCTTTAGTTCCAGCGAGGAAAATGAGAGAAATTTTTCTAATGCAAAAAGTTACGACAGTCTAAACTTCTATCTTCTTCTATTGTCATTCTATTTTCCTTTAAAAGCTGTAAAAAACCGATTCAAAATTTTTATACCATTATAGTGCAGCTTTTAATAACAATAATATGTGTCAGGCAGTACTTGAATGAGATGGCTAAACAAACCCACCTTCTAGGCCAACCTGCCCCACAAAGGAGGTTAATTGGCATACACTGGATTGACGAATTCTTCAATTTTCCATGATCTTAGTATTAAATATTATGTTGTGAAAAAAATACTTGAAGTACTCTAATACTTGGAGTTTAGAGTGGTATCAGCCCCATCGGGATTATATTAACAGGAACGACTTAACAATCAAAAAAGTGAAAACTGTTGCCAACCAACCCTGCTCTCCCCTATACTTAAATATGACAATCAAACACAAAAGGGATAGTTAGATATCACCGCAATTAACCTTCTATTTTCGGGTTTCCAATTTTTATCGCTTAATCTGCGATATATAGTAAGTAATATGGTAAGCTGCCCTTCGAGCTAGGATTTTTAACCGACTTCGAAAGAGATTTTCCTGTAATATTCGGCAAGTGGTTTTTCTGGAGGGATTTCGTCCAAGATTAAAGTTTATTTTCTAATATATTATATTCTATCAATCGCCTTATGTAATAAGTCTTTACTATTTTATAGAAATAAATTATTATAACTTTTTAGGTAATGAATCAAGCCCGTTTCGCAACTTGCTAAGCGAACTCGTCGTTAGCGCACGTGATTCCAGAGATATACTTGCAGCCATCAAGTACTAAACCCAACAAGTGTAACTTATTATAGCGTGGCAAGATCACAAGATCGCGGCGCAGAAGTGCAGTGCACTGACCTTGCCTAATTAATTAGAGTCGCACCTGATAAGATCAGTTCGCAGCTCAGCCTCTTGTAGTTCGCTAGCTCAGCTCATAAAGATATTATAAATTTCATTCGAAGGGCATTCTAGGTTATATAGAGGCCTATTTTTTAAAAAGTATTGATTAAAATTTATAGCTATTAAATTATTAAAATCAAGTTTATTTGGATCAGGCCAAACGGAGGGCTAAAACACATTCAGTTGAGGGCGGATTTAGCAGAAAATTTGGGGGGCTCATGCCCCCCATCTCATAATCACGAGGCTGACTGCACCGTTTTTGTATGAGATCATTACCTTGTATTGAGAAGGTTTACGGTCCAAACAACCATAAGTGTTATGTTTAGGGCATAGTAAATACCTAATTGCATTATTCGTTTAAAAATACAAAAAATCTGGTGCGTGCGCGCAACACACAACTTTCACTTACCAACTTACTTAGAATAGAAATTGACGTGTTTTGCTAAATATCATTTCCCAAATTCACGCATTTTTCTACATTCATATCTTATTTGTTAATCGTTAAAGCAGTTTTTGTGTAAATAAAGAAAACACGTGAAAATGATACGAAATTTATTTAGTAAAGTCCCCCCTCCGGTTAATCAATTTTGATGAATTTTTTACAGTAACATCACTGGCATATACATACATCAAATACCCAGTTTGATCAAAATCTTTAAAGCCGTTTTTGAGTAAATAAAAAAAACACGTGAAAATGATACAAAATTTATTAAGTAAAGTCCCCCCTCCGGTTAATCAATTTTGATGAAATTTTAACAGTCATATCTCGGGTATGTACATACATTAAATACCCAGTTTGATCAAAATCGTTAAAGCAGTTTTTGAGTAAATAATGAAAACACGTGAAAATGATACGAAATTTATTAAGTAAAGTCCCCCCTCCGGTTAATCAATTTTAATGAAATTTTTACAGTAATATCTCGGGCATATACATACATCAAATACCCAGTTTGATCAAAATCGTTAAAGCAGTTTTTGAGTAAATAAAGAAAACACGTGAAAATGATACAAAATTTATTAAGTAAAGTCCCCCCTCTGGTTAATCAATTTTGATGAAATTTTTACAGTAACATCTCTGGCATATACATACATTAAATACCCAGTTTGATCAAAATCTTTAAAGCCGGTTTAGAGTAAATAAAAAAAAACACGTGAAAATGTTACAAAATTTATTAAGTAAAGTCCCCCCTCCGGTGAATCAATTTTGATGAAATTTTTACAGTCATATCTCGGGCATATTAGTACATCAAATACTCAGTTTAATCAAAATCGTTAGAGCCGTTTTTGAGAAAATCGAAAAAAACCTAAAAAGTTATTCAGTAAAGTACCCCCTCCCTTTAAGTAATTTTGATGAAATTTATGCTGTCACATCGCGGGCATATACCTACACTAAATACCCAATTTCATGATCGCACGGTTTATAGTTTTTGAGCTAGTCTGTTCACACACAGACACACAGACACACACACACACACACACACACACACACACACAGACCATTTCGCGGGACTTGGTTATTTCGACTCAGGGGACCCCAAAACGAGTATTTCCGTTGAAAACCGGAAGTCGAAAATTTTCACGATCGCAATACTTCCACTTACTATATATTTCATATATAGGTAAGTGAAAGTAAAAAATTTAAAAGCCAAAATATTTAGGGAATCGTAACCCGTGCCCCCCCCCCCCTCCTGGTTCCGAACATGATTCAGTTAAGTGAATAACCAATTGCCAAATTTTATACTCTTGGGCGAAATTAAATATTTATATTAGGGGGAAAAAAAACATTTTTTTTCCGCTGTTTTCGCTTCTACCTCAGAAGGTCATTGTCGTTTTGGTTTCTTCTATTCTGAAGGGGTTGGTAGTAGGGGAGAGCGGGGTTGGTTGGCAACAGTATTCACTTTTTTGATTGTTGATTCGTTCCTGTTAATATAATCCCAATAGCTCTGATACCGCTGTAAACACCAAGTATTAGAGTACTTCAAGTATTTTTTTCATCTTTCAAAAATTGCTCTCATCCTCCTTGCTGAAACTAATGACAATTGGTAGTTTCACCTTTGTTTATGTTTACCTTTCTTTTGTTAATTGCTACTGCCCCAAAAAACCCCAGTTGAAAAGAGCCAACTAACCCCACAGGAGAGATCATATGAAAGATGGCTGCCAGGACAGGGGGGAACAAACAAGAAACTGGTTAATCGAAAGGTTAGGTTTTTCAATGGAGTTTGGGTCTATGTGAACAGAATCGGAGTCAAATGTTTTACCATACCTTTAAACCAAATTTAATGAAAATAAAAAAATTTACTGACGTTTTGTAAAATCAATCAATGAAGCACACTCTTCTGTAAACTTTTAGAATCGGATTGAAAACTCAGGACAAGACTCCCGAGGTCGAGCGGGTGACATGGTACAATGGTGGGGCCTTCACAACAGGTGTGACGGAAACTATAAGCCGATGGCCAACCTACCCCCCTATGCCAACCAACCCCGCTCTCCCCTACGATATTTCTTTTAAGTATTGGAACAAGGAAATATCTAGTTTCACCGTCATTCAACAGTTCACAGTGCGTTTCTTCCATTTTAAGTTTCTTCTGGAGTTATTGGTATTTCGGATAGTTTAGTAAAAGATGTTTCACCGTTTGCTGTACTTATTACATATATGGCATGTGGTTGCTGCCAGACCTCTGATGTATACGTGGGTGAATTCGCAAAGCCCAATCCTAATTTCTTTCCTTCTCGAGATTCTTAAGCTTATGGTCCATTTCTTACATTTCAGCTTTATATCCGATAATTTGGACCGTTCGGTTTTCACCTTTATTCCAGGTTCTTCTTTGATGCAGCCATTCCTGAGTTGCCACTTCTTTCAATATTGTAAAATTTTCTGTTTCTGCCAGCCTAGCTAAATTTGCAGCGAAATTCTATTTCCAACCGCCTGTTCGTTATGTTTCTATAAACAGCTACTGGGATTTCGGTTGTCGATAGCCGCTAAATATGCCTTTACACTGTGCGAACCTCATCCTCGAACAAGTGATTCCCGAACCTTGCCGTACCAGCGTACCACGAACGGCTATTCACACTTAAACCTGAAGTCGAGCAACAATCACGTCTGATCCCACCTACGCACCTTAATACAATAATTTTCAACACAAAGAAGGCTGACATGGAGTTAGCGACTATTCTGACTTTTGCTATAACTTATTATAGATAAATCTAACTTATTACTGACCAATCTTCTGTATAAATGTAGAAATAGCCAACATTAAGATCTTTGCGTAAACAGTTATGAACTATTTCTATGTTATTATCCTACATTTAGTAACGTTAAATCGTTAAATAAGAAAAATAAACAAATGATTTCAAATCCCAAACCGTTTGTTGGAACAAAATAAGCGGTTGAAACGAACTGTTTAGGTCTAGATCTTTCGTGCATGGTCCATGCTGGTGTAGAACTGTCCACCTTGTACTGGAACATTCCAGACCTGACTATTTACGATTATATATAAGGAGCGAGTGACTGAACGAGTCTTAGTAAGTATGTGAAGCTCAAGTCATATGATTGTGTTAAAACGTTATCATTTTTGTAACCTGCTCAAGTATTTAAGTTTTATTAATACGTTGGCATTGATATCTGTATATTTTTGTTTAATAAATATTTCTTAAATCACATAAGTGCTACAATATAATTTATGATTTAACCCTAATGTTCTCTTTTTTGCCAGACAAATGTACTTATCATAAGTATTCTTTTTGTTATTATTATGGGACTAAAAGTCCCAGGATAATGTTATATTTTCATTCATTCGTTCACTCATTCATAAAAGCAACGTCAGAAGAATTCTAAAAGGTCTAGAACCTTATCTTAACTAACTCAAAAGTGATACGAGCGCCATTCCTCCCGGACACACAGGCGAACAGACAAAGTACCTGTTCGAGTTCGTATCTTATTTAGATTAGCCGATCACAAGTTCGAACAGGCTTTTCGAGGTTGAGGTTCGCATAGTGTAAAGGCACGCTAAAAGGCGCGGAAGGGGATGGAACAAAAAGTTGTGAAAGACGCAAATAAAAGTATGAAGTAGAAGTGATGTATGAAGACTGACTTTAGATTGAAGGCTGCATTCATCGCCTTACAATGACAGAATGGGTTTGAATGGTCAGCTTCTCTGTTTGATAGAAACGATTATAACATTAAGAAGTGCCTATGATTAACTAAATCATATCCTAAGGATCGACTGGAGAGAAACAGTTACTATTTATAGCAAACTAACAGAACTTTACAGCCTAAGCTATATTTTTAGTTCAACTTCCTTCTAGTATATTATGGACTTTCTTCACAACCTGTTCTAGATAAATCAAGATACAGTCGTCGGTGAGTAAAACAATCATCACTCTAGTCGACTCCAATGTCCATAAAAGTTTGTCCTTTTCATTTATTATCAGTAACTCCTTGAGAGAACAGCTGCGGTTGTAAAATCACATTAACATTATTATTAAAATCTATAATATAATTAATACCGTAGCACGGAGTGTAAGGAAAAGGAGTCAGAGGAGTTCGACCTTCAATATTACATAAAATATTATTTTCCTTGTTTAATATTACTTCTAATGCTATTAATGGATATCAGCTGAAACCTCGAAGTATTGCAGCTTATTCTCAGAAAATCTCGATCACTAAACCTATAACAGTTCTTGTCCTTTATATAATCAGCAGATCCTGGGTAGGTTAGGACAAAAATTTGTTTTTTATAATACCTAGTTATTATTTTCATGTAGGAAGCGCTTTAATTTATGTAGTGATAGTTTATGTCCTTAAATGGAAAATGGATTGTATTTAAACATTTACAGCGTTGCTATCTATGTACTCATATTTTAAATTATGTTCTTCGTGACTAGTACCCGCCTCTAGGACACTAAGGCCCGATGCACACGAACGACACTTTTCTGCGATGCGGACTATAAGCCAGGTCAGGGGTACTTATAGGCTTATAGTCCGCATCGCAGAAAAGTGTCGTCCGTGTGCATCGGGCCTTAATAGTATGTCAATGAACGTTTTCATACTTATTTTGCTTGTATATTGGATATGTCCTTGTATATTGAATATAAAGAAAATGTCCAATAAACTAAAACCTCTCTATCCTTACAGCAATTTCCTCAATTATGGATCATAATAAACTGAAAAAAAAAGTGAGGTCCTTTATTATTAATAAAATAATGCAAATGAATGTAAAAGTTCTGGAAAGGGTTTATGTTTATTAGTTTTAGTCTATTCGAAATTCTTATAAGAATAATTAAAACATTGAGATGGATAAGGTAATAAGCAGAAAAAAAAAAAAAAAAAAATCTGGTGCGTGCGCGCAACACACAACTTTCACTTACCAACTTATTTTTGTTAATCGTTAAAGCCGTTTTTGAGTAAATAAAAAAAACCATGAAAATGATAAAAAATTTATTAAGTAAAGTCCCCCCTTCGGTTGATGACTATTGATGAAATGTCACATATTTGGCATCTACATACAGTCCTGTGAATAAATATAAACTCAACTAATAAAATCGAAGTATTTATGAAATTTAAAAGTGAATTCATTGCACAATAATTTTCTTAGACTTGTTGTAATGTTATTAAATTGGCAAGAAGCTTTAAATGGCATTAGACATGTTTGTTAATTTACGATCATCAGATTTTGTAAATAAAGCATGTTTACGCTGTGAATAAGTATAAACTCAATGTTTATTTTCTATTCTAATGGATTAATATCACCTCAGTTTTCTTCTAAATGTTAAAGGGAGAGCATGTTTGTTTGTTTTTTATACTTTGTAGCGTTTTCTGATTTTTAAATAATGCCGCGCGGGACTCAACTTACTGAAATTGAGCGCCAAAGAATTATAGACTTAAGAAGAGGTGGGATGACCCAGAGGCAAATTGCTAGTGTGCTAAACCGCTCCCAGGGTGTAGTGAAAAACTTTTTAAACAGCGGCCCAAACAATTATGGGAAAAACAAAAGAAGTGGAAGGCCTTCAAAAATTTCCAAACAAGTGAAACGAGCGGTTTTGAGAGAAATCTCAAAAACAGGAGCATCCTCTGCACAGATTTTGAGGCGATTTAATTTAGGATGTGATGCTAGGTTGGTTAGGAAGTGGATAATGAAATCAAAGTACTTAAAATATAGTAAGGCAGTGAGAAAACCACAGCTCAAAAAACATCATTTGCAGCGACAACTGCAGTTTGCTGAACAGCATATTCAAGGCAGCGAAAAATGGTCAAGAGTTATTTTAAGTGATGAAAAAAAAATTAATATTGATGGTCCAAATGGTTTAAATTACTACTGGAATGATCTAAGAAAAGAAAAAAAATCTTGTCACGAATGTCCCATTGGGGTGGCGGAGTCATAGTTTGGGCTGCTTTTAATGAAAAGGGTAAGTCCCAAATCGCATTCATTTCCGGCAAATTGAAAGCAAAAGGTTATCAAAATGTTTTAGAAGAGTTTCTTTTGCCGTTCATTACAATACTGGAAGAGGAAAAAATTATTTTTCAGCAGGATAACGCGCCGGTTTATACTGCACGCTCTACAAAACAATGGTTTTCGGATTTCAGGATCAACATTTTGGATTGGCCAGCTCTTAGTCCGGATCTCAATCCGATTGAAAATTTATGGGGGATTATGACAAGAGAAGTCTACGACCTTCAGAAGCCAGAAATCCAAAATATTGATGGGCTCAAAGAAAGAATAACTCAAGCTTGGGAAAACATATCAGACAGCACTTTAATTAATTTAGTAAGAAGTGTTCCTAAAAGACTATTGGAGGTGATTAAAAAACATGGAAGAAGTGTTCATTATTGAAATGAATTTACGCATTAAAGAGACAGACAATGTTTGAGTTTATACTTATTCACAGGTCTGTTTTGTTATTTTGTCCAAATTTTAGCAAATCCTGGCAATATTATTAAATAATTTATTAAAATTGTAACTAATAATTTACAGTAAACATTAAATAATATCTTTTGTTAATTAGATTCCAAATTAAATGATTTAAACTAATCAAAATAGTTTTTTTTCCCTTGAGTTTATATTTATTCACAGGACTGTACATCAAATACCCAGTTTGATCAAAATCTTTAAAGCCGTTTTTGAGTAAATAAAAAAAACACGTGAAAATGATATAAAATTTACTAAGTAAAGTCCCCCCTCCGGTTAATCAATTTTGATGAAATTTTAACAGTCATATCTCGGGCATATAATTACATCAAATACCCAGTTTGATCAAAATCGTTAAAGCCGATTTAGAGTAAATAAAAAAAAACACGTGAAAATGTTACAAAATTATTAAGTAAAGTCCCCCCTCCGGTTAATCAATTTTGATGAAATCTTTACAGTCATATCTCGGGCATATTAATACATCAAATACCCAGTTTGATCAAAATCGTTAAAGCCTATTTAGAGTAAATAAAAAAAAACACGTGAAAATGTTACAAAATTATTAAGTAAAGTCCCCCCTCCGGTTAATCAATTTTGATGAAATCTTTACAGTCATATCTCGGGCATATTAATACATCAAATACTCAGTTTAATCAAAATCGTTAGAGCCGTTTTTGAGAAAATCGAAAAAAACCTAAAAAGTTATTAAGTAAAGTACCCGCTCCCTTTAAGTAATTTTGATGAAATTTATGCTGTCACATCGCGGGCATATACCTACACTAAATACCCAATTTCAGGATCGCATGGTTTATAGTTTTTGAGCTAGTCTGTTCACACACACACAGGCCATTTCGCGGGACTTGGTCATTTCGACTCAGGGGACCACAAAACGTGTATTTCTGTTGAAAACCGGAAGTCGAATTTTTTCACAGGACTGTACATCAAATACCCAGTTTGATCAAAATCTTTAAAGCCGTTTTTGAGTAAATAAAAAAACACGTGAAAATGATATAAAATTTACTAAGTAAAGTCCCCCCTCCGGTTAATCAATTTTGATGAAATTTTAACAGTCATATCTCGGGCATATAATTACATCAAATACCCAGTTTGATCAAAATCGTTAAAGCCGATTTAGAGTAAATAAAAAAAAACACGTGAAAATGTTACAAAATTATTAAGTAAAGTCCCCCCTCCGGTTAATCAATTTTGATGAAATCTTTACAGTCATATCTCGGGCATATTAATACATCAAATACTCAGTTTAATCAAAATCGTTAGAGCCGTTTTTGAGAAAATCGAAAAAACCTAAAAAGTTATTAAGTAAAGTCCCCCCTCCGGTTGATCAATTTTGATGAAATGTTGGCTATCACATATTTGGCATATACATACATCAAATACCCAGTTTGATCAAAATCGTTAAAGCCTATTTAGAGTAAATAAAAAAAAACACGTGAAAATGTTACAAAATTATTAAGTAAAGTCCCCCCTCCGGTTAATCAATTTTGATGAAATCTTTACAGTCATATCTCGGGCATATTAATACATCAAATACTCAGTTTAATCAAAATCGTTAGAGCCGTTTTTGAGAAAATCGAAAAAAACCTAAAAAGTTATTAAGTAAAGTACCCGCTCCCTTTAAGTAATTTTGATGAAATTTATGCTGTCACATCGCGGGCATATACCTACACTAAATACCCAATTTCAGGATCGCATGGTTTATAGTTTTTGAGCTAGTCTGTTCACACACACACACACACACACACACAGACCATTTCGCGGGACTTGGTTATTTGGACTCAGGGGACCTCAAAACGTGTATTTCCGTTGAAAACCGGAAGTCGAAATTTTTTACGATCGCAATACTTCCACTTACTATATATTTCATATGTAGGTAAGTGAAAGTAAAAAAATTATTTTGATATTTTTACATTTTGATTTTTAACTGCTGAAATTAGGTTTATTCATAAAAAGCATGCTCCCACTGTGGTGTAGCATCGCCCGATTAGCCTTAGTAGCATAAAGGGGCGTTAAACAAACTACTTTTGACGCTATATCGATCGCTAGTGATTAATTCAGTCTAGATATAAACGGTCCTGATCTATATATATATATTTGTACATGGTCATTGATAGATACTTATGTAACGTATACTTGTATCATTGCCTCAGGGCATGGATCATATCATGGGCATATCATGGAGGGCAACAGTTGCTTATCAAGGGCCTGGGAATTCGGTTGTCAAGACTTGGAACGGTCGTTGTCCGATAGCTCTAAGTTTGCCAAAGATGATAACAGCAACCACATCCTGTCTTATTGTAGTTTATATTATAATGCGTTAACATATCACATATGATAATGAGAAAACAAAAAGAAAGGTATAATACTGTAACACGGGTTTAAATAATTTTACTGTCATATTTATTTTATTTATTTATAACAAAATGGGCTTTTCAACCACTTGGGTCATTTTAGCCCCCATACAACATTTGCAAAAGAAAAGAGAAGTACAATTATAAATACAATAGTAACAAAAAAAATTATGGGTGACAATAAGGAATGAAAACAATCAAGTAGGTAGTATCGCTATAAGAATTTAGGTGTTGTTTGGGAAGAGAATAAAGGATAATATGATAGATGAATAAGTTGGGAAGAGAATAAAGGATAATATTATAGATGAATTATAGTGAAAAACAAAAGGACAATGGAAGATATAAAGAAAAAAAAATAAATTAAAGTTTGACATAAAGATTAATTTTTCGTAAGAACATGAACAATTTTTCGGCCATCTTCGAGGTGTTGCTTAGTATCTCGCCTAAGTCGGTTCCAAGACCCACTTCTCTCCGCTCTATTTCGTAGGCATAACACTCTGTGATGATATGCGACAGTCATATCATCAACTGTCATAAAATTATAAAACAAAATTTATGTAGATTTCTTGTTATTTGATAAAGAATTCGAAAGTGATGAGTGATAAAGATTTATATGAATCCAATATGTATTTGATGTTTAAACCAAAAATTTCTCTTAAAGATTTATGAATAAATGTATCAAGTTATGCAACGCATCTATTTTTGTCCCAATGACTTATAAACAAAATTCTTTCCCCTCTGATACCAGTCTGGGCATGATGTATTATTAAATCTTAACCCGGAATCAGAGAAGACGCAGAAAAACGGGGTTCTCTGGCCATGAGCACGGGTACAGACTTGGACTTACCTTCAAACGTCCTTGCGCAGTTATGCAAAAAGAAAGCGATCCTTAGATAATGAGATCTGGTTCCAGGCATTCCTTACGTAAACCTAAACGCTTACAATTAATTATAATTTAAAATGAGCATTCTACAAAATTATGGCAAAGTATCATGTCAGATAATGAGAAACTAATTGGAATTCTCACCGATATACCCCGAAAAAAGCCAATTATCGAACGTTTTTGTAAAGAAAAAAATATCCTGATGTTTTATTTATAAATGAACTTTATAGATTGTTGTTTTGTTTTTTATAAATTTGAAAAGATAATAATTCACATTAAATATGATTTAGATTGATCTACCAGTGTTATTATATTTTATTTTTTCAACGCTAACATAAGTTATTGCATGTTTAGCGAGTGATTTCGTAGCCTTACAATCATTGTAGATTTAACTTTTTTTTTAAATATGTAAACTATATAACTTTTTTTTCTTTATCTTCTAATTTTGTAGGATGTTTTTAATAATAAATAATAAATTACAGCAATATATCTCCCTTGTAACTTCAGGTTCATACCATTTAAGTAACATTTAAGGAAAAGTATGAGCTGATGAATGTAAAAGTGGTTTCAAAAAATGTGACACGATTATTATCTTATAATAAGAAAATAAAATGACATTCAATCATATATTGTAACGTTAAATCGTTACATAAAAATAAACAAAAAAAAAAATATGGTTTGAAATCTCAGACCTTTTGTTGGAATGGACTACCGGTTGGAGCGGACCTTCAGAGAACAAGTTTAAGGCGTGGACGATTCCACGGGGGTCTGGACCATTCTAGACTATTCCTTTCACGACTATATATATAAGGAGCGAGTGACTGGACCAATTAGTCTAAGCCTTAGTCTGTGTCTTGACTGTGAAGCTCAAGCCAAATGATCTGTCTGCTATAAAGTTATAATTTTTGTAACCCGCTAGAATATTTACATTGTTTTAATTCGTGTGGAATTGATAATTGTATATTTTTGTTAAATAAATATTAGTTAATCCACGGAAGTGTTACAATATGTAAGAGATATTTAATTTATAAACTAATTATTAGATTATTAAATAGTTTATATATATATATATATATAAAATAAGTATAAACTATTATACAGGTTTTGAATATGGGGACACAATCCCGAACGTAAACGAAATTATGGTGTAAGAAAATAAAAATGAGAAGTTACTTGTGATGAATTATATCAATATACCATCCTTGGATGATATATTGATATAATTCATTAATTAAAGATGTATATAACATTTCAAAAACAGATATAGGTGTACTTTTGTGTGTAGGATACCTTCTGCAACGTACACTTTGCATTTGGTTACATTGTGCAAACATACCTTAGTTTAAAGTCACGTATTTTGCGGAATTTTCTTTATTATATTTTAAAAAATATCACAATTTGGAAGTTTTCTTCTTCCAAACAGGATGTAGTTAAATGAAACAAAAAAAAATAATAGGCTTGTAAAAATTCAAGCGAGCACCCATCGCATCCTCTACAGTTATAAAGTGCCTGTTTTAGCTTCATTAGACCTCAGCTTTTGACTTACACTCGCTTTGCTCGCTCAAAAGAGATGAAAAGCGGGTCCATTTCAGTAGAGACTGGGGACACCCTAAACTGCTCGAATTTCTCTAAAACTACACAAATTTATATATTTATTAATAAATATTCAAAATAATAATAATAATTGTTTATTTGTTTACGGGGATGTCCCCCATACAAATAGAGTGTGTGCAATTACAATTAAATTGAGTGTATACAATGCACTTTCCTCAATATTAATTCTTAGTGCCAAAATATTAATACCATTTTTTTAATGCAACGACCAAATAAAAACAAAACAAAGAAAAATAATAGCAGAAGAACAAGCAAGTAACAATAACAAGAAAATAGCAATAAATAATAAATAAGAGGCACCAAAACAGAATAAATAACGTATAGTGATTTAACAATAATAAATCAAAATATCATGTCTATTATCATATCTTCGGATTTATTCTTCAAGCATAAATCTTCGGAGGTTGAGACTTCGCACTGTATACTCGAACAAAGCTCTGTATGTAGGTATGTCGGCATTTTGTATAATCTGATGGTACCGATGGGGTAAAATGTTGATGAAGTTAGGCAAGTAGTATTTTATATAAGCTGAGTAGATCAGGTAAGTACAGATGAAGTGGTAGAAAGTTTCGTTTTCTTCCTTATTGCAAACGAGGCATAAATATATATATATTTCAAAATAAATAAATATATATTTCCTTCGGTGCCAAGCGCCTTATTAGTATGTGTCATGGCATGTTATAAACATGATGGCGGATATCAGTCGGCGGTATATTAAGGTACACAAGTACCTAAATATACATCAGTTTTATCAAAGCCCATCTCCTTCTAGCCGGGTCAGAGCAGCGCAAAACAAACTGACTGACACATACGCATGAGCAGATTTATACGAGAGGACGCACTAAGTAGAAGATAATGGAAGACAGACGATGTAGAAGGCGTGCTCGACCAACGATTTATCTTGAGCTGCCTCCAGCCGTTCCGAATTCCAGAGCTGCACGGACCACACGCTGGCTGTTCACAGCCCACGACCTAGCTACTGCTGTTAGTCGGCGAGCACTCGAGCGGCTCCTAGACAATAATCAACAGGAGGTACAGAACTTACGAAGTAAATAAGAAATAGAGTGACAAACATAATGAAGAAAAAGAAAAATAAGGCATCATTACCCGACTATACTTGGTTGCATATCGACCATTCCCCGTCAAATCATTCAGCCGAAGTTCAAAACTTTACCTTCCCCCCTCAGTGAAAAAAATTGTAGGTATTAAGTACATACAGAAATAAGAAAAAATGCCAAATTTTACCCAATTCCAACAAGTAGTTTCAGAATTATTTGAACTTTGGATATATATGAAGTTCCGATGACGACTTGAGCTCAAACCCAACTTGGACGTATTAAGACTTTCCTTTTTAGAATGAGTAATAATTGAATGAAAGCTTTCAAAGTTTATTCATTAATTCTGCATTTCATACAGAATAATACCATAAATATTAGAGAGATTATTTTTCATCATGGAAAAAAAAAATTCTTAAACATAAAAATTTAGATTTTTTTACTTTCACTTACCTATATATGAAATATATAGTAAGTGGAAGTATTGCGATCGTGAAAAATTTCGACTTCCGGTTTTCAACGGAAATACACGTTTTGGGGTCCCCTGAGTCCAATTAACCAAGTCCCGCGAAATGGTCTGTGTGTGTGTGTGAACAGACTAGCTCAAAAACTATAAACTCTGTGAGCCTGAAATTGGGTATTTAGTGTAGGTATATGCCCGCGATGTGACAGCAAAAATTTCATCAAAATTGCTGAAAGGGAGGGGGTACTTTATTTAATAACTTTTTAAGTTTTTTTCGATTTTCTCAAAAACGGCTCTAACGATTTTGATTAAACTGAGTATTTGATCTATTTATATGCCCGAGATATGACTGTAAAAATTTCATTAAAATTGATCAACCGGAGGGGGGACTTTACTTAATATATTTTGTATCATTTTCAGGAGTTTTTTTTTATTTACCCAAAAACAGTTTGATCGATTTTGATCAAACTGGGTATTTGATGTATGTATATGACAAAGATGCGATAGCCAACATTACATCAAAATTGATCAACCGGAGAGGGGACTTTACTTAATAAATTTTGTATATTCTTCACGTGTTTTTTTTATTTGCTCAAAAAAGGCTTTAACGATTTTCATCAAACTGGGTATTTGATGTATGTATATGCCAAAGATGTAATAGCCAACATTCCATCAAAATTGGTCAAACGGAGGGGGCACTTTATTTCATCAATTTTTTTGCAATGTTTACCTTTTTTCGATTATCTCACAAACGGCTTTAATGATTTCCATCAATTTCGTCATGTTTAATGAAAATTAGATGTTCTTTAATATCAGGTAAGCTTCATCATTCTTAAAGTGTTCTGAAGGGGCTTAAATGGGGTTGGGGCCTTTCTTGTTTGTTTGTTTCCTATAAAGTACCTTTGTTTTTTTTTTATATGGAGAAAATAACTGTCTCTCGTTACGCCTAAAACTAAGAAATGGCTAAATATGAGATATGATAAAAATAAAGAAAACATAAAGAGGAGAAAAAAGAAAAATATTCAGTCAACTAATAAAACTCGTTGAGCCCACGCATGCGTAGTACGCCTTTAATGAATGACCATTGTTCATAAGTAAAGCCGTTCTGTTCATCTGAGAAGTAGCAATTAACAAAACGCATTAATTTCAAATCTAAGCAAGCTGGTAAGTGAAAGTTGTGTGTTGCGCGCACGCACCAGATTTTTTTTTATTAGATTAACATTGTAATAAAATACTTTCAGATCAACAGCCCATCAACATAATGTATCATTTAAGAGGAAATTAGATGCACTTTTAACACGTTAGGTGCGGCGGCTTATTTTAGGGGTATCCTGAATTGGACGGTATCGGTCCCCGGGGTCCGACTGCTAGTATGAGCCATAGACGATATCGGGCGTCGGGGTCCGATGGGAATGCTATGACAAAAGTTTTTTACTGAAAAGTGGATTAAATGAGCTTCTCAAGGGTATATATATATCTCTTGGTAAGGTTTAGACCTAGAAATAACAGACGCAGGACATGCCCCCGGGATCCGATACAGGACTAAAAGTATAAACTGCTGGAATTTTGAATTACCATCCATATTGATAATTTTTGCATTGTTAAAAAAATTTTAGGAGTCTTTTATTGCTTTAAACCCATTTAATCTATGATAAAAAAAATTCTTTTTAAAGAAATGAATTTATATAATATAAATAAAGCAAATACCAGCAAGTTTTATTTATAATTACAGACTTAGTAAGAAGTATTAAAAAAAAAAAATATTGTTTTCTTTCTCATATTTATGCAATAATTAAAGAATGTCAAAGAAATTAAATAGAACTACATAGTGTAAAAGCAAACACATAAAATTAAAGATAACCATAAAGGTAGTCGTTGCGATATTATCGGACGCCGAAGTGTGATGCCGTCCAGTAGTCTTGTTTTATTACTGATGGCCTGTATCGGATCCCGGAGTCCGATTCTAAAAAACAACAGAATTTCATCTCATAGATACTTTTGCTGCAATTATCTCAATAAAAATCGACTAAATTGAGTCTTTGAGGTGTTCGGCCTTTCGGACAGTTTCATGTGATAATCGGCTGTTGAGATGGGTATGTATGACATCGGACCCCGGGGTCGCACCTAACGTGTTAATACCACGAATATGTACCATTTTCGGACTCTCCACCCCAGATTCTTCTAAATATTTTTCTTTCCCATGCATTGACCATAATTTCTGATTTTTTGGTCAGGGGCCATGACTCGCACTCATACAAAACTACCGGTCTTACTATGGTTTTGTACAGTTGAAATTTTATTCTTTTAGAGAATGATTTCACCTGGAACACTCTTTGTAGTGAGGAGTAACACCTATTTCCTGCTGCTGTTCTTGCTTGTATTTCACTCTCTATTTTATTGTCAACTGTGACCACACTTCCCAGGTAGGTACTTGAATTGGGTTACTACTTTAAAACTTCTTAATTTTAAAAAAAAAAAGTAGGTATAGGAAAAAACAATTCTGTCACTAACACGAGGACACCATTTTCCATATTTACACGCATGTGTCATTCTCCCATATACATTAGTATATTTTTATATTCCCCTAGCACATTTCATTGATACTTTAAAATGCTTCAAACGCTCAACAACTCAAAATAAGCCAATTACCAGGGCTAAGGGGGTAATGGGCCGTTTTAGTGCAGGCCATTAGAGTGACGCTTCTATTTCCGTTAGTGACAACACCCGCTCACACTTACAAGAATAGGCTCGCTCGACGAAGAGCTCCCTGGTGGTCCGCAAGATCTTTGAAAGGGTGCCAGCCGAAGAAGGGAGAGAAAGGGCTAAGACAAAAGGGCTGTTAGGATCCAGGCGGAGAACAATCGGATTTTCTATTATCTCGGGTCTAATTATATAACTTGGAGTCCGGGGCCAAATTAAAGCTCCAGGGACCTCCTCCTTTTCGGAGTTGGTGTTTTCGTCCGGCCTCGAAAAGAAAGAAATCACCCTTATCACCAGAGTGGAACGGAACATAACCTATTTCACAACATACGGAAAAAAATATGTAGAAAATGAACATGCCACTACAACCATGAAGAGATGTTAAATAAAGAACTGTTCAGCGTGACTCTTTCTTGGTCAGCGGTCGTCCAAGTGGGTGATTTGACCGAAATCTCGCTCAACCGCCAAGTTTTGTCGTCCTATCTTTTAGACAAACAGAACCCAAATCACTTTCATGCACGATCGCTGACGAAAAAACAGTACTTCATAACACAGGACTGTTCATGGATCGTAGAGGTAGATTTTTTTTTGTTAAAAATTTCTCTATCGATTGAAAGTAATAATATATGAAATCATGCAAATTCAATAATTGCCTAAGGAAATTCTCAATCTTTGAAGAAAATCATGCACATAAGATAATTGGAAGCATATTGGTATACCCCCCTAACATAAGACTTTGGTACATCTACTTATTGCGGTCGAAGTTGTTTAGTTTCCATTTGTATTTTCCATCCACAAATAGAGTCCTTCTAATTCTACAACGCATTTTTTTCGTACTTATGCCGGTGTTCTTCTCAACGAATTTTCAGTTTTATTTTGAATATATATAGTAGTAAGTTTGTTCCAACAAGCATTGCTTGACTAAATGTCATGCAATGCATGCATTAATGCTATTTTGATTCTAAGCTTGATTGGCTGATTTTTACCTTTCACTAACTTTTAAATTAAGAGTACCACCTTGTACACGGAAGGGGCATATTATTTCATAAATTGGATCACATTTCACCTTATTTGCGATTTTCTCTAATACCACACCAACGATTTCGATTGAACTCATGTTTGATGTGAATCAAGTATTCTTTATTATCATGTGCGTTTTATCATAATAGAACTGGTTCGATGGTGCTTAAATGACGAAGGAAATTTTTCTCCTTTAAGTATCTTTTCATTAAGTCGAAGAAGTTAAGTGTCTCTCATTATGCCTAGTAATAAGAAAAGGCTCAAAATGAAATATGAACAAAATCGAGTAAATGAGTAAATATACACAGGAAAAAAAGAAATGAAAATAAAGTTTTAATTTATGACGAACAGTTAACATTCCTTTTATCGATTCCCCTGCACGATATATTTACAAGACTCGGTAAAAAGAATTGGACTCCTTATGAAATTAAGAATTTTTTTTAGATCCCTTAAAAAAAAAATAATGAGTGAGCTTTGTGATCATTATAACAAAATCGAGTAAATAAGTAAATATATACAGGAAAAAAAAAAATGAAACATTCGTTCTATCGATTCTCCTTCACGATATATTTACAAGAGTCGGCAAAAAGTAATGGAC
The DNA here is from genome assembly GCA_911387785.2 of Aelia acuminata. NCBI lineage: Eukaryota > Metazoa > Arthropoda > Insecta > Hemiptera > Pentatomidae > Aelia > Aelia acuminata. Next base: position 22,971,304 of record OU426981.1, read on the forward strand.
TCCTTATGAAATTAAGAATTTTTTCCCTTAAAAAAAATAATGAGTGAGCTTGTAATCTCTATACCTAATGGAGAATAAAAACCAAAAAATAAATGTAGAAGCTATTTTCTATGAATGCTTTTACACATTTATTAAAACACGCCGATTTCTAGTTTCAGTTGTGTGTTGCGCGCTATGCAGATTTTTTATTTTTCTGTTATCATTCAATGTTTTATTTTTTTTTTGTAAAGAAAGTTGTAAATCTCTGCGCTCTAATGAAGAAATCCACAATATTTTTTTAATTAAATAAATCAGAATTTTTACCTTCAGCTGTATGACGATGTTTAATAGTTTGAATGGAAGCAGAAAGAAAGAGCAAACTTTGAGAAACGTCGAAGAGCAAGAGGATGGCCTAGATAAAGATGGAATAAGGAATAAAAAAAAGTAAGGAATTTTCGTCCCCTTTCTTACCAGAGGAATGTAAAATAAAAGAAGGTAATTAATTACGGTCTACAGAAGTAGTCTCATTTCGCAACAGCGGCATGTAGAGATTAGGCGAAGAAAATAAACTTTATATGAAGAAATTCATCAATGATTATGTTTATCTTGCATCGACAACATTCTCCTAGCCATTAAGTGATTAAAACCTTGCTAAAAAGTTATCTATATGGGATCTGCAATAACCCGGCACTCTAAAATTAGCCACAATCCCTGTTAAATAAGCTTGGTTTTTAGAACAGGTTCCGATGCCCAGGTGTGTGAGCTGATAGAGGAAACAAGTAGTTAGGTAGTCACAGGCGCAAAACTTTAACGTTGGCGTCGGCCAGATCTAAATCGGATCATCTTAATTACAAGGTGAAGAATATTATAAAAAATATATTTAAAAATAAATTCCAACACTCAATATTAATAGTTTTTACTACAGAGCATAAAAACAACAGACAGAACAGCATAAATAAAAAATAATATTTCAAATTATAATAAAACTAAAGACAATATATCATTTCACAGTTCAAAAAACTGTTTTTTTTTTTTTACTTTCACTTATCTATGTATGAAAAATAGACTGTAGGTGTGTGTGTGTGTGTACGTACGAAGCTGGAATTGGGTATTTTGTGTATGTATATGCCCGCGATCTGACAGCAAAAATTTCATTAAAATGGTTATACGGAGGGGTTACTTTATTTTCGATTTTCTCAAAAACGGCTCCAACGATTTTGATTAAACTTGATATTTGATGTATGTATTGGCGATATGACAGTCGAAATTACATCAAAATTGATTAATTGTAGGGGGTACTTTACTAACTAAATTTTGTCTCACCATCACGTGTTTTATTTATTTTTTCTAAAACGGTTTTAACGATTTTGATCAAGCTGGGTATTTGATGTATGTATATGCCCGCCATGAGACAGCCGACATTTCATCAAAATTGATGAAACGGAGGGGATACTTTATTTCATACCCTTTGCTTTCTGTTCACGTGTTTTTTTTTTTACTCAAAAACGGCTGTAATGATTTGATCAAACCGGGTGTTTGATGTATGTATATTCCCACGATGTGGCATGATAGATGCCCAACATTTCATCAAAATTAATCAAACACAGGAAGCACTTAGCACTATTTCATAACGTTTTTTCCAATGCTTACTTTTTTTTACGATTATCTCAAAAACGACTTAAATGATTTCGACTAAATCCGTTATGTTTAACGAAAATCAACTCTTCTTTAATATTAGGTAAGCTTTATCAGTATTAAAATGTTCTGAAGGGGTTTTAATTGGGAAGGGGCCTTTTTTGTTTTCCTATAATGTACATTTGTATTTTTTTATAAGGAGAAAAAAAGAGAAGTATTTCGTCAACTCATAAAACCCGTTGAGCCCAAGCTGTGGAGTACTCCTTTAAAGACAGAACAATGCTTATAATTAAATCCTTTCTGTTCATTTAATGGAAATGATTTGTTTCATGGTAACTAAATGAAATTTTCAACAATTACATGGAGAATTATAAAATCTGACAACTTGGATTATTTTGCTTGAATTGCCAAATTATCGCGATTAAGAACTTTTATTTATTAATAAAAACAAATAGTGTACTTTAGAGAGCAAATAAAAACAAGATTAACAAACGAATGTGGACAAGTATGTGACTTTGAGAAATGGCAATTAAAAAAACACGTCAATTTCTAATCTAATAAGTTGGTAAGTGAAAGTTGTATTTTGAGATGAAACTATCTTTTTGCCGACATGCTATATGTAGTTAGATAGAGGATTCTTATTTACATGTGTTACTCCCTCATAACATACGAAATTAAGACCCTAGGAGATTGTGAGATTGTGGAGTGGCGAGAAACTTTTGATATGTATCTTTCTTTCTTATGGTTTTTTTTTTTGCTATTGATGTACCTTCATCCAAACGAATAAGACATTAAGATAAATTTAGTCCAAAACGGGTTGAGTGGTAAAAAAATAAGCAAGCAGGCTTATTGTTTAAAATGAATTATTTTAAAAACAATTAAAATATATACATATATCTAAAACATCTAAAAACCAAACTATTACGATAATGAGGTTTAGATCAATTTTTACTTTCATATACCTACATGAAATATATAGTACGGGAAAGTATTGCGATCGTGAAAAATTTCGACTTACGGTTTTCAATGGTTATCCCCTGAGTCCAAATAACCAAGTCCCACGAAAGGGTATGCGTGCGAGTGTGTGTGTGTGTGTGTGTGAAAAGACTAGCTCAAAGACCATAAACCGTATAAATATGAAATTGGGTATTTGGTGTTTACATATGCTCCAGATGTAATAGCAAAAATTTCATCAAAATTGGTCAGTACTTTAAATCATACCATTTTAGGTTTTTTTCGATTTTCTCAAAAACGGCTCTAACAATTTTGATAAAACTGGGTAATTGATGTACGTTCATTATACACACATATACAATATACATTGTATATGCCCGCGATCTGGCAGCAAAAATTTCATTAAAATTAATCGAGCGGGTGGGCACTTTATTTTATAACTTTTTTCCCATGCTTACGTTGTTTTAATTTTCTCAAAAATAGCTTTAAACATTTTGATTAAACTCGTTATGAGAATCAAGTATTCTTTAATATCAGGTAAGCTTTATCAATACTGAAATGTTCAGAGGTTTGTTTACCTATAAAGTACCTTTGTTTTTGTTTATATGGAGAAATTATCTGCCTCTTGTTGCGCCTATAAATAAGAAATGGCCAAATATGAAATATGAAAAAAATCTAGTAAACATATACAGGAGAAAAAAAGAAAAATATTCCGTCACTCAGCGCACCAGGGTGGGTTTTTTCAGCGACATCTATGTCTGTGTAAAACAAACCCACCAAAAATCACGGATGACCATATCGTAACTTCAAACATACTGTTCAAAAAGGTCCTGTAAACACGTAAATACTATGTAAATATACTTGAACTTATGTTTCAAACAATAAATAATCTACAAATTAAACACTAGCCATGACCCACTATATGGTATTAAAAATACAGTGGGTACTTTAATTAAGTGGAATTTAAGTACCTACTTAATGAGTACTTTAACTTACCTACTTGAGTGTTGCTTCGAACGGATCAGCTAGTATGTTCTCATTATACGGCTAAATTCAAATTTTTTTTTTGAATCTCGTTTTATTGGTATTTTCTTCTCTAGTAGGATGTTTTGTATAATGAGTTTGGCCATCCCTAAATAACATATGTATAAAATAAAAAATAATATAAATATGTATGTATACATAATGTATATGTATAGCATTACAAATTTCACTAATTTTGAAATCGTGGCAGTGAATAGGAAAATTAATGCTCTAATTATCCTCTTACGATAATTCCTACCATTACATAATTGAAGGGGGGACCTTGGAATTTTTCTGCTAACAGTCAATTGTCTGTGACCGTAGGAAACATTTGACACTATCAGCGTGAAACTTGCGCCGAAGATTAAAGAGGTCAAAAATAATTAGTTTCGACGTAATCCGAAGGCGAATTCACTATCGTGGCATGTCGCATCAATTGACATTTTGTCTTCGTAATGAACCATATTCTGACCTGAATACAATGAAAATTTCTCTAGGAATGAGATATTTATTTATAACGGTAAGAAATAATATTTTAAGAACATCAAAGTGATAGGGCATTGCTATATAAGGGAAGAAATAATCAGGATTCGAATTAAAAAGTAGCTGCATATTTAATTCATACAAACTGGCAGGAACGGCCAGGCGGCTATCGTGAGACCAGATTTTTATGCAATGCATTAGCATAAAAATTTGCATTAATTTTCCACCCTTTTAAACATTAATTAGCTGTCCGAATATCATTCCAAATTAAGGCACAATTAAACTAATTTTATACCCGTTCAGATTTGAGAATGGTTACCCATACTGTTTTGCTGTTGGATAATGCAAAAGGGTTAAAATAAAAAATAAAAAATTGCAAATTTTATGGATTATTTTGAATCTTCTGATAATTAACCCTATTCTAAAAAACCTACTCTTTTTTTTTCAACATTTTGAAGATTTTAGTTTCTTTTTATGGAATTATTCTTTATATAAAGTGCTTTAAAATTTATTAACGTTATTTATTTATATTTAAATAATTTATTTTATTTTGTAATACACTTAAGCTTCACCTATTTTTTTTTTACTTAATCTAGAATGATCTTGGTCCTTTAATCTATTTACCTTTACTATAGTCATTATGAGGTCAGTTATATGGGAAATGATAACAAATTTTTTTTGCCCCTAAACAAAAAAAAACAAAATCATCTTTTTTTTTTTTTAATGGAATAGAGTCTAAAAAAAAAAAAAAAAAAAAAACTACAAATACTAAAAAACAAAAATAAATAGGTATTTTCATTCTCAGTTGAATACAAATCTAGGCTAATTTATCAGCAATGGGCTGGCTCAATTAATGATTGTTTTACCAAATTACACTGTGCCATCAATTCTTGTCATTTAAAGAATGTATAGGAAAAAATCTTGTTCAGCTGCTGAAGAACCTCATGATATGAACGAAACTAAAGAAAAAGTTGTCTTAAAAAAGTTTGAAAATTTTAAAAAATTTCTAGTATTGTAAGAATTAGGCTTTAACAAAATTGAAAGCTTAGATCTCTTAAGTAAAGATGGTTTTAACAGATTTTTTCACGATCTATAATAATAAAATTAAAGAGATATTTTAACATTGATGTTTTGACAAAACAAAGACATTTAGAATAATGATGTTGCGACAACCAAAAAAAATATTTTTCTTTACATACATCAATGATTTGCCAAAGAAGATTGTATTCGCATCTCTGTTCAATATATACTAAAAAAATTTTAACATCCATGTTTTGACAATAAGAAAAATTAATACTGATATTAATGTAATGTGAAAAAAAAAAAACAACAGATAATTTGACAGCGAAGTTTTTAAAAAAAACAGAGATATATTTAACATTACTGTTTTACACGATTAACTAAGTTTTTACATGGTTTAACAAAAGTGTTTTTAATACCGATGTTCTGACATTAACAAAGATTTCGATGTTTTAGTAAAAAAAAAAAGACTTTTTTAATAAAGTATATTAGTGTTGTAAATATATGGTGATTCATATCACATGCAACTACACAATAGTTAAATAAATAATAGAAAATATTTTCTCAATAATACATAATCTCCTTTCATATAGTTCCTTATTCAATAAATGAAAAATATTCATCTTTAAACAAGACTAATAATGAAACTATTCATACAGGCAGAAAAAGCCCAGCGTCCTCCCTGAAATGTCTCGAAAGTATTTCGAGGATTTTAGGAAAAAGCTATTTGATAATAATCGTTATTTAGTTTATGTTGCCGCTATTTTTTTTTTTTTTTTTTTTTTTTTTTTTAATATTCAACAGAAATATGTTTCTATGCTATTTCTAAATACTAGCGAGGTGAAATCGATGTTTCGATAAGTTAGGGCCCCAATAGCAGTTAAGGGCCTAACAGGTTAATGTTTGGATATTCATGATAAAATGGATATTCAAAAACATCGATGTTTTATGAAAATCTATGTTTTATATTTTCCTGTCGATTTCGCATCGCTAATACTTGACCCGAGCCCATATGTGAGTTGTAGTGATACTGCCCCCCCCTTAAAACTATTAAAGAATGTAACTGAAAAGGGTCACCTATGAGAGGAAACTAGGAGGATGCAGAAGACCTATAGGGCTATAAAGACATGGGAGAGTGGATAAGGGAAGCCTTTGATTGGATTAGGCGAGGAGAAGACAATTAAGAAGTATGAATCAAGCTCTGTAAGGGGAAGCCTCACATCGCTTAAGCGGTAGAAGAAGATGAGTTAAGTAAAGTGGGTAATCGTAACAAGGTATTCTAGAAAGTAATTACAATTGTAATCGTAGAAAGTTACTGCTCAATGTAGGGTACATAAATGACCTACTTAACCGACTGATGCTACTGCCAAGTAACCAGCTCTGATCGGTCAGGAACTTTCTCGTGATTCATGACTACATCAAGGTTCTCGAAGACAGTAACCACTTCGACTGTAAACATCAACAAGAGCCATTGGATAACAGCCAAAGAGTCAACCACTGGCACAAGCCGAGTGCCAAATCATTCACCCAGTCGAGCGAACTTTCTTTGACTCATTCTGAGTGAAAAGCTCATCAATGAAAGGAAATGAACTACGGGCGTAATGCTGAATCACAGCTGCAAAGCACAATAAACAGGATAATATAAAAAGTTAAATGTATTGCAATTATTTTTTCCTCTTCTTAATCGGTTTTTTGGCTGTAAGGATTGTTTTCCCGGGAGATCAATTTCGAGTTGAATACCACCGGTACCAGGACATGGAAAACGAATTTATAGAGTTCTTTGACAGAATAAAAAGGAAAAAAAAATCTTAATATCGATATTATGAACTATTTAACAGTGTCACAGTGTTATGAACAAACTTAAAAGTGCCCGGCTCATATTCCGGATGTGATCTAAGAGTGGTAAGGGAAAATTGAGTGATGCGTGCACTCAGGAATCTGAATTCTGAAATGGGGTAACAAGGTAGAATTCCTCACAAGGTATGATTAAAAGGCATTTTTGTATGTGAAACCTAATTGATTTCTTCGCTTTTGCCCTGCAAAAAAAGGTTTATTTTTCAAAACATCGATTTACTTTCTTTCGATTTATATCAACCGTCAGCTATCACTGAATAAACAATCATCGGTGGAAAAAATTCATTCACGCTTTTATGTAAAGTTACACGGACATAGTAACAGACTAATCAACAACATGGCCATGGCTGATATGCCTTTTGCAAGGCGGCTAAAAAGGAGCTAGATGAGAGACCTGCTCACCTAAGATATGAATCCCGGAAAGAGGTGCTGCTGAGCACTTTACTTCATCACGCCCAAAATGCCTTAAGTATTAATTCCCTGCAGCCAACGCGTTCGCCGATTTTCGTAATTGCTGGCAGGTATGAATTAAAGTTTGAAGAGAAAAAAAAATAAATAAAATTTTATAATGATGTTGTTAATGAGAGTTGTTAATATCGAAGTAGGTACGATGGTAAAATATAACATATCTAAATAGACAAATATCGATGTAATCAATAAGGCGAGAGATTAGTCGATACCTTACAATACCTATCAAACTTCGAAAGTTAAACTTTTGTTTTTCGAGGTACATATGAACGCTACTCTCGCTCCACTGTGCTCAGATGACTCCTAACCACTCTTGACAATCATCACACGCACTGAGCATTTTACCAGCCATATAATTAAACCTTTCACAGAACAAATTACTTTTGAAACGACTAGTTCCATGGCTAATTTAAACATTCATTGGCGATGCAGCCCCCCCTCCACTTCACAAGGGATTCCTATTAGAGCGACCAATGGCCGAGGACCTTGTTAAGGAGATACCGGATACCGGAGAGAACTAGATCGAGGGCTAAGTGCAATGCCTCCTAGAGCAGGCCCTTCCTCCACTTCCTGTTTACTAGAACAGAAACGCCACGGTTGGCGACTTCCTCTCCCCATTCACTCGATCAAAATGGGGTCCTCCTCTTTTGTTATAAACGGTTTTTTAATTCCCCCTTCCTTAGCGGCGGTTATTATCGCATTTGTAAATATTACCCAACGCGGAAGGAAACCCGTCTATTGTCCATGGATTACTGTTCTACAAGTCATGTAATTTTTTTTTGGTATGAATAGTTTTAAATAATTGCGCAAATATGAATTCACAAAAGTAGGTTATATCTATAAAAATAAAGATGAAATTCTGTTTGTTTGTTTGTTTGTTTGTTCTTTATGGAAATCCATACCGTTTGTCCTAAATTCTCCAAATTTCGCTCAGTGGTTCTTTGATACCAGGTGCGAACACCTGTCTACATTAAAATTGCCTAACTTCACCCGATCTTCAGCTTATATCCTTTGTTGTCATAAACATCGTAATGATCTCGCTTTACAATGGTTTTTTAGGAAATCGATCGTTTCATTAGAAAAATGAAATTCCCCGGGTGAAACCGGGATATGCAGCTATAATCTACATAAATAAAGTTGGAATTCTGTTTGTTCTTTATAGATATACCATCTTTATAGATACCAGGTGCCTGTCCTGTACCTGTCCATATTAAAATTGCATAACCTCAGCCGATTTTCAGCTGATATTCTTTTTTGATATTCTTTTTTCAGCTGATAAAAATCGTAATGATGTCGCTTTACTTTGGTTTTTTACATTAAAGAAATGAAATTCCCCGGGTGAAACTGGGAAATAAAGATGAAATATTAACTTAATGAAATAATTACTTAATCTATATAAATAAAGATGAAAGTTTGTTTGTTTGTTCTTTATAAAAATCCCTACCGTTTGTCCTAAATTCTCCAAATTTTGCTCAGTGATTCTTTGATACCAGGTGCGATCACCGGTCCATATTAAAATTGCATAACTTCAGTCAATCTCTGGGTGAATTCTTTATTATTAAAAAATCGTTTTGATCTCGCTTTACATTGGTTTTTACGAAATCGACCGTTTGAGTCGATAAAAGTCTCACTTTATAGATTTTATAGATTTAAAAAATGAAATTCTCCGGGTGAAACCTGTATGTACAGCTAGTATTCATACTATAGGACTGGTTGCGTTCCGTTATCTGTCAATTACAAGAGGTGTAGATTTATTTTTATAAGTTAATTATTTCTTCATAGGTCACAATAAGTGCCAATAAAAAAACGTATATCTCTCATTTCCTATGATATAAATAAATTTTTGATAATCTTACTATTATACATATATAAAATCTGGTGCGATGCGCCCAACCCACGACTTTTACTAACAAACTTCGATTAGAAATCGACGCGTGTTTGATAATATGTTAACTCCATTCCTCAACTTCAAACATTGTTCCACATTTATATGATTATATTTGTATATTTCCATAAGTTTTAGAGTATTTGTATTGCAAAGCGTTAAAGCCGTTATTAAGTAAATAAAAAAAAAAAAAATAAAAACCTAAAAACGAGACAAAAATTATTAAATAAAGTGCCCCCTTCGTTTGACCAATTTTAAAGAAATTTTGGCAGTCACATCGCGGACATATACATACATCTAATCAATATAATAACGAAAAAAATACATAGTTAATACTCGTAAATTAAAGGCGTACTGCGCATGCGTGGGCTCAACGTGTTTTATGTGTTGACAAAATATTTTTCACTTTTTCTCCAGTATATGATTACTTAATTTTTTTCGTATTTCGAATTTAGCCATTTCTTATTTTTAGGTGAAACCAGGGACAGATAATTTCTCCATATAAACAAAAACAAAGGTAATTTATAAGAAAACAAAAAAAAGTCCCTTCCCCATTTAATCCGTCTCAGAACATTTTACTAATGATAAAGCATACCTGATATTAAAGAATACTTGATTCTCATTAATCATGACGAGTTTAATAAAACTCGTTAAAGTCATTTTTGAGAAAAAAAAAAAAACGTGAAAATGAGGCGAAAGTTATTAAATAAAGCGCCCCCTCCGTTTGACCAATATTGAAGAAATTTTGGCAGTCACATCGCGGGCATATCCATACACCGAATACCCAATTCCAGGTTCGTACGGTGAATAGGTTTTGAGTTAGTCTGTATACATTAAAAACACACACAGACAATTTCCCGGGATTATTTGGACTCAGTGCACCCCAAAACGTGCATATCCTTTGAAAACCGGAAATTTTTCACAATAGCAATATTTTGTTATTTAATATGTAGGTAAGTGAATGTAATAATTTTAAGTTTCATGTTTTATTATTCCTTTACATTTTTCATTTTGCACTTCGTGAAAAAACTAAATGTCAAAATGTCAGAACTTTTATTGAAATTTATTTTAAAACGTTATGAAAAGTTGTATGATATGTAAAATGGGGGTGTTGGTCTTCCATTAAGTAGGTAGTGGTGGGTCCTGCATATCTATATAAATATAAAATGTATAAAAAAAATTGTAGTGAAATACGAGATATTTTATTTTGTAAGCGTGATGCTACATGGCAGTCACAGTACTCGTTGCTGTATATGTTACGTTCCAGGTTTAACTGTTACTAGTAAAACTCACGGTTTCTAGATAACACTGTCTCAAAGGTCTAAAGTATTATCTCTTTTTTTCTTTTTTTTCGGCACCCCTACCTGGACATTAGTGGCATACGGGGGGTTACTCTAGAGGTGTAACCAACTTATTCTAACCATGGTGGGTAGGTCGAGATTTATTCCGTAAGGCCTTCACGAAATAAAAGTCAACCCTCCCAGGACGGGTTCGAACCGGCACCGTTCGGCACCGAGCGAGCTTAAGCGGGTCGCGCTGAAACACGCTCGGCTATCCCGGCCCAAAAATACACTGAATAGTGCGCTGTGCACTAGACTAGCAAGGTTCCGTAAAAAATTAGCTAATCTCACCAAGGAGGATGGAATTTTATTTGCACCTGTAAAATGAAAATGATGAGTGAGATAGCACCCAGTGGTACATCCTCCTGGCATTCAAAGGATTAACATTATCAGACTAGGAGGTCCCTCATCCAACTCCTCTTCAGCCTTCGCCGATGTCTGAGGTTTAATTTAGGACGTCTGTGTATAATACTGTAATAGTAAGTTTTAATATTAATTTAATTTAATATTAATAGTAAGTCGGAGGTATAATGATTAAAATTATAAGTCAATTGTAATTGAAAAACCAATGTGATGGTGTGAAATGGTGGTTGCTTTGCCATTAGGCGATCAGTGAAGTTTTACTAAATATTCTATATTTAAACTAATTTTTATAGCTCATACTTAATTGAGTCGTTGACAACAGTTTTAAATTTCTTTTTTTTTTTTTTTTACATTTAAATTCACACTCATGGGAGAAGAAAGAAAAAGATAAAAAATAAACAAACGTAAAGAATGATTAGTCAGAATATTCATATAAACTAGAAGTAATAAATTATAGGCTATCTAAAAAGGGGCGAGTTGGCGGAGCCGTGCCGACCCATTAATACATGCCTACACCTTTATAGCCCCTATAATGGGATCGGAAACGAACCATCGGTTTCTTTTTTCATTACCGACGGCTCGGTCTCCTCGTTATTCTCCAAGAGCTAGGAGCTAGGCGCTAAATAAACTGACTAATTGGGGCCATATCTTAGGCGTAGCAGCAACTGCAATCACCGCCATCGTTATCATATGTACTTGCAAAACGTATAAAGAGGATATCATATCATGACGGTTACGAGATATAATCAAACTGAAGAAAATGAGCCCCATTATCATAGTGGAAAATAAGAGTTTGACATAAATCCACGTTTCTTTTTGCTTTGTTTTTTTAAATAATAACTCCTATTAGAAGCGGGATTCCTCAATGGTTTATGGTGCCGAGAGAATCCGTGATATACTCATCCATTTTATAGAGGCACACTCAGCCTCTATGAAGTGGATACTTTTAATGGAAAAATTAAGAGGAAAACCTGGCATCAATGTTTTAACTTTATTTGAACAAGCTAATCAAGCCACACTTAGCTATTGCTTAATCTAAATTTTTAGAGAAATAAATAACCCAATTCCGAAGAAATTCACAAAAAAAAAATCATTACCCATTAAGCCTACAATTGCCGTAGAATCTATATAAATAAAGTTGAAATTCTGTTTGTTTGTTCTTTATAGAAATCCATACCTTTTGTCCTAAATTCTCCAAATTTCGCTCAGTGGTTCTTTGAAACCAGGTGCGAACCTGTCTACATTAAAATTGCCTAACTTCACCCGATCTTCAGCTGATATTCTTTGTTGTTATAAACATCGTAATGATCTCGCTTTACAATGTTTTTTTAGGAAATCGACCGTTTCATTACAAAAATGCAATTCCCCGGGTGAAACTGGGATAAACAGCTATAATATATGTATTTAAAGATGAAATTCTGTATGTTCTTTATGGAAATCCCTACCGTTTGTCCTAAATTCTTTAAATTTTGCTCAGTGGTTCATTGATACCAGGTGCGAACACCTGTCCATATTAAAATTGAATAACTTCAGCCAATCTCAGGGTTTATTCTTTATTGTTATGAAAATCGCTTTGATCTCGCTTTACAGTGGTTTTAACGAAATCTACCGTTTGAGTCGATAAAAGTCTCACTTTATAGATTTTATAGATTTAAAAAATGAAATTCTCCGGGTGAAACCGGTATATACAGCTAGTATTAAATAATTTAAACTCAAATAATCAAGAAGGTTTAAAAAAAGTAGCAACTCCTAACGATACTTTAACACAAACGTAACCATATGATCGATCTTCAGAGCCAGACTAACTCTGCACTCCATTGCTCTTTATATTTAGTCTGAATCAGAGCAGTCCAGAACGTTCTCGACAAGCGTAGTAGGTGCTCGAACAGTCACGAACATGTACTAGAACAGTTTGTTGCAACATCAAGTCTATAACTCTTTTCAATCATATGTTGTTTTTGTTGTTTCACGTTACAATATTAATATTAATTTTATTAAATTTCTAAAAGAATTAACGATAGGTAGAATGATTATCAGGATTTTCAGTTAAGACTTTTTTATTTTGAAAAACCAACGTTTCGATCCAGCTTGTGGATCTTCATCTGAGTCAAGAGTGACACCCACTCACTCTTGACTCAGAAGCCCTGGCTTTCCAAAATAAAGAAGTCTTAACTGAAAATCCTGATAATCATTTAACCTATCGTATACAACAGTTGCCTATCTCTCACTTCTAAAAAAAAAAAATAACATTTTTATGTTTTATATTTAAAGATATTTTAAACAGGAAGGAAAGTTGTGTATTCCTTATAAAAGCCCCTAATTTCCATTGTGGATATTAAAGGATATAAGGGGGAAAAAGGTGTTTCCCTAACACTCCTTATTAGGAGAAAATTAAGTATCTAATTTTCGAGTTTTTTCAAGGGTTTACTAGTAATTATATATTTTTTTTCTCTGAGGACTTGTTAAAATGATTGTGTAATAAAACAGAAATGTTTCGTAATTCATGGATTTAATCTTGATTAACGAAACTACATGTCACCTATCATTATTGCTAAGTTGCTAACATGGTATGTAACAATCAGAAATTTAATTAACTCGTTTACCCAATTAAATAACTGTCTAATAAATTATTCTACATTATTATTAATTACTTATTCTACATACTTATTTTTAAACAGTCTAACAGAGTGACAAAATTATTTATGTTTTTTCTGCATAATTCAGTTACGGAAGGATACACATAGGTGCTTGAATTCTAAATTTAATAATAATAACCGGTTATTCAACAAGATGGGACTGGGGGAGCATTATTCGGTAGATAACTATAATATTGTGAACAGTGAATTATTATGCAATGGAGGCTGTCTGCTCAAAATTTTGTAAAATTTTACATAAATGGTTTAAAATATGTAATAGACGTGATGCAATGAAGTATGCACATTATGCAATTTAAACGTCGCCGAATCCTCCCAGCATATTTTGATTGATGTTCCATAAAATTATAAACAACATTAATAATTTTTGTAGAACTAAAAACAATTTCGGAAATATTCTAATAAAAGATCGAGAAAAAAATGGACAATATGTACTACTACGTTAACCAAGCGAGAACAATTGAAGGGGTCGGGGCAAAATAGTGCCAAGCAACATTTTTAACAAAATTAAACTGTAGCTGTAGTCTGCTGTATATTACGTAGGACTATATGTCTATGATGGAAATGCCACCTAAATATGACTATAGAGGCTCTATATAGTCATATTTAAGTGGCATTTCCATCATAGACGTATAGTCGTAATTAATAGACAGCAGACTGCAACAAAAGTTTATTTTTGTTAAAAATGTTGCTTGGCACTATTTTGCCCCGACCCGTTCAATTAGATCTTTTATTATCAATTAGTGAGGAGACTGAGAAGTATTGTTGCTATAACTCCTGGGTAAAAATCCATATCAAGTGGTCCAGAGATGGTTGCTTCAACATTTATTTTATTTTTATTTTTTTTAAATATTTTTACTATTGAAAGTACAATACATACAATATAGTACAAAAATGCAATTGGTTTATTTTTTGAATTTATATTTTTCCAATGGCGGCCATTTCATTGTCGATCAAATGTGTGTGTGTGTGGGTGTGTGTGATTAATTAAAATTAAACCACTACTAGGGAGGAAAACCAATTAAAACCTGTAAGTATTCATGCATCTAACGGTCTATGATTCACGAAGTTGTCGCCTTTTTCGGTTTCTTGCATATAACTAAATATCAAAAAGTTTACTTTCTCTTTTTTTCGAAAAAAGGGTATACTATTACAAATAAAATGAAATATTTGAAGTTGAAATCGGATTAGTTATTTAGCCAAATTCGAACATCAAAGATCGGTGATTTTTATCATTTTGGTGGAAACTCGTGTTCTAACGCCTATAATTCGACAGCATGTACTCTAAATGAAAAATGATATAAATAAAAGTTTTAGAACATTAAATTTAGTTGTTAATAATTAATACTTAATAATAATCAATATATATTATAAAGCAAAGTGTACAATGTGCATGCCGATAAGGCTCAGAAACGACTCCACGGACGATTAAGAGATTTATGTCAGCGTGTAACTGTATGCCCCCTAACGGAGAAGAAGGTTTCCGTTTTTCTCTTAAGGGTGTGAAATCGAAGAGAAAAGGACTGGAATTTTAAGGCTCTCGCACCATTTAATTAGCCTCTCTTAGATTGAAATACGAGTTTATGAATGAAAGATTTAGTTCGAGCTTCAGGCTACCGGAAAGCGCTAGGGGGCGTTTCACTCTATGTTTATTGTTCATTCATCCAGGGAGGTTGTAAAGGTTATATATTTTTTCAGCTGTTCTTTTTAAATTACTAAAAAATTAAGCGATAATAATTAGTTTATCCTTTGCTTTCAAAATAAAATAATGATCCAACATCTCTGCAATCAATTAGAAAACCAACTGGTTTCATAAAAAAATTAATTTTCTCATAAGACGACTAATTGATCAACAGATTACGTTTAATCAGTATATAATGTATACTTAACTAAATTTAATGCAATATGAGTGAACATTTCTGAATAGTACAGTGATCGAATAAAAAGACACATAAAAAAAAAAGATAAATTGACTGAATATAAATCGAAAATAAAAAGTTTAAAGTGTTCTATTGTAGTTATGAAAAAAAAGTTGTTTTGATTACTATGTATGATAGGCATTCCGGTTGAAAAATGACTAACTCCAAATACAGCATTTTTTCAATAAGAGTTTATCATCCCTCTTGGTTCTTCAAAAAGAAATATGGTGAAAAAATTGTGCCTTCATGAAATTTTGCTTTTCACTTTGTAATAGTAATAAGATTCGAGTTCTGCAGAGTCAAATTACGGGGGGATATCTTAAGGGAGATTGAAATGGAGGAAAAGTCTTAAAAAAAAGTTTTTGAGAATCTTCGGTAGTTTCTATTCTTCTGGATCTAATAGGATCTTCACAGTATTCGGCGCTTAAGTTATACTCGAAATATAATATCTTTAACTGAGGTATTAGATTTTTCAACTATAATCTAATAAGTTATTATCTGCTGACTGCTTGGAATGGCCTTATTCGATTCAGAATTACAGAAACCATAAAACACGATGCATCACTCGACAAAGTTTCATTAAAATTAATTGTTCATTTTCCATTTTCAACCCCCTATAAAGTATAAAGGGTTCCTTATTTGGGCGGACTCTGCAGTTCTCGAATCTTAATATTGATACCAAGTTAAAACCGAAGTTTCAAGAAGGTGCTAATTTTGTTCTATATTTCCTTTAATTTTAAAGTTTTTCTGTTATTACCCTAGCTAGTTATTTAATATATTTAAATAATATATATTAATTCTAAGAGCTTTTTTTTGTCGGTACGCCATACATAACTTGCTTAATACTTCATTAAAATTCATGAATGAGGCATTATTTTAAAGCTTTCCTTAACCGCTACACCAAAAATATATACAAATCACTCATTTCAATAGCGATTTATAAGCGCAAAAACGAGGTTCTTGAAAATCAAAATGGTCGTAGAAGTTTCTAAATGGTCTCAATCTTTTCAGGTTTTCAAGCAGAACAATTTCGGTCATAAAATTTTTCGATAAACCCCTTCGTTTGCGAGTTGTAAGCGAAAAACTGCAATTCTAAGCAGACATTTTCAAATGGTCGCAGGGCCTTTTCGAAGGTGTCATTTTTTTCATTTTGTCGAGAAAAATTTTTTTGGTTCTATACACTTTTTCGATTGTCGGCGTCTTTTGCGAGTCACAAGCATAAACATACGATTTAAGTCAATAGAATCAGCGCACTCGCTTTCCGCGAAACCGATATGTGTATTTACTTAAGTATATGGCGTTTTCCTGGGCTCGCTCTTTCAGTGACATCTATGCCTGCGTAAATCAACCCAACAACAAACAATCCCAGATGACCATATCCTAACTTCAAAAATAGGGTTCAAAGAGGTCCTATAAACACGTAAATACTATGTATATACCTTAAACTTATGTTTCAAAAATAAATAATCTACAATATAAACTCATCTATTCTTTATTTCAACCCTTAACTATGCCCATGACGCACTAAATACACTCTATACGATACTAAATATACGGCGTGTAGGTACTTTGATTAAGTGGAATTTAAGTACCAGGTGTTTAAATATGAAACCGGAATTCACCAATGATAGGAGTTAGCAGTCAATATACTCTTCTAACTAATCCGTCAGTGGTGTTATCTGCTTTTGCCTACATGTAATAAAGAGATCCAATTGATACCAACATCAGTTTCATTCTATAACCGTGTTTTTAGCGGCGTTGAACATGTCGACTTTTGTGCCAACAAATCAAGATTTGCGGACAGCATTTATTTTCCGTTTCCTTCTGAAAAAAATTGGAGCATTATCACATAGGATGCTTGTTGAAGCTTACGGGGAGCATGCCCAAGGCAAATCTCAATGTTTCGATTGGTTCAAAAAATTTAAAGATGGATTTCGATAAAAGAAACAAATACCGTGGAAAACCACAAAAAAAAAACTTTGAAAACGCTGATTCGGAAGCATTTGTTGGACAATTATTACATGTGACACCGTCTCCATTTGTTTGAAAGGGATGGAAAAGATCCAGAAGGTCGGAAAATGGGTACCTCACCAACTGAATGACAGGCAGCAGGAAGCTCGAAAAACCTCATGGCAAATGCTGCTCGCAAGGTACAGAAAAAAAGACATTTCTTCATCAAATTGTGACTGGTGATGAAAAGTGAATTTACTTCGAGAATCCTAAGCGTAAAAAATCCTGAGTAACTCCTGGTGAACCATCGGCATCGCTTGGGGAGGAAGAAAATGCTCTGTGTCTGGTATGATCAGATGGGTGTTACCTACTATGAGCTGCTGAAACCTGGGGAAACTGTTAATACGGAACGCTACCAACAACAGATGATAAATTTGAATAAAGATTTGCGCCAAAAAGTCCCAAATATCAAGAAAGGACAAACAAAGTGATCTTGCTCCATGACAATGCCCCATCACATTCGGCTAAACGGACCAAGGAAACGATCCAAGTGTTTGGTTGGTAAATTCTTCCGCATGCGGCTTATTCACCAGATTTGGCCCCATCCGATTACCACCTATTTGCATCGATGGGACACGCACTAGCTGAGAAGCGCTTCAATTCTTATGAAAATGTACGAAATTGGTTAAGTGATTGGTTTGACTCAGAAGAGGAAGCATTATTTTGGCGGGGAATCCACAAATTGCATGAATGATGGGAAAAATGCATAGATAGCGAAGGACAGTACTCCGAATAAAAAAGTATGTATCATTTTTACACAATCAACTCTTATTTGCTATTTGAAAAATTCCGGTTTCATATTTACACACCTGGTAGGTTAGAGTGCGAAGGCTTCGCGCGGGCCAGCTAGTCAATTGTTAATTCAATATGTTATATCTGTGTATGTAAATAATAAATAGTTGCAGTGAAGTCTTTAAAAATCATGACATTAAGTAGTAAGATAGATAGTATTGTAAAATAGATATTACAATACTAAATTATTTTTATTATTATATTACATATAGCTAAGAACGCTGTATTGGAATGCGAAAAACTGAGATTTCTGCAAAGAACCTGTTCTCTAAACTGTGGAATTCATGGGATCCCACCCATCAGGGAGGCGGTAAATGAGATTAGCGCAAGAGGCTGTTATTGCTAATGTACTTTTTCGCCTCACAATTTGGGCCCTGGTTGGAGGTCATTAATTGGATACAAAGAGGTAATGAGCGGGCTAGTGATCACTAATGATCCTTCACTAACGATCTTCATAACCTACTCATTATTCTCCCCAAACGATCAGTCAGCTTTCCTTCGCAAAGCCCCGCCGGCCTTTTGCTGGATTACGAATAAGCATACTCCTCCATATGATTTCCAAATCTCTCTCCCAATCACTCAGTTGTGTGTTAAACAGGTTTATAATTCAAAGAAACGATTTCCAAATCATAAAAATACGAATTATTGTGGGGTCAATGGTGGTGTAGTGTTTAGCATGGCAACCTACTATACTAAAGGTCGCGGGTTCGCGTCCCGAGAAGGCTATGCCGTCCTTCGGATAATACGTAAAAGGTCTCGAGCCTGTACAAGGTCAGGTACTCGTTAAAGAACCCTATCCACTGTAGCATCGTCCGATTAGCCTTAGTTGCATAAAAGGACGTTAAACATACAAACATATATGAATTCTTGTATGTATTTATTTTTTCTCTACGTATGAACACATATAAATTCAGATATTTAGTGGCAATTGTAACTAGAGAAAAACGAAAGCAATGAGGGAATTAAGGATGTTACTGATTAAAAGCTGTAAATGTTTTCTTTTCAATTGGGAAATTGCTTAGCTTCTGTATCGAAACTTAAAAATTAATATTTACAAAACTATTATTCTTTCTAAGGTCCTTTATGAATGCGAGACGTAGCCGCTGAGGGATGAGCAAAGGCTGAGGGTTTTTGAAAATAAGGTATTGCGAAGAATATTTGGACCTAAGAGGAACGAATCAATCGGAAAATTCAGACCTGATGAGGCCTGAAAAATTGCGAAACTTGGTTGTGAGCGAATCCCTAAAATATGAATAAGCAAGGTGCCGACTGGGAAACGTACGAGGTGTAGGCTGAGACGGAGGTGGGATGATTGCGCAATGGCGATTTTTGTAAATTAGGTCTGGATGAGGGTGAGAGGATAAAGGTGTGCAGGAAGCGAGTTATGGTGTCTCATCGAACATTCGGGTTCCTTAAGCCTTCATTATTATTTTTTTTTATATTTTTTTTAAAAGAAAATGTTGTGTTCAATAGAAACATACATCAAAAGGCTTGAAAAAATCCAAGCTTTGGTAGTACTCAAATAATATTTCTAGATTAAAAGGTTCCGCAGTCCAGAGTTCCGCAGGGTTTACATCATATACACTTTACATCATATACACTCACGACATACCTAACAACTCTAAAATTCTCACTGCAACTTACGCTGACGATACCGCAATTTTAACAATACACCATGATCCCAGTCTTGCCTCATTGAATTTACAGAATCACTTACTTCAATTAAAAAAATGGTACACACTATGGAAAATGAAATTAAATCATGACAAATCACAACACATAACTTTCACACTCAAACGAGATACATGCCCACCAGTTTATATCGGCGACAACCAAATTCCACAGACAGAAACTGTACGCTACCTCGGACTTCTGTTCGACAGAAGGATGACTTGGGGCCCACATGTCAAAATGAAAAAGAAGACCTTAATCATACGCTTAAAAATTCTTTACTCCCTTTTTGCCAAATCTTTTAAATTGAATATTAGACAAAAACTGAATACATACACCTACTTACTTAAACCCATTTGGACATACGCCTCAGAGATTTTCGGCTCAGCTAAAAAGACACACTTACAAAAATTACAAACTTTTCAATCCAAAATTTTAAGACTAATTACGGACGCTCCCAGGTACGTAAGTAACCAAACTCTACATACAGACTTACAAAAACCGACTATCCAACAACATATACGAACGCTTTACTCACGCTTCTTTGTTAAATTGGATGAACATAACAATAGATTTATTCAAGACATGGCCACGGTTGACTTGCCCGTTCCAAGGCGGCTAAAAAGAAGCTGGATGAGAGACCTCCTCTCCTGAATTTATTGTCAAGCCCGGAAAGAGGTGCTGCTGGGCATTTCCCTTCCTTCAAGCCATACATGCCTTCAATAGTATTGCGATGCTGCAGCCATCGGATTCGCTGATTGTCGCAGACGGCTGACAGGTGCGAATAAATGTTTGAAAGACAAAAAAAAAAAAAAAAAAAAAAAAAAAAAAAAAGTTTTTCTTTTCGATGTAGAAATTCCTACAAAAAAAGGCCATCTTCCCGGGAAGGATTATTAGGAATAGAGGGAAAGCAAGGTGGATTGCGTGACAAATAAACTTAAAAATAGCTATTTAAATTTTAACTTAACCATACACACACACAAGAAAAGAACAAGAGTGCGTGAAATTAACAATGGAGTTTTTCCATTACAATGCTAAATTTTGCAAATGTAATCAGGCCGTGTTATAACTGGGTGGTTCTATTTTAGCTATTCTTATTATCTATTTTTCTACCATTCATAGAATAGTTATTTATATCACTGGTATGGGAAGTCGTCCTTTATTGTACGAGGTTATTACAGTTTTTTTTGGTACTAGCAATGCACTTAATTTTACAAAATACTGAAAAATAAAAAATATGAATCCAATATATTATTTCTCAAGTTTTTTTTCTTTTTTTCTTTCGGTACACTATAATTTCCTTACTACTTCATCAAATTTCATGAATGAGGAATCATTTTTAAGCTTTCCTTAACCACTACACCGGAAAAATATACCAATAACTCATTTCGCCTTCGATTGCGAGTTATAAGCGGAAAATCGCGGTTTGGTAATAGAAGTTTTGTAGTACAGTTTCTAAATGGAGTTTATCTTTTCATGTTTTCAAGGAGAACATTTTCGGTCATGTAAATTTTTTCGATTAACCCCTTCGTTTGTGAATTGTAAGCGAAAAACTGCAATTTTCAGCGGAAATGTTCGGAGGGCTTTTTCGAGGGTGTCATTTGTTTTCAGTTTGTCGAAACGAACATTTTTGGTTGTATACACTTTTCCAGTCAGTTTTATGTAGGGGAGAGCGGGGTTGGTTGGCAACAGTTTTCACTTTTTTGATTGTTGAGTCGTTCCTGTTAATATCATCCCAATAGGGCTGATACCACTGTAAACTCTAAGTATTTGAGTACTTTAAGTAATTTTTTCACCTCATAATATTTAATACTAAGATCACAGAAAATAGAAGAATTCGTCAATCCTGAGTATTCCAATTAACCCCCAAGGTGGGGTAGGTTGGCCTAGAAGGTGGGCTTGTTTAGCAATCTCATCCAAATACTGCCTGACACATATTATTGTTTTTAAAAGCTGCACTATAATGATATAATAATTTTGAATCGGTTTTAACCAGCTTTTAAGGGAAAATAGAATGACAATAGAAGAAGATAGAAGTTTAGACTGTCGTCACTTTCTGCATAAGAAAAATTGCTCTCATCCTCCGTGCTGGAGCAAAGACAATTGTTTACTTTCACCTTTGTTTATATTTACCTTGTTTTTGTGAATTGCTACTGCACAAACGAACACCAGTTGAAGAGAGCCAACTAACCCCACAGTAGCGATCATATGAAAGATGGCTGCCAGGACATGGGAGAACAATCAAACAAGAAACTGGTTAGTCGAAACGTTAGGTTTTTCAAAGGAGTTTGGGGCTATGTGAACAGAATCGGAGTCAGATGTTTTACCATGCTTTTAAACCAAATTTGCTGAACATATAAAAAATTATCAAATCATCAATGAAGCACACTCTTCTCTACACTGTTAGCATCGGATTGAAAACTCAGGACAAGACTCCCGAGGTCGAGCGGGTCACATGGTACAATGGTGGGGCCTTCACAGCAGGTGTGACGGAAACTATAACCCGATGGCCAACCTACCCCCTATGCCAACCAACCCCGCTCTTCCATATTGTTTTCCAGGGTGCACTCTTTCAGTGGCATTTATGTCTGGGTAAAACAAACCCACTAACAAACAGATGTCACAGATGAGTATATCGTAACTTCAAAAATATTGTTCAAAAAATAATAGTCTACAATTAAAACACATCTGTTCTTTACTTCAACCCTCACCTAGGCACCTGACACTAAATACGTACTATTGGATACTAAATATATGGTGTGTACTTTAATTAAGTAGGATTTAAGTAGGACGAATGCTTCGCACGAGTCAGCTAGTATGTGTATATATAAGTATGTGGCGTTTTCTAGGGTACGCTCTTTCAGTGACATCTATGTCTATGTAAAACTATGCCACCATCAAACAATCACAGATTATCATATAGTAACTTCAAACATATTATTCAAAGAGGTCCTGTAAACACGTTGATTCTATGTAAATACAATAAACTTATCATTAAAAAAATCAATAATCTACAATTTAAACACATCTATTCTTTACTTTGGCCCGGGACGCACTAAATATGTACTATAGGCTAATAAATATACGGTGTGTACTTTAATTAAGTGGAATTTAAGTACGCATGCTTCGCACGGGTCGGCTAGTATTTATTTGAATAATCACTTAATACGAAAAATAAGTTTAAAAATATACTGTTATAGGATTAAGATTTATAAAAAATAATATATAATTTTTAAATTATTTATATTATAGATACAATTAGTGTCATTACTAATATCAAATCCTTTAGCTGGTGATAAAATTTCAGGCTTCAAGTAAGCATTTTTTTTTATTGTTTGTTTACAGTAATTTTAATTAAATAAAATTTAAAATGTGTATAAATAATGGTTAAAATAAACTGAATGTTTTTATATTATTCAATATCAGGAAAAAAAAAAAAAAAAAAAAAAAATGCAGTCTCTAAAGTGCAAGTTTTTACAAGGGTTTACTATTAATTATATAATTTTTTCTCTAAAGCCTAGTTAAAATCATTGAGTAATATAACAGAAACGTTTCATAATTCATGGTTTTAACGTTGATTAATTAACCTACATGTCACCAATCATTATAGGTAAGTTGTTAACGTGATATAAGAGCCATTATTTCGACAAGTAATAATCAGAAATTTAATAACTAGTCTACCCAATTAAATAAAGTTTTAATAACTTTAGTTTAAGAAAAAGATTCTTGTTTTTTTTTTCTGCATACATTTGAGTAAGGAATTCATTTGATTGAGATCACGCTACGCAGAGTTTTCTTCTCAATTTACAATTGAATCGTGATTAAATGGATATAACTAAGGAACTTTCCTGACAGTTGATTCCCCGTCGCGGCTTTGCCCGAGCGAAGGGGGAGAGGGATCGGAGCTTCCGGTAGGTGGAATGTTGGAGGGGGAAGCTGCCTGCTCGGTAGAAGAGAGGGAGGCGCGCAATGGAGAGAGTTCACTGAAACCGCCGAAAAAAAAAATTGCTTATTTGTCGTGAACGCTTCATTTATCGGCTTTAAAACATGGTTTTTGACGCCCCGTAGGAGCTTTCGAGTTAAACTCGTCGTATCAAGATCTTTAAAATTAGTCCAAATTAGACATCTTTTCTCGAAGAGCAAAAATAGGTGTCCGTTAGAGTTAAACGACAAAATCGCCATTTAAACCCCTTAGGGGTTACATTTTTGAAATTCCTTTCTTAGTGGTTACCTACATCGCGTTTAAAATCTAAATTCCGAACTTCAAGTTTCTGTCATTAGTAGTTTTTGCTCTGCGTTCATTCTGTCAGTCAGGACAAAGCCTTTTATATATATATATATATAGAGAGAGATAATTCTTAAAAAGGCAGGACTCGGATTCGAGCATAAAACTGATAGACCTTATCCCTGAGAACTTAAAAAAGAAAGATATGTAGGAGGGATCCGAAGAGATTGAAAATATGAGACAGGAACACAAAGTGCAAAGTGGTTCCGGTTGGATTGCTGTTCAAATGATGACGAGGCAGAGTGCGCTCTCACAAGCACTCGGCCGAATAGCGCTCTCTGATTGGACGCCTCCCAGTCATCCCGCCCGATATTTATTTATCTATCAGTCAAAAAATTAAACAGTCCGCTAACGAACCGGATTCGAACTCGTTTGTAGATCGCTATCATACTGAGTTGCTTTATATATCGATTGAGTCTATCAACCGATAGATCAGGGTCAGAAACCCCTCACACGATTACTAATACTATAATTAGGGGAAAAATTGTAGAACACGGTGTCTAGAAATACTGGCGTCAATATTTTCCGCATCTAACCTAACCGGGAGAAAATAATCACTTAATAATTAATAAGTTGATTTATAACAGAAAATACAAGATAATGGAAACAATTTAATAATAATAATATTAAATTCTTTATTCATTTGTTCTGGGACGTATCCCTTAAGAACAAAATTAAATAAAATACAGAGAGGGCTTTAGAGCCTTAAAGTTTAAGTAACAAATTGAATTGATAAAAATAATAGAAAACCTCTAGTTTAAATAAATAAAACCCCTCACACGATTACTAATACTATAATTAGGGGAAAAATTGTAGAACACGGTGTCTAGAAATACTGGCGTCAATATTTTCCGCATCTAACCTAACCGGGAGAAAATAATCACTTAATAATTAATAAGTTGATTTATAACAGAAAATACAAGATAATGGAAACAATTTAATAATAATAATATTAAATTCTTTATTCATTTGTTCTGGGACGTATCCCTTAAGAAAAAAATTAAATAAAATACAGAGAGGGCTTTAGAGCCTTGAAGTTTAAGTAACAAATTGAATTGATAAAAATAATAGAAAACCTCTAGTTTAAATAAATAAAAATAAAAAGAATTCACATTAAATGTTCAATCGAGTGAAAAGAAGCTAGTTTCTGCATCTTGTAATATACACATATGTACACACTTATTTACAGGTTGGTTAAATAATATTTATATTTTCTGAAAAAAAAATAAAAAAAATAACAGAACAAAGAAAAAATTATATTAAAAAAAGAAAGAAATGAGATAGGAGCTTGTACGGTTTAAAAGGTAAATTATAATAGGAATTGTCAATTTACTTTTTAAGGAGACTGGATGGCTATGAAGTGATGATATATGCGGGATTTAAAGGTGGAGAAGGTATTGGAATTGCGGATGAAAGGAGGAATAGAATTCCATAGGGATGAGGACCTAATAATGAAAGATCTATCAAAAGCTGACGTTCTGTGGGCCGGTGTATATAGATCTGAAGACCTAGAGTGGGTATTGCGGGAATGGACGGAGGATTTACGTATTATTTTAAAATTATCTCATATTACCTTCTATATTATAATTACTTAAGGCTTTTTTTAAAAGCAATTCTTAGGCTATTTTTAAAATTATCCCGAATGTAATATGCAGGGATAGGATTTTTATGTAATAAACATTTCAAAATATGTACATAAATATAGACGTATATTTATTAATAATATGAAAATATGGAGTCTGTTTGCGAAGACCACATCCAGTTACTTTCATAACGCGACATCCAGTTACTTTTAGTAAACAGTTACGTCTTTTAACACTTATTTTGGCACTAGTACTGAAGTGCGGCTTCAAATTAAGGCCCCATATCCCCTGAAAAGGACCCTTTTGGGGGTTTATTTATCTCTGAAGAGCGAGCGCAGCGAGCGGGAGTCGAAAGCTAGGATCTATTAAAGCCAATCAAGGCACTTTTTAACTGAAATAAAGGCGATGGGAGTTCGATAACATCACGATAACATCTTAAAACAGGCCACGCCCATCAGCCGCTCTTCAGTACCTTTACCCTTATTTTGATAACAATATTTATAACCTGTATTTGCAAATAATGGCCTAGATGAGAATAACAAGAATATATTTCAGCTATGAATATTTATTTATAATACAACACACCCTTGTTCTATGTAATATTTAATTTTCTTGCAAAAACTGAAATGCCTTGTTTTTGTCAGAAATTTCTTGAGCTAATTTCAAAAGACCCATTTTTATCATCACTAAAATTACAAATTAAGGTTATCACTGTTTATAACCACTACAGATTGTTGAAAGTAACTGTTTACTAAAAGTAACTAGATGCCGTGTTGTGAAAGTAACTGGACGTTGTCTTCGCAAACAGACCCAAAATATGGACCAAAAAAAAAAAAAAGGAAATGAAAATATGGACTAAAAATTAAAATATTTTTAAAAAGTTCAGTATTCACATAAAAAAAAATAAATATATGTACATTTAAAATATCAAATGTAGTTAACTTTTTATTGGAAATCTAAAAACATATTAAACTTCACCATCAAAAACCAATCAAAGATTCGGTCGAAGTAAAGCATTTTATTTGCTGAACGATCTTTGCAGGTCGACTGACTGACGTCAAAATGCTGTAAAACCAAAAATCGTTGATCGGTTGAAATTTTGGCATCACAAATAATACATGACACCTTCACTCCGCAAACTCCTCGACGTGCTCAGCGGCTAAGCTTTTTCTATTTTTTTTCCTTTTGGACATTCCACACATTAGCCATGAACTCATCACTAAATTTATAAAGCGCCAGAGGCAACATAAGCATTGTCAAAGATGAGGCATCTATATAACAAAAGGGGTTCAGAATTCAGCGAAATTCCGGTATCGCTTTGTGCCTTTTGATTTTCCAAGAAATTTTTTAATACCTTCGTTCATTCTCTGCTTTACACTTTATTTATTCTAGGCATCGATTGAATATACGTAAAACAACTAAATGAGTAACAATAATTTTAAAGTGAATTCCCTAAAAGTTGAAAATATGGAAAATAAAAATGGTTTAAATTAGTTTATATCATAGTAAAAACCATTTAGAACGCACATACGTGCATTTCTAAGCCTCAGAACAAAATTAAATGGCGAAATATTGTCGTTTAACTCTAACGGAAATCTATTGTTGAGAATTTAAACCATATGTTTTTTATTTGAAATCGATTTAACGTTACAATGTTATTAAAATAGACATTCATATGAAATATGGCTACTGATTATTTAAATATTAGTGGTAATCAAATAATGCCCACTGTGATTCCCATGATTGGGGACGTTGCGTGTTTATTTCGATCTCTTCGCCATATATATGAAGCTTTGTCCTGAATGATAGTATCAATGTAGAGCAAAAACTACTAATGATAGAAACTTGAAGTTCGGAATTTAGGTTTTGAACGCGATGTAGATAACCACTAAGAAAGGAATTTCAAAAATGTAACCCCTAAGGGGCTTAAATGGCGATATTGTCGTTTAACTATAACGGACACCTATTTTTGCACTTCGAGAAAAAATATCTAATTTGGACTCTTGATCTATGGGGCATCGAAAATGACGTTTTAAAGCCGGAAAATGAAGCGTTCACGACGAGTAAGTTGTTTCGGCGGTTTTAGTGAATTCTCTCATTAATAGTCTTCTCATTGAATTCTCTCCATTGCGCGCCTCCTTCTCTTCTACCGAGCCGGCAGCTTTCCCCTCCAACCTTCCACCTACCGGAAGCTCCGATTCTACTAAATCTCCTTAACATCAGTTAACATATTATATTAAATCAATACCAAGATAATGATCACAGAATTGATTTTAAACGCTCGGGGGCAAAGCCGCGACGGGGAATGCTAGTATGTAAATATATGAAAATCCCATCCCAAGTAATGTGAATATCAATTTAGATGAACAAAGTAGGGAATCCAATTTAAAATTAAACAATTTACTTGATTAATTTTATACAATGTACCCAGGCCAGAGATAAACAACGGCGTTAGTTAATTTTGATTATTCGAACTTTTAATTAATGCCAATTGAGAAATTTCACTGATAAAAATAATAAAATCCTTTTTTTAAGAACGGTTAGGAATTAAAAGGGTTTCTCGGTAACAAAAGAAGGAAACCCGTATTTTTACTGTGGATACCGTCCCTTAAATATTTTTGAAGGGAAAAACTCGCTTCACCGAGATCGCTTTCCGGCAGATGTCAATATTTTCTTTCAAAAATAAAATATTGAAATAATAAAAAAATTATAACTGTTGTTACCAACCAGAAAATAACTAAATTTATTTATATTTTCATATTAAAATATCAATAAGTGTGCAAGAAGCGTTACAATTCATTTTTGTCTACAGATTTTTAATTTAGCTAAATATCAATGTTATTCATTTTAAAACTGTTAGAAGGACACATTTTAAATTACAATTCTCATGAATGACATTTAATATAATATTCTTTAGTTTTTTTTCTTTTTTAAGTTATCGTTGAAAAGAATGGAGAAAAATAAATAAATAAACATTATTATAGGAAGATATATTAATTCTATCAAGATCAATGCAGTATCTTAATATATAACACGGTGTAAAAAAAAAAAAAAATTCATTCGGCAGTTACAGAAGAACCTGTCTTTCGGGCCAGTGACTTTTGTTTTGTTGTTTTTTTTTTTTTTGTTTTTTTTTCCATTCCAACCGACTAACTAGGCAGGCTCAGATACTATGCCCCTTAGTTTCATTCATGAGATTATATTTTCCTAATGATCCTACAAGTAAATAACATTAAATGAGAAAACTGATCCTGAAGATTAGTTCTGGAAAGGACACCTAAGAAAATAAAAAGGAATTTGAAACGGAGCCGCTCAGAGAGAAAGAGAGAGAGAGAGGAGAGAGAGGGAGAGAGCACTTGATTAAGGTAACAAGATTCTTTAAACAAAATAAAAAATGGTAGACAATGAAAAAAATAAACCTTCCAAGTAGGGTCAATATAGCTTATAGTTACGGTCATGTATTTCGACAGGCTTCAGAAAATGTTTTTATCTTTAATCCCCTCTAAAAATAAACTTTTTGGGCGACATTTTTATCCTAAATTCTTTTACATTTAATGTTACATTAAGTTATCAACTTACATAAAACCTCCCAACTCATATGTTCAATAGTTGCTACAGTTCACAAGCCATTAAATTTCTTATAAAAAAAAAAACTATTCTAGGACGTTTGTAAAATATACGGCCCAAAATTTGATACATTCAAAAAATATGTGGAAGCGTGTTATGGATTGTTCTTGAATGGATAGGACTTTATTATTTTCAATTGAAAAAGCCATGTATGTAGAAATGTAACAAATGTAGAAAAAAAATCTGGTGCGTGCGCGCAACACAACTTTCACTTACCAACTTGCTTAGATTAGAAATTGACGTGTTTTGCTAAATATCATTTCCCAAAGTCACACATTTTTCTACATTCATATCTTATTTTTGTTAATCGTTAAAGTCGTTTTTGAGTAAATAAAAAAAAACCGTGAAAATGATACAAAATTTATTAAGTAAAGTCCCCCCTCCGGTTGATCAATTGTGATGAAATGTTGGTTATCACATTTTTGGCATATAAATACATCAAATACCAAGTTTGATCAAAATCGTTAAAACCGTTTTTGAGTAAATAAAAAAAACATATGAAAATGATACAAAATTTATTAAGTAAAGTCCCCCATCCGGTTG
The DNA here is from genome assembly GCA_911387785.2 of Aelia acuminata. Classification (NCBI taxonomy): domain Eukaryota; kingdom Metazoa; phylum Arthropoda; class Insecta; order Hemiptera; family Pentatomidae; genus Aelia; species Aelia acuminata. Next base: position 23,001,392 of record OU426981.1, read on the forward strand.
ATCAATTTTGATGAAATTTTTACAGTCATATTTCAGGTATATAAATGGATCAAATCCTCAGTTTAATCAAAATCGTTAGAGCCGTTTTTGAGATAATCGAAAAAAAACTTAAAAGTTATTAAATAAAGTACCCCCTCCCTTTGAGCAAATTTGATGAAATTTTTGCTGTCACATCGCGGGCTTATACATACTCTAAATACTCAATTTCAGGTTCGCACGGTTTATAGTTTTTGAGCTAGTCTGTTCACACACACACACACACACACACAGACATACACACACACACACACACACACACAGACCATTTCGCGGGACTTGGTTATTTTGACTCAGGGGACCCCAAAACGTGTATTTCCGTTGAAAACCGGAAGTCGAAAATTTTCACGATCGCAATACTTCCACTTACTATATATTTCATATATAGGAAAGTGAAAGTAAAAATTGTTGCGGGCGTCACACAAGTTTCACTTGCCACATTTCTTTCTTTTCTTTGACTTGAAAATAGTACTTAAGTGCTATCGGAAAGGGAATGCCAAATATTTTTCTCTAAATTTTTATTCATCCTATTGGAAAATGGATAGAGTCGTCTGCACTTCATATAGTGGTGTTCATAGAATGAATTAGACTCCACTTACTCACTGGGCTCCGTTATTTCGTAGAGTGATTCGTATGAATTTTGATGTATAGGTAAATATTTTTTACCTTTATTTTTTTACACATACGACAATCGTGTTTTAGACTGATCAAACGAGTTTGTCGACGATATATCGCAAATAGGAATCAATAGAAGAGTTCCATAATAACGGCCGCTAATAAGTTGGAACTAAATTTATAAGTTTTGAGCGCTTGAGTATTTTTCAGAAAAGGACGGCAGTATAGTATCTTCTCACATATAGGAATTTTCAAATTTTTTTTTCATCAATAGTTAAGAGAAAAATTTTCTTCAAAAATTTGCGGAGCACATTTGTAATATGCACCAAGAACCTGAACAGCCAAAAAAAAACAGTGAATAAAAAAAAACGCGTGGAGGACATAACCTTAACCATCCAAGCCAAAGCGGCTTAACAACCCTGCACGATACTCATAGCCTAGACTAGCCACGCCTCCCTCCTAAATTTCTCCAAGTGCAATGAAAAAATGCGTGTACAGTTGGTTTTGAGCATAGCAAAGAAAATACTATTATTACGCATGTGAACGAGGAAGATATGGATTAAATTTTATATAGTTGACAAGAGTCTATCTAGCGAAGAATTACAGAAATTACATTAATTGCTTTACATCTATTACCAAATAAACGTTAAGCAAAAGTTGAAAGTTTCTATTTTAAAGATATAAAGATGTTTAATATTCTACCAAAAGACTAATCTCCCCTACCTTCGGTATTAATGAAACAAAACTATCTTATATTGAGTTCGAAACTATTTCATATAAAACTATAAACCACGATTGGAATTGCTGTTAAATTAAAACATAGAAACAATTAACTTTGATAGAATTAATACCCCCGGATACAAGTTAAACTATGAATGTCTGTCAAATAATTACCCGACTTTTGTCAATGCTCATCATAATCAGATTACATCGCGAAAACCCCTGTTTAACACTCAAACTGTGTTCTCGAATAAATTTGGGGATCCAAGCCAAGCATACTCTTCCACCTCATTATTTGAAACGAATAAGTATTTGCAAAGGATAATTAGTTCCTTGTTTGCTTGTACACGTTTGGTTTACATCCTGGTGACAGCCGAAATTTCACTGGCGCCAGCAAACGACCTCTTCCACAATCACGCTTAAACTGTTTGTAAAATATTTTTTTATTTTAGCATTAAAATTTATTTTACAATAGTTTATTTATTTAACGTCACTTTATGTTACTAAGGCTACAGTAGGAGTCGAAAATAGTCAATGTTCTATGTGCCGAACTTTGATAAGTCGAATCCTTAAATATGTCGAACGGGATCATTAGTCTTGAGCCGTTACAGGTACATTTAACCTCAATAAGTTGATTCAGTGTTACCGTCGGCCAATTCCCAAGCAGGGGGGAGTGTGCCCTACTCCATTAGTTGTTAAGTTTGTAAAGGAATTAGTTCAGTGATCTACTCATCAAACACAATAAAAATTTTATATTTATGGTTTGACATACAGCATGCTAAGTACATTTATTTAAAGATTTTTGCTTGCTCATTTGTGCATTGTCCAGGGCCCAAGTGGAAATGAAGGAGGGCAGGGACTCTCAAAAATGTTTTTTTCTGTTTCTGAAGAAACATGTGAAAAAGGTTGGCCTAAGATCTAGAGAGGTAAGATCGAAGGCAAAACATCGATGTTTTTTCAATCAAATATCTATGTCGATGTAAAATCAAGGACATCGATGTTTTTATATATACATTCTTTAACCATTAACATATTTAAATATGTTATTCATTCTTTAAACTTATTTAAATCGATGTTTAAGTGTAAAACATGTTGTTTTTCACATCGTTCATGAATATGGATGTTTTTGAATATCCATTTTATCATGAGTATCCAAACATTAACCTGTTAGGACCCAAAAATATTCATACATGGATGTCACTTGCCTAGTATGTACAGAGAATCGTATTTTTGGTGAATATTTTAAAAGATTTTGCTAGCAGCAGCATTAAATAAGTAATCTAAATGATACCATGGTTTTGCGTCTTCATATTCCAAAAACTTATTTGAGGTTAAATTTTTACAGAAACAAGAAAGGGTAGGTAGAACAGTGGTAATATATCCATTATAAAGTCAAATATCGATATGAGAAATATCATTGTTTTTGTCAAAACATCGTAGTTAAAACATTTTTTTTTTTAAATCAAAACATCAATTAATAAAACATCTTCATTTTTGTTAAAACATCGATAAAAAATCATCTTTGTTTTTGTTAAAACATCGATGTTAAGTAAATTTTTGTTTTTGTTTAAACAAGCTTGGATTTATTCAGTCTAAACACTTTGTTATGAGGTTACATTTTAAGTGTCCTATTTTTCTTAAAAGAACTTCAATAAAAAATAAAAAAAATCAACTACTTAAAACATCGATGTTAACATCGACACACAACCATTAATGTTCACAAAACATCGGCTGCGTAACATCAATGTTAAAAACATACTACTAAGACCCACTCTTCTTAGGCTGGTGGTGGCGCTGACCAGGGGGCACTGTGCATGGTGGAGTAATTTAAAACTTATTCGCGGGTTGCTGCGAACAATTGTGAAATAAGTCGAACTGAAAATAAATGGGACTTCTAGGAAATCTACCTCTATGAATCGAACTCTTGAAAGTTATCAAGTCTAAAGCTCAAACTGCCAACATCAGAAAATTCCTGTCAATGTTGTGGATTTATTCCATGAATTTATTCCACCTACACATGGCACACCATACTTTCCAGAGATTCGTATGAATTTTGCTGTATAAATATTTTTTTTAGAGGATTACAAGTACACAATCACGGCCGATAATAAATTGGTACTATATTTATGAATTTTGAGCGCCTGAGTATTTTTCAGAAAACGACGGCAGTATTTATTCTTCTCAGACATGGGAATTTTCATTTTTTTTTTTAAACCGATAGTTAAGAGAAAAGTGATAACAGTCAATTTTATTCAATGAAAATTAAGTTAAAGAATTTCCACATCTTGGGTTGAATTGTGCTCATGATTTTTCACAACAATTGTGAAATACTTCGAACTGAAAATAAATGGGACTTATAGTACTTCTACCTCTCTGAATCGAACTCTTCAAAGTTATCAACTCTACAGCTCGAAATGCCAACATCACAAAATTCCTGTCAATATTTATCTTTTTTTCTTTACTTACACCAGCAACTGTTAATCAGTAGAGCGGTTGTTCCGTATGGCTCGGTGGAAACATACAATTCTGTCAAGAAAATTTTTTTTTCTTCACTGATCCCGGCGAATCAATAGTTGAGGTGTCTAATTATCCATTTGTTTAAGTAATTGATTTCAGATTACTATGTTCGTAAATTATGCAATCTAATTATGGTGCTTTAGACACAAGATGCTGCCTTTCCTTTTCTGATCTGTTTACATTTTTACTTGATTCGGGATGTGCTAGAGGTTAGAAATTCCGCAACTACTCATTCATTAGCTTAAAAATGCGTGTCGATTTCCTGTGACCACTCCTCAAAACTATTCCCTAAACACACGGAGCTGTTGACCCCAGATCTCCAAGAGGAGAGATTGGAACGTCCTGAGGCGTTGCCGCTAACCCCTAGGACCTCCTGTGCGGTACACTGCCGAATCCGGAGAGCTGTCGGGTCGCTAATGGTAGCCGAGCAGCGTATCATTACTGACGATAGCGGCCGCGATGATGAAATACACGGAGTCGCTGTTTGCCGGAGAGAGTGTTAGCTATGTTTGCGATTAGGCGGAGGATGGTGGTGTGTGGTCATCGAGTTCTTGGCGTAGCGGAAAGTGGGCGGAGTAGCACGAGGGAGGATCAAGGAAGCAGAAAAAGTTCTTTTTTTTTTTTTTAAATATCTTCACGATTATAAATCTTTCATACCTATATTATTTCTAAAAGGTATTTTTTAATATTTTTTTCTCAATACGATATCAATTTTATGGCACTTGATCATATTAGATGATTGAGATGTAAAAGATTTAAATTATTAAAAAACCTCCACTCTTCCAAATGGAAAACACATAACATACTGTAACGTTAAATCGATAAGCAAATAAAAAAAAACATATTGTGTAAACTCCCAGACCATTTAATGGGGTTTAAAGAAGAAAAAAAAAATGTCAGGTAAACGAATTGGAGAACTTAAAGTAATGGAGCTAAGCAGAGAATTAGAAGAGCTGGATATTATTTAAGGCGATATTGTTGGCCCGCTTACATGAGTATTACTATAACGTTATCATTTTTGTAACCTGCTCAAGTATTTAAGTTTTATCAATTCGTTGGCATTGATAACTGTATATTTTTATTGAATAAATATTTGTTACCCACATAAGTGTTACAATACGTTATAACGTAAGGAGAAACTTTGAAGTTGTTTTTGTTAATAATGAATCTGGTACAACTGAGTCCTTGTCTTAAATCGGAAGAAGAGGCATTTAAGACATTCATCAAAAGTTGGGAATATTGCATAAAACTTACATTATGTTTTAAATGTTACATTAACTTGCATTATGAAGCTTGCTTTTCACCAAAGAAATCAATATATATATTATAAAGCAAAGTGTACAATGTGCGTGCCGAAAAGGCTCAGAAACGACTACACATACGATTAAGAGATTTATGTCAGCGTGTAACTGTATGTCCCCTAACAGAGAAGAAGGTTTCCGTTTTTCTCTTAAGGGTGTGAAATTGAAGAGAAAAGGACTGGAATTTTAAGCCTCTCGCAACATTTAATTAGCCTACCTAAGAATGACATACGAGTTTATGAATGAAAAATTTAGTTCGAGCTGCAGACCACCAGGAAGCGCTAGGGTGTGTTTCACTCAATGTTTATTGTTCATTCATTCCGTTATATTTGTAAAGGTTATATATTTTGTCAGCTGTTCTTTTTAAATTACTAAAAAATCAAGCGAAAATAATTAGTTTCACCTTTTCTTTTAAAATAAGTTATTGATTTTACATATCTGCAATCAATTAGAAAACCGACTGGATACTTTACAAAATTCATTTTCTCATAAGATGGTTTATTGATTAACACTTTACATTTAATCAATATCTAACATATACTTAAGTAAATTTAATGCAATATGAGTGAGCGAATAAAAACAGACATAAAACAAAAAAGAAGAGCTGAATAGACTGATTATAAACCGAAAATAACAAGTTTGAAGTGTTCTTATTGTATGTAGTTATGAAAAATGGTTTTATTACTATGTATGATGAGCATTCCAGTTGACAAAATGATGAATTGACTCCAATAATACAATTTTTTCAATAAGATTTTATCACCGCTCATAGTTCAGGATAAAAAGAAATATGATGAAAAAATTGTGCTCTCATGATATTTTGGTTTTCGCTTAGTAACAGTAGTAAGATTGGAGAAGTGCAGAGTTCGGCCAAATTAGGGTGGGGGGATATATTAAGGGAGGTTGAACTGGAAGAAAGGTCCTACAAAAATGTTTCTATGAATCTTCGGTATTTTCTAAACTTCTGGATTTAATCGGCCCATCACAGTCGTCGGCGCTTAAGTTGTACTCCAAATATAGTTTTTTAACTAATCTAATAACTTATTATCTGCTGACTGCTTGAAATGGGCTTATAGGATTCATAATCACAGAAAGTTGCAGCAAAATTAATTGTTCATTCACCATTGTTCATTCAACACCCTATAAAGTATATAGGGTTCCTTATTTGGGCAGACACTGCAGATCTCGAATCTTAATATTGATACAATGTTACAATTTTCAAGAAAGTGCTAATTTTGTTCTATATTTCCTTTAATTTTAAAGTTTTTCTGTTATTGAATCTGCCATACAACTGCCGGAGCGAAGCCGGGCACACTAGCTAGTTAACTATAATTTTTGTTTACATTTTAATCTTTTTAAATACATTACATTAATCATCTGTTCTCAACTTGTATTAATTTGATATTAAGATAAATCACTCGTTTAGAAATAAGTAACCGGTTGGGGTTAAGTAAAAAAGTCCCCAAAAAATCCCTTATTAGACATAAGAATTGTCCAATAACGGTCATGGTTACAGCTGACATCCCTATGAATACAAGAAGGAGATTAAAAAGGTGTTGGATGAGAGATCTCGTCACTAAAACAACACTAATAATCAAGCTACGGGAGGGGCAGTTCTGAGTACTTTTCTTCTCCATGCTAATTTATATCTACTAGCACATTCGCTAATTGAGGCACTGACATGGAAAAGGTAGTAGGTTAAAAAAAAAAAAGATTTTGAAATTTTCATAGGAAATAGTTATTTAAATCACTAGTACAGAAAGTGACTTTTTACAGTGCGAGGTCTGGTTTGACCTACCGGTAATATTGGTAATTAGACCGAGGACTGTAAAGACAGTTTCTGTACAACTGATGTAAATTATTTTACATCATACTGAATAATAAAATAAATTATATTATAAGAATTTTATTTTGAGTAACATTTCATATTATATAATCATATAGTAGGAGGTATTGATGAATCGTAAAAAATCTACATATTTATATTAAACCTTTTTATATTTATATTGAATCCTTCAAATGGTAATTGAATGTCACGTTTGGAGTTATAACTTTTATTATTCATATTACACATATAATGGATCGTCTTTAAATAGATCATCAATTTGTATTTATTCTTATAGTTTATTATATTCACATTCGTATCTGTGTCGTGATTTTGAAGGAGGTTCTTCGGTAGCTTCATTTCCTTTATCAATTATAGTTTTGGGAATATCCACAGCACTAACTTCAGACATATTTAAATTAAAGTGATAAATAGGTCAGTAAGCTTTTTAAGAGTTTTATTAACATGTGTTTTCTTTAATGTACTAGTACAGAAAAAAAAAACAGATGTTTCCTTTACACTAATAGTAGTGTGATGGATTACTTTATAGGATAGCTAACAGACTAGAGAGAAATATTTTCATAAGCAGTATAATGTAAAAGTAGTAAGAAGTCATGCCAATAGTATATGAAGAGTTGTAAGTCAGTGCTTTAAGTGGTTTGGTGGCTAGGAACATCGGAAGATGCTTTTCATGTATAAACTTAATTTCAGCAGTTCATAATCAAAATGGGTTTTCTTTACTTAACTTATCCATGCCAACGCCTCAATTTTCGATTAATATTTTTAACAGGAGCAAATGAATAGTAAAAAAATGGAGGGCCTAACAAAACGTTGCAATAGTATACCTGACTTGAAGTCTTTAATCTTACTTCTTTTATGGAATCATTTAACTAAAAAATATCTTATAGATAAATATCTTTGTTTCTGTGATACCTTATGGACCAGAAGCTTTTGTCATTGATTTTTAAAACAAGTAAATTGGCTTGATGGCAGATAATAGCTCTAGATTCGGTTTTGATAGCGAATCCAAAGACCGAAGTTCGCCGAATTCCAACAGATTAGCATATATTATTTAGGAATTCGACTGGGAGAAGCCTTAATCCGGCGGAGAGACAGAACTCAAGCAACCCTTATAAGGCAGATCAGGGGCGGAGTGGAGTGGAAATATACCCAGTGACTGGCAGGTGTCTGGGTCCTCAACATAGCGCGTCCTCCAGTCCCTCAAATATTTACAGCTCTTACTCGGCGATAAGTCTCGCATCCTAGCTTTCTCAACGGGTTATAGCATTATTATTTAGGAGACATAGCTAAAATTATATAGATCAATACGAATAAGATGGAAAGTTATTAACGAATGGCTCAGGATGGCAGTGAAATTATATACGCATATATGTACGTTATATGTACTTAAGTATAATTATTAAGTAGGGGAGAGCGGGGTTGGTTGGCAACAGTTTTCACTTTTTTGATCGTTGAGTCATTCCTGTTGATATAATCCCAATATGGATGATACCTCTGTAAACTCGAAGTATTAGAGTACTACAAGCATTTTTTTCACCACATAATATTTGATACTAAGATCATAGATAATTGAAGAATTCGTCAATCCAGAGTATGCCAAGTAACCCCCAAGGTGGGGCAGGTTGGCCTAGAAGGTGGGGTTGTTTAGCCGTATCATTCAAGTACTTTCTGACACATATTATTGTTATTAAAAGCTGCACTATAATGGTATAATAATTTTGAATCGGTTTTTAACAGCTTTTTAATGGAAAATAGAATGACTATAGAAGAAGATAGAAGTTTAGACTGTCGTCATTTTTTGCATAAGAAAAATTACTCTCATCTTCCTCACTGGAACTAAAGACAATTGGTAATTTCATCTTTGATTATGTTTACCTTGCTTTTGTGAATTGCTACTGCGCCAAAAAAAAAGTTGAAGAGAGCCAACTAACCCCACAGGAGAGATCATATGAAAGATGGCTGCCAGAACAGGGGAGAACAATTAAACAAGAAACTGGTCAATCGAAAGGTTAGGTTTTTCAAAGGAGTTTGGGGCTATGTGAACAGAATCGGAGTCAAATGTTTTACCATGCCTTTAAACCATGGTACTACTGAAAATATAAAAATTTACTTAAATGTCGTAAAATCAATCAATGAAGCACACTTTTCGCTATACTGTTAGCATCGGATTGAAAACTCAGGACAAGACTCCCGAGGTCGAGCGGGTGACATGGTACAATGGTGGGGTCTTCACAACAGGTGTGACGGAAACTATAAGCCGATAGCCAACTTACCCCCTATGCCAACCAACCCCGCTATCCCCTATAGTTATTAAGTGTAATAAACCCTAAAAAAAAACAACACATCAAACCTTTAAGAAATGGATTCAATATCGCATATCGACAAGAAGATTACGGGTTAAAAAAAAAAAAAAAAAAAAAAAAAAATGCTTTTTAAATCAGATTTAAAGTTTCAACTGCGTTCTCAATTTTAATATGTACCAACAAACAGCGATTATTGAAAATAGTCTTAGATCACAAACAAATAGTCTACCATAGTGGCAGTCAATGTTATTTAACACAATCATCCCCTCCATAAAATAATCTATAAGCCTCAATAGATGTAGAAACAAAATTAAAAACTGATAATAGTAATCCGGATAACATAACAGAAGTGTCACCCATGAAGAATCGGCACAAGATCTCCGACAAGATATTCAACAGTGACCGAGTTTATCCGGAAGAAGACAGGGGTATCTGAATCTTTTGTTAAGTCAATTGAAAATAAGCTTTTCCAGGAATTATTGTATTGCTTTTTAATGTGCATAACGAGTAAAAGGCAGAAATCAAAATCTAACTTAAATCAATAATAGCTACGATTTTAAATTTAAACGAACCTTCGGGAACTTGAAAAGTCTCGATTTCTGCATTAAAACGGTTATCAATACTCAGTCTTTCTTGGAATTCCACGAATTTTGTGGTCTTATAGTTATGGTGTCCAACCGTCGATTAGATCTAAATTAATAAGGTTAACTGTTATTGGTGAATACCCAGGACGGTATGCTTTAGGGAAAGAAATATAGGTCCTCGGTGCCTGCTGAGTCTGAGCTACCATAATCCTTGGACCTAGAAGAGTTTGTCCTTGAACTCGAGAGAGCTGATACCATCGGTGGGAAGGATACTGCCAAATTGATCCCAATGTGATTGGTTATGGAGCTAAGCGCAGTCTGCCGCTGCACCAAGGAGACCAGGGCTTGCAGCAACGTGAGGTTGGGCTACCTTCTCCAGGCTGACTGTGAGTAAATTGCGTAAATAAAAGAGTGTGTTAAATTGCGCCTTAAGCGAACATTCCAAAAGTATGGATTACTTAAAATTGATATATTTTGAATTTTTCCATCCTCTTGCTGACGATCTATATTTTCTAACTAACTTAATCAATATAATATCAATTTAACACGTAGCTAACATAGACCTAAAATCACGTTCCTTGCATTTTACCATCGGGTTTACTAAAGCCAGTCTTAGAAGAGCTCCATCGAATACATGGATTGAAATGCATACACATTTGATGTCAATTTCACATTCTTTTGAGCAAGGCAGAAATCACTATTCCTAAAAGATATTGACGTTTTTCATTCGAATTCCCACGTTAAAATTCGGAAAAATTCATCGCCACGAAGAAAGATTCAAGACCACTGAATATAATCCTTACTTTACCACAACTGAATATAATGCTTACTTTACCACAACTGAATATAATGCTTACTTTACGTTAATTGTGGTCCATGTCGTATAATGATACGGATTTTTTTATGGGTCCTGTATACATGTAAATACTATATAAATGTGTAAATACCTAAGACTTATGTTTCAATAAATGAATAATCTATCATTTGAACATATCTATTCTTTACTTCAACCCTCACCTATGCCCATGACGCAATACACGCGCTATACGATACTAAAGATACGGTGTGTACTTTAATTAAGGGCGATTTAATTAGGCTAGAGTGCGAATGGTTCGCAGGTGTCAGCTAGTTAAAACCTATTTAAAAGGTTTATAATCAAATATATCGCCTTAATTTTAGTAAACCTTATTGAAAACGGAGAAGATGCTTAAGCTAATTTTTTTAAATCACGCTCAGGACTTTTTGTACACAGGCTACTCCAACGAATATTTATTTTCAAATAATCGTCGTATTTTATAAAAATAGTAGGGGAGAGCGGGGTTGGTTGGCATAGGGGGTATGTTGGCCATCGGCTTATAGTTTCCGTCACAACTATTGTGAAGGTCCCACCATTGTACCATGTGACCCGCTCGACCTCGAGAGTCTTGTCCTGAGTTATCAATCCGATGCTAACAGTGTAGAGAATAGTGTACTTCATTGATAGATTTTACAGCATGTAAGTAAATTTTTATATTTTTAGTAAATTTGGTTTAAAGGCATGACAAAACATTTGACTCCGATTCTGTTCACATAGCCCCAAACTCCATTGAAAAACCTAACCTTTCGACTAACCAGTTTCTTGCTTGATTGTTCTCCCCTGTCCTGGCAGTCATCTTTCATATGATCTCTCCTGTGGGGTTAGTTGGCTCTCTCCAACTTTTTTTTTGGCGCAGTAGCAATTCACAAAAGCAAGGTAAACATAATCAAAGGCGAAACTACCAATTGTCTTTAGTTCCAGCGAGGAAGATGAGAGCAATTTTTCTTATGCAAAAAGTGACGTCAGTCTAAACTTCTATCTTCTTCTATTGTCATTCCATTTCCCCTTAAAAGCTGTTAAAAACCGATTCAAAATTATTATACCATTATAGTGCAGCTTTTAATAACAATAATATGTGTCAGGCAGTACTTGAATGGGATGGCTAAACAACCCCAACTCCTAGGCCAACCTGCCCCACACAGGGGGTTAATTGGCGTACTCTAGATTGACGAATTCTTCAATTTTCTATGATCTTAGTATTAAATATTATGTTGTGAAAAAAATACTTGAAGTACTCTAATACTTGGAGTTTACAGTGGTATCAGCCCTATTGGGATTATATTAACAGGAACCACTCAACAATCGAAAAAGTGAAAACCGTTGCCAACCAACCCCGCTCTCCCCTACATTTTAGATTTTATTACATTATATTATACTATATTAACATTTACCATTTATTTATACGCTATAATGAAATATTGATTACAGAAGAGTGACACGGTTAGATAAGGAAGAGAGACCACCGCCCTCGGCAATCCTTCGCCTGCTCAGTGACACCTAGCTAATTGATAGCCGTTACAAAATTACCAAATCTTATCTAGACCGAAATATCGTAAAAGCTGTCAAACGTCTTTATCTCTCCTTGATAAATATTTCCAAACATTGAAAATTAATGAAATCAATATAAATAATCATGAAGTCAATGACATATTTTTATTTTCCAAATGCTACTTGGTTAGGGAACCACTAGGTCAGATTTTCCACTCAGAAATGCTTTTCATAGCCACAATTGACGAACAAAGTTTTTATTTTTTACGATTTTATGAAGGCAAATTTTATGTTTGACCCACAGTGCCTTACATCATTCTACGTTCTTAGAATAATATAAAGAAATTAAAATCTTTTAATTCGACAGTAGAAACAAAACGACTCCAAATATTTGATTTTTTTTTTTTAATATACTCTTTTAAACTTTTCATTGAAAGCACATTCTCTAGAATAAGTAACATAATTATATACTGAAAGGAAATATTGATTTGGGAAAAATCAAATTTATAAAAGATGATCCTAAAATAATTCAAACAAGATATATATACATTAAATAATTAACAAGAATTGTGAACTTTTTTTATAAGTTTGAATATTAAAATTACGACACTTGTTGCATGAGTAATGACATGACTATTAGATAAATCTCATGCACTAGCAATCTTGTACCCCATATGTCACAATAGCGGATAAATCATAGTGCGCATGCAGATGGAAATTTACGGATTTCTAAAACTCACATATGGACTCACCCAAACTTTTATAACTTGAAAATTATAAGATGTATTAAAAATCTGGTGCGATGCGCGCAACACACAACTTTCATATACCAACTTACTTTGATTACAACCTGACTTTTTTCGTTAAATGCCATTTCTCAGAGTCACACATTTTGCAGCATTAATTAATTATTTTTGTTTGTATTTGCTCTTTATCTTTTTTTGGTTAGGTGCGGCATCTGTCCCCGGGATCCGATACCTTACATTCTCCTCTTAACAGCCGATTTTCACATGAAAATGTCCTAAAGTCCGAACACATCAACACTCAATTTAGTCGATCTTTAATGAAATTATTGCATTTTAGCGCAGAAGATGTTGCTAACAGATGAAATTCTGTTGTTTTTTAGAATTGGGCTCCGAGGCCCGATTTTCGATAAAGTATGGCGTAAATCCTGTATCGTCCTGTCCTGCGTCTAATATGTCTAGTTCCAATCCTTACCAAGAGATAATGTCCTTTAAACGCTCATTTAATTCATTTTTTAGTCAAAAGATAACGCTTTCGTCAAAGCATTTCCATCGGACCCCGATGCCCGATATCTTCTTTGGCTCATCCCAGCAGTCGGACCACGGGGACCTGTACCGTTCAATTCAGGATACCTCTCCTAACGTGTTGAAGTGTATAAAGCAAGCATAAGTCATCTGATTTTAGAATTATCTAGGTATTTGTTAAAAACTTCATACAGTTACCATAAAAACAGATAACTTCCATTAAATGAACAGAACATATAAAGTGTTCTTCCTGTCATTAAAAGCGTACTGTGCATGCGTGGGCTCAAAGTGTTTTATGACGAAATAGTTCCTCTTTTTCTCCTGTATAATGTTTACTTGCTTTTTTCATATTTACCCATTTCTCTTTTTTAGGCAAAACGAGACGGAAAACGCCCCCTTGATTCTCATTAAACATAACGAGTTTAATCAAAATCGTTAAAGTTATTTTGGCTAAAGGTTATGAAATAATGGCCCCATCCGTTTGACCAATTTTGATGAAAATTGTGCTGCCTCATCGCGGGCATATACATATACCATATATCCAATTTCATGTTCGTACGGTTTATAGTTTTTAAGCTAGTCTGTGCACAAACAAACCATTTTGACCGCAGGACTTGGTCATTGGACTCATGGGACCCCAAAGCGTGTTATTTCGTTAAGAACCGGAAGTCGACATTTTTCACGATCGCAAACCTTTTCCTTACTATATATTTGTTATATAGGTAGGTAAAAGTAAACATTATGCATAAGATATTCGAATTGCCTTCAGAAAGCATACATCTTAATCGGACCAATATTACGTAAAGAGAAACAGCGAACAATTTTTCGTATTTCTCTTGGCACAAAAAGTAGCTGAGGTTTAATAGCTTTGTAAAGTTATTGGTTATACATAAAAAACCCCGAAAAGAAGCTGGACTATGGATCTCGCTCAGCTGAAATATGTGTTTATTTTAAATTCATGATAAAGATGCCAGTTGGCAGTTCTCTCACTGTCACGCTGCTTGTCATAGCACATTAGCCAGTTGTCACTTAAGCGTTGAAGTGGTTTGAATATATTAATAAAGAAGGTGAGTGGGCAGTGGGAAAAACCCATCCAGACAAAAAGTAGAGCTTATCTAACCCGAGTACGCTGTCGAGTTACTAGCGGATAAATATATATATATATATATATATATATATATATATATATATATATATATATATAGAAAAATAATAATAAATATGTATATAAAAATCATATAAACATATAAATTAATGCTAAAGAGATGAATATGAAGAGAGAAATTTGAGCGAACAATCCCCTAGATCTAGAGAACTAAACTTAGGTCGACTAGTTATTTTATAGTGTATCAATGTTTAAAGAGAACCAAATAACAAATATCAATAGTTTATCTAGGTTTGTTTGTTTGTTTGTTTAACGTCACTTCATGCCACTAGGGCTAATCGGACTATGCTATAGTGGGAGTCCTAAATTTTGTCTACCCAGATATAATTAGAATAGGGATCTTCAACGAGTACCTGACATCGTACAGGCTTGGGACCTCCATTTTACGTCCTATCCAAGGGACGGCATGGCTAAGGATATTTTACTCCCATTAAAAAATCCTAGGGCCATCGCTGGGCGCGAACCTGCGATCTTTAGTATTGTAGGTTGCCATGCTAACCTTTGCCATACCATAGATGACCCTTAGTTTATCTAGGTATTTATTATATGGTATCGTCACACAAGAATGAAACAACAAAGTACTGACGTTACCAGCTACTGCTTTACTTACTAGACACACCCCCGCAGCTTTAATAAGAATATTTGAAATAAAGACTCAGAGAAGAATACTTGGACATCAGGATCCAATCAACTATCCATCGCAGAATACTTAATGTTCCTTACTTAATAATGCGTAAAATAATTCATGATGACATTAATGTTCTATTTTTTTTTTTTTTTTTTTTTTGTTCCTACGCTTCCTCGCTTTTTTTTAGGCTATACGGGGATTTCCAGGGAAAAGGGAAAAGGTGTGGGGGTGGGAAATGGAAAAGGTTGGGGGACTTATGCGGATTATTATAGGCTCCGGAGTTTGAACTTGCTGTCTTCGGGTTCCCAACCATATTTTTTCAAGGGCAAAGCGTATTTCCTAACGCGTTTGCCCACTCGGCAATTTCCGATCCCAAATAATATCCTTACACAATAAACTCCATTCCCACCCTGACCATTTTGTTTCCAATATTGCTTCCCCCTCTTTTCCTTATATTTTCTTCCGTTTTCAAAAAAAGGGATGCCTTAGGTCGACTTAAGTAAAACATTAAGGGACACCTGTAGTGTAGCGGTTAGAACAGCATCCTATAACACTAAAGATCGCGGGTTCGCGTCCCGCAGTGGTCCTAGTTTTTTTTTTGAAGAGGGAGATGGGGAGAGAAAAATCCTTTTACATGCCGTCCCTCGGATAGGACGTAAAATGGACGTGCCGAGGCTGTTCGGAGCTAGGTACTCGTCAAAGATCCCTATTCTAATTACACCTGGAAAGGCAAAATTTAGGACTCCCATTATAGCATCGTCAGATTACCCTTATGGCCGGGTGTACGATTCCCCGTTTAAACAGGGAATCAGGTAAACGTCGTTTAAACAAGATTCCGTGGTTTATTATTACATTATTGTAGTTTTTTTTTTTTTTTTTTTGCCTTTTTATGCCTGGAGAACTCCTTGCTCCAAGATGTAAAATCTTAATAGCAATAAAGAGAAATAAAGTGTTTAACCACTACTTTTATCTGTACTAGGTACAACACGTTATAAGTCCCGTGGTTAGAGACTGCACTGTCAACTTAACTGGTATTCTATTAAAATATAATTCAAACAACGTAAAAACGAAACATGGTAACGTGGTAACGAAAAATGAATAATATTAGCACTTTAAGCAATTCACTATGGTCCAATGAATTAGTAAACAGAAATAATGTTAGGTTATAGTTAACATGTGTTTAAACGGCCATTCTTGACCGTTTAACTTTAAACGCTGTTTAGCCCTTATCACCAAATTTAATCATGCGATTCCACATAGAGTACTAGGCATGAACTACCCCGTTTAAACGATTATTGTACACCCGGTCATAAGTAGCAAAAATGGGCGTTAAACAAACAAACAAAAACTAAACTATTAAAAAAAAATGTTTACTAGGTAGGGGAGAGCGGGGTTGGTTGGCACATGGGGTAGGTTGGCCATTGGCTTATAGTTTCCGTCACACCTATTGTGAAGACCCCACCATTGTACCATGTGACCCGCTCGAGCTCGGGAGTCTTGTCCTGAGTTTTCAATCCGATGCTGACAGTGTAGATAAGAGTGTGCTTCATTGATTGATTTTACAACATGTAAGTAAATTTTTATATTTTCAGTAAAGTTGGTTTAAAGGCATGGGAAAACATTGGACTCCGATTCCGTTCACATAGCCCCAAACTGCTTTGAAAAACCTAACCTTTCGACTAACCAGTTTCTTGTTTGATTGTTCTCCCCTGTCCTGGCAGTCATCTTTCATATGATCTGTCCTGTGGGGTTAGTTGGCTCTCTTCAACTTTTTTTTTGGCGCAGTAGCAATTCACAAAAGCAAGTAAACATAATCAAAGGCGAAACTACCAATTGTCTTTAGTTCCAGCGAAGAAGATGAGAGCAATTTTTCTTATGCAAAAAGTGACGACAGTCTAAACTTCTATCTTCTTCTATTGTCATTCTATTTCCCCTTAAAAGCTGTTAAAAACCGATTCAAAATTATTATACCATTATAGTGCAGCTTTTAATAACAATAATATGAGTCAGGCAGTACTTGAATGGGATGGCTAAACAACCCCAACTCCTAGGCCAACCTGCCCCACATAGGGGGTTAATTGGCGTACTCTGAATTGACGAATTGTTCAATTTTCTATGATCTTAGTATTAAATATTATGTTGTGAAAAAAATACTTGAAGTACTCTAATACTTGAGTTTACAGTGGTATCAGCCCCATTGTGATTATATTAACAGGAACGACTCAACAATAAAAAAAGTGGAAACTGTTGCCAACCAACCCCGCTCTCCCCTACCATTTTTTTTTTTTTTTTTTTTAACTTTGGATGAGACACGAAATCATATCCCGTAAAAAAAAAAAAATAATAAAAAAGAAAACGGCATACACGTGAATGGAGCTCATTAACAAAGCAAATAATAGTAGGTAACTTAAATAAAAGGATTTGAAACGTATTCAGTCTTAAACAACTGAATAAATACACAGCGTAACGGAGGAAAATAAGTATGCAAAACTGTTTTCAAGGAGTGAATTTTTACAATGACGAAAATATTCATTGACATAGTACGTTTGTAAATTTAGCGTTAATCGAGTTTTTCCGCCCTTGTATATTATAATTTGTACGATCAGCTTCATAGTTAGAATGAAATATGGTAGAAAATTCGAATCGTAAAAGCTTGTACAAGCCGCTAAGTGCGACGGCTTCTGTAAGCCAGGGATTTTCCAATCAAAATACATTTTATTAGGCTTGTAAAAAAAACTTTGCTATTTTCATTATTGAGATCTCAGGGATTTTTATTATTATTTACTCCTTATTCAGTAATCAACCCAAATATAATAAAACGTATCGAAATTTAATAAATAAAAAATTGATGAGTATCACTAACGACTTGTGACGATAAATCTTTGAGATGCAAAAACTACAGTTTCAATAAAATTAAAATAAAAATTAAATAAGAAGTCAACTACAATATTATCCAAAGAGCCAGGAAAATTATGTCTTGCAAAATAATTTTTGATAACACGCTTAATTTTTAAAAGTTTATATGATTCTTCCAGTTCTAAAAAAAAAAAAAAAAAAATGTTTTTAAGAAAAAAACATCACAAAATAAATTTATAGTACATGTTGGATTTATCAAAATACCCATGAACTATAAATTCAAGCTAGAAAGTTCAAGCTTGTAACTTTCGCGAATAAAAATTCTAGATCTCTAACTTTTTCGAGAACCAGGCCGAATATGATGTTAGGTTACTTCAAAAGTTTAGCATACCTCGGCGAATATTTGAATTATAAAAATTTTTAATGAAATAATTTTCGAGAAAGAGGAAATTTTACATGGCTACAGTAAGTTATTCTAGAGCTTATCGTTTTATTCCATAAAGTGAAAAAAATAACAATTTAAAATATAATTTTAATAAACCCATGGATGTTTAAAATAATTTTATTATAAAATAACTAGATTTAATTTTCGGGTATTATAAAACTTTGCTATAATTAAATACTTATAGACCTTATTATAAGGAACTAGATGTTGGGTTCACCTCTGGTGTAGTGGTTAGAATGGCAGCCTAAAGGTGGCGGGTTCTCTTCCCGCGGTGGCTATAGGATGTTTTAATAGGAGTAAAAAATCCTTGGCTATACCGTTCCTCGTATAGGACGTAAATGGAGGTGCCGAGCCTGTAAGATGTCAGGTACTCGTTGAAGATCCCTATCCAAATTATACCTGGATAGGCAAAATTTAGGATTCCCACTGTAGCATCGATTAGCCTAAGTAGCATAAAGTGACGTTAAACAAACAAATAAAAAATTAGAAAGAAAAATAAGATAATAAAATTTCTAAATTTTTCTTTTGGATTCAGCATGAATTAGAACGAAACTCCAAAAAGTAATAATATAAAGCGATTATAAGACATTTCTTTTAAATAATTAAAACGTATATATATTTTTTTTAATATTGTAGAAAAGATAAAAGAAAGAAATAATAATTTTTTTTTAAATAAAAATATACCTCATATTTATTTTATTAATTTAACAGGACCATGAGGAATAAGCATAAAATTTTCCTTTAAATTAGATGATGACAATCTTTTCTAATAGGAAATGTATGAATAATCGGAAATACATGTGACAAAGATTTTATATAATTATAGTATCTTTATGTAAACAAATTGTACAATAAAAAATTTCTTTAGGATGAATATGGTGCCTATCACCAAATGGGGCAAAACTAATTTAAGAAACTGTTTAAGAGTAAATACTTATTTTATGGGCCTACCCAGCGGGGGGCAGCTGCCCCCTATACTATACTATCATGCAAAAGCGTAAAAAATATACGCTCATATGTTCTGTAAGACTTCTAACACCATAAAAAAAGATTACAAATTTAATACCAATCAACAGAGAGCAAAATTCACCAAAAATGTAACAAAAATACAAGCACTAGCTAGAGTGCATCTAAGAACTCAAAGAAGCACATCTGTTATCTCAGATCTTACTTGACATTTAGAGATAAATCTACATCTGTTACTAATCTTAATCGCTATAACATAACGTGCACTGGTGAACTTTCCATTTAAAAATCAAATGAGCATTAAACATCATACATAAAATGTTTATATATATAATTTTTGTAAGACATAGTATGTATTATGAAATTGAGGCATGTAAAGGGAAAAGGCTGCCAAATGCCAAAAATTGAAAACAAAAAATTAAGTAAACTCAATGTAATGGAATCAGTCCTAAGTGCCTATGCATCACAAATGGTCTGTGTCTCGCCGTTTCGCTGCAGATAAGTGACAATACATCTATGGATGCCATGCTTTTTCTATAATATTGATACTCGACGCATCTCGATTATTTGACGCAAAGGATAGATGCATGTCCATACCAATACGTCATATTTAATACAGTTCATTTTCTTTTTGTAAAAAATTAGTGTGCGGATTTTTAAGTTGTTGATATGTAGCTAGATTTAAGTATAATTTTCTTCTTTTTCTACCGAACGATTTTTATTTGGTAACGCCTCTGGACGATAGTCTGCATTGATCAGAACTCTAGGACACTAGGATAATTTTTTTCATTCCCTACACGCAACTACCTTCTAAAACACCACACCCATTGAAAACTATGGAAACCGAAGATTACATCTCCAAATATTTTACTCTTTTCAATACCGCATACCTGTACCAGGTGTGTAAATATGAAACCGGAATTTTTCAAATAGCAAATAAGAGTTGATTGTGTAAAAATGATACATACTTTTTTATTCGAAGTACTGTCCTTCGCTATCTATGCATTTTTCCCATCATTCAGGCAAATTGTGGATTCCCCGCCAAAATAATGCTTCCTCTTCTGAGTCAAACCAATCACTTAACCAATTTCGTACATTTTCATAAGAAGTGAAGCGCCGCTCAGCTAGTGCGTGTCCCATCGATGCAAATAGGTGGTAATCGGATGGGGCCAAATTTGGCGAATAAACCGCATGCGGTAAAATTTACGAACAAAACACTTGGATCGTTTACTTGGTCCGTTTAGCCGAATATGATGGGGCATTGTCATGGAGCAATATCACTTTGTGTGTCCTTTCTTGATATTTAGGACTTTTTGGCGCAAATTTATCATCTGTTGTAGGTAGCGTTCCGTATTAACAGTTTCCCCAGGTTTCAGCAGCTCATAATAGGTAACACCCATCTGATCACACCAGACACAGAGCATTTTCTTCCTCCCCAAGCGATGCCGATGGTTCACCAGGAGTTACCCAGGAATTTTTACGCTTAGGATTCTCGAAGTAAATTCACTTTTCATTACCAGTCACAATTTGATGTAGAAATGACTTTTTTCTGTACCTGGCGAGCAGCATTTGCCATAAGGTTTTTCGAGCTTCCTGCTGCCTGTCATTCAGTTGGTAAGGTACCCATTTTCCGACCTTCTGGATCTTTTCCATGCCTTTTAAACAAATGGAGACAGTGTCAAATGTAATAATTGTCCAACAAACGCTTGCGAATAAGCGTTTTCAAAGTTTTTTTTTGTGTTTTTCCACGGTCTTTGTTTCTTTTATCGAAATCCATCTTTAATTTTTTCGAACCGATCGAAACATTGAGATTTTCCTAGGGCATGCTCCTATGTTATGTGATAATGCTCCAATATTTTTCAGAAGAAAACGGAAAATAAATGCTGTCCGCAAATCTTGATTTGTTGGCACAAAAGTCGACATGTTCAACGCCACTAAAAACACGGTTATAGAATGAAACTGATGTTGGTATCAATTGGATCTCTTTTTGCAAATAGGCAAAAGCAGATAACACCACTGACGGATTAGTTAAAAGATTATATTGACTGCTAACTCCTATCATTGGCGAATTCCGATTTCATATTTACACACCTGGTATTCAATACTGGACGGTGGATAGAGGTGTGCAATAGAAATGCGGCATCGAAGGCAAAACATCGATGGTTTTTAATATAATACATTCTTTGTACATTAATATATTAGTGCCCAAACGTATTTAAATCCGAACTTCAAGTTTCTATCATTAGTAGTTTTTGCTCTGCGTTGATTCTGTCAGTCAGGACAAAGCCTCTTATATATATAGAGATATTAACTCTTTGCATTCGAGGTCTCCGGAGCGGAGCCATTTAAAATTTGTCTTCAAAATCGAGAGCTCCGCTACTGAGACAATGCAAATAATTTTCAGTTTTTAACATATTAGGACATAAACAAATCGTAAAAACTATTTATAAGATATTTTGCTTTTGGTGATAAATGACAGTCGCGCCTCGCGGTGTTTTTCATTATTTGTATAGTACGCAGTTTAATATCGGCTATATTTTGTGGTTTTAATTCATCTTTTATTTCCCCAATTGTACAATAATTTATAATAAAATTATAAAAATATATATAAAATTATAAAAAAAATATAAAATTAAAAACAATTTTTTTTTTTGTAACTATGTGATCTTGAAGCTCCAAAATTTTGCAGGGTGTACGTTTTCGCGAATAAGCTGCGTCGAGTTCCCGGTAGGTAACGTCCGAAACTGTGCCGAGTGCAAAGGGTTAACTTATTTGAAGTCTAAAATGTTACATAAACAAGAGAGGTTAGGAATAACAGAGGTAATATATCCAATATAATGTCAAAAATCGATGTTAAAAACAACTTTGTTATTGTTAAAACTTCAAAAATAAAAAATAAATTTGTTTTTGTATAAAACATCGATGTTAAAAGCAACTAGGTTTTTTTAAAACATCGATGTTAAAACATATTTGTTAAAAATGACTTGGTTATTCTTGAAACATTCTAGTTTTTGTCCAAAACATCCATGTTAAAAACAACTTTGTTATTGTTAAGATGTAACTGTCTGTTTCAGAAACATCGATATCAATGTCGCATCGTTAGTTTGCAGGGAACGAGTTATAGTGTCGGCATAGAACCTTCGGATGCGTTTAGTCTTCACTATTATTGTTATAATTTTATTATAAATCAATAATTTATATTAGTTTTCTAGGTTCTAGGAGAGTATCCTAATAGATTCCCGACGAGGCCACCAACGAAGCATATGACTGACAAGGAAATGAACAAGCAGAGTTATCAATGAGTGACACATTGAATGAACTCGCTTGTTGCTCTTAATTTAGGTCGTTATGTTCCGGAGCTGTACCCACACTGTCGTCAATTGAGAGTCCATTAGGGCCGAACTTGACCTACTGCAGTCCGAAGGGAGTTGTCAATTGAGTTGAGAACATACAGCCAGACATGTGAGTCATAGAAAGGATAATTCTAGACTACTGTGTCGGTAAACCGAATTACCCATAATAAAAACAAAATAATAAAGCGGTTGAAATTGAAACTTTTATTTCGTAGCGGATCCACGAAATACATCTTGGAATAAAACTCCCTGAATGAGATGTTGAAAAAAATAAATAAATAAAAAAGATAAGCGTATAAAACACGCTTCCAGTAACTAAAGTTATTAGATCCAGATCCGCGTTACGCCAATATCAAGGGACTAACGAGTAACAATTTAATCAATACTCCAAAGTATAAGAACATTATCAACGTTCAAAATAATAATTATTTAACATAAAGCTTTTTGTTCATCTGACTTAAAAAAAAAAAATAAAAATAAATAAAAATGACATGGTATACCAGAAAAAATATCTGTTTCCATTATTGATATAGCAGCCTAAGAGTCCATTTCGACTAAGCGTAGCAACTTAACGATAACACTCGTACCTGAACCATTAACAAACGGTATCGTATAAAGAGACGTCATTCAGAACAATCTGGCTACTCTATCATAATAAAGTAGGTGATGGATGGGCCTACACAGGTAGTCCATTAGTCATTATCGATCTATCGAAATTACTCCTTCCTCGATCGATAATCGCTATAGCCTCCTTCCCTTCTGAAATGTTCAGGGTCTGCCTACTTCACTTCGGAACAAGTATCTTCAGCACCGAAATACGAAATCTAATATTCTTCTATGCTTTTTAAAATCACACAAATATCGAATTCGAATTAATGCTTGTTGTGTAAGAAAACAAACTTGAGAAATACGGTTTGTTCCAACAAGCTAGTCGTGGACTAATTCTGTCATCCCAGTGAATAAATGGTTAAGTAAAATTCACTTACTTTACAGGGCACGATTTTAAAACTTTGAGCAATATTATTTTTTCATTATTAAGTGTTGAAATTTCGCCAAATATACCAAAATAGTGGCAAAACATTATTCATAAAAGGAATGCTGGCCTGCTACATTGGATTGCTAATACACAACAGCATATTGTACATCTTTCTTACAGATATTCTCTATCTTATTGAAATATTGTAATAATAACTTTATAATAATAAATGTATTTAATAATAATTAACTGTAATTGTAATAATAACTTGAAATATTGTATAATAACATCCAGACATGTATAAAGGAACATGTATACATATAAACACCTGACTTATACACTTACTAGCTAGGGTGCCCGGCTTCGCTCGGGTAGTTGTGTGGTAGTTTTAATAACAGAAAAACTTTAAAATTAAAGGAAATATAGAACAAAATTAGCACTTTCTTGAAACTTTTAATATGGTATCAATATTAAGATTCGAGATCAGCAGAGTCCGTCCAAATAAGACACCCTATATACTTTAAAGGGGGTTGAAAATGGTGAATGAACAATTAATTTTGCTGCAACTTAGTCGAGTCATGCATCGTTTTTGATGGTTTCTGTGGTTCTGAATCCTATAAGCCCATTCCAAGCAGTCAGCAGATAATAAGTTATTAGATTATAAATGAAAAATCTATTAGTTAAAAAAACTATATTTCGGGTACAACTTAAGGACCGACTACTGTGATGGTCCTATTAGATCCAGAAGTTTAGAAACTATCGAAGATTCATAGAAACTTTTTTTTAAGTCCTTTCTTCCAGTTCAACCTCCCTTAAGATATCCCCCCCCCCCCGTAATTTGGCCGGACTCTGCACCTACTATTACAAAGTGAAAACCAAAATATCATGAGGGCACAATTTTTTCATCATATTTCTTTTTATCCTGAACTATGAGGGGTGATAAAATCTTATTAAAAAAATGCTGTTATTGGAATTAGTCATTTTGTCAACTGGAATGCTCATCATACATAGTAAGAAAACCGTTTTTCATAATTACCTACAATGAGAACACTTCAAACTTCATATTTTCTATTTGTAATCAGTCAAATCGGCTCTTCTTTTTTGTTTTATGTCTGTTTTTATTCGCTTGATGTACTACTAAAAAATGTTCACTCGTATTGCATTAAATTTACTTAAGAATATGTTATAAATTGATTAAATGTAATGTGTTAATCAATCAACCTTCTTATGAGAAAATTAATTTTGTAATGTATCCAGTCGGTTTTCTAATTGATTGCAGATATGTAAAATCATTATTTTATTTTGAAAGAAAAGGCTAAACTAATTATTTTCGCTTGATTTTTTAGTAATTTAAAAAGAACAGCTGAAAAAATATATAGCCTTTACAAACTGAACTGGATGAATGAACAATAAACATTGAGTGAAACACACCCTAGCGCTTCCTGGTAGCCTGCAGCTCGAATGAAACTAAATATTTCATTCATAAACTCGTATGTCATTCTCAAGTAGGCTAATTACATGGTGCGAGAGGCTTAAAATTCCAGTCCTTTTTTCTTCAATTTTACACCCTTAAGAGAAAAGCGGAAACCTTCTTCTCCATTAGGGGTTATTTAACAACACGCTGACATAACTTAAACCTACGTTGAGTCGTTTTTGAGCTTTATCGGCACGCACATTGTACACTTTGCTTTATAATATATATTGATTTCACTACGAACAAATTATTATTACTTATTATTATTGCAAAGGATTACTTTTTTAGCCCCTTAACCCTTTTTAGATAAAATCAACTTAACCACTTATTCATTGGTATGACCGAATTGTCACCAAGCAAACAACTTCGAAAAAAAAAACTACATATTTGGTTTGATTATTAATCTATTTGTTGGAACAAACCTATTGATAATATCAGACGATTTTAAGATGCTTTTTCACCAACAGCGAACAGTTCATCTCCCGATCATTGGCGAACAAACTGTACGACGAACAGGACGTGATGTGTTTTTTTTGCCCTCTACATAGTGTAACGTGAAACACAAACCATGTTATTGAGAAGAGTTCTAGAATTTTTGTTGGAACAGTACCGACTGTTCAAGTAGATGTTGGTGTCTGTTCGCGAATCTTTTACACTTGTCGGGAACCTTCTAGACTGTTATATTTCAGACTAAATACAAGGAGCGACGGACTTGAGAGTTAGTCTTGCTCTGAAGATCCAATCGTATAGTTAATTTTGTGTTACTGTGTTACAAGTTGATACTTTTTGTAATCTTGTTAATAATTCGAGTTGTTACTGTTTGTGTGGCATTGTTAAGTGTTACTTTCTTCTAATAAACACACAAAAGTGTTTCAATGTTTTGTATTTCAGCCATCAAATATAGGCGAGGTTTCAAGTAGTCGCAATCCTAGCTTTATTATTTGACAATAGATAAACAATTTGAAAAAAATCATCGATAAAAATATGAAGAGGTCTTTTTTACAATAGGCACACATTTTATTTTAGCCAGTAGCATGTGATATAATGATTACTTTTTTAAATCACTGCTACCAGGTTACAAAGCATACGTTTGTGAAGGTTCCTTTTTAATATTGGTTAGTCAACATATTTAACCCAAACTAGTGAAAATGAATTTAATTAATCTAAGCGCAATGATTTCAAGCACGAGGATTGCTGTTAAGACTTTACAGAGATATGTTTTGTTATTAATTATAAAGTCATAAAAAATTGTATTTCTTTTTCTAATAAACAATTTGTTTGTTTTGCCTTAATTCCTGTGTCGCTTTATTATTGCCACAATATTTTTTTCTAGTACTAGAGTACACTCCCGAGAAAGTCCTTGAGGTAGAATATAAATGTTATTATGTCAATAGTGATCTACTCACAACAGAACTGTGAACATGGAACACCTTGAAAGTTATGCAATTGAATATTTTCCTCATCACGGAGGATGTAATCGTTATCATCAATTACCCTTGCAGTGGTGTGCATAATAACTGAGCTTTGGTAAGACCTTACAACAATATGCAACTTCGTGCCTAGGATGTATCCTTCAGCCCTCGAATCCTTGAAGTAGAAGAAACGGACTGAACTTTGCGATAAACCTGATTGCAAAAAAATAATATTAATAAAAATATACCAGACGATTCAACTTAATTCAAAACTCCCCTCTCATCCTAACCCAATTGTTTCCAACCGTGCTTCTACCTCAATCACGGACAATCCTCCGAAGCGACTGAAAAGAAGGTGGCTTCGAGATCTGATAAATTAGAAACAGTTTTTAAGGGCTACCAATGGGTAGTTTCTCTGCATGCCTATTCATTTCAACAGTATTCATATATCATATTTACTTACAGTAATGTTATAATGCCGTAGTAAAAAAAAAAAAATAATAATATTTCATTATTGACAATCATCATTTCATAATCATTATTCACACTAATTTCTATAAAACATTCCGAAATCTTTAATTTTTCGAAATTTAATAGTGATAATTTGCTTTCAAAACCCAGCACCTTTCTGCAACTATCAAATGATTTTTATAAAGTTCAATAATGTAAACAAACATCCAATTGCCTTTAAGTCACTAGTAGTTTGAAACATATAAATATTTGTTCAATAAGACATGAAGTTATTTTGTAATTATTATACTTGATTTGTTTTATTATATTTCTTTTATGAGGAACAAAAATGACCTGCGAAAGAAATCAACTGCTTTTTTTAAAAATTAAATCAAATTAAATTTAGAGAAGGAAAGCTTTTCGAATAAGAAGATTTGTTGAAGAATAAAAATCATTTACATTAAAACCTTAAGAATTTACTTATTGTATTGTTATTATGCGGTCGCAAATTTCAATAAATAATTTTTAAAATTTTTTTTTGTAAAAATATTAAATATCCTAAAGACTATCATTGAACTATGTGCAAGCGAAAGATGTGTACAGAAATAACCAATAATTTTAGAAATAATCTGGAAAGATTTTTATAAAGTTCAATAATGTAAACAAACATTGCCTTTAAGTCACTAGTAGTTTAAAACATATAAATATTTGTTCAATAAGACAAGAAGTTATTTATTTTTAATATCGTTTTCAATGTATTATATTTAAATTTCCTTATGATAGCATTATAAATTATCATGATTTTCATTTTCATATTTCACAATAATGTGGAAATTTTGGGTTATGGAGTTGGGTCTGTTTCGTCCTCATTTTAAACATACTTAGTTCTATTTCCTAAAACAGTTTTTTTTTCAGTATTTAACGTAAAATGATTTTAAGCCCTCAACTAACTTTCTTATTCTAAAAGCTTTCCTTTACTAAATTTAATTTTTAAAAACGCAGTTGAGTATCTTCGCAGACCAATTTACCCCTTTAAAAAATTATAGTAAAAAATTAGATGGTAGATAGGGTGATAAATTATCAGGATTTTCAGTCGAATCTTTTTTATTTGGAGAGCAAATTTCGATCCAAAACCGTGGATCTTCATCAGGGCTTGTTGAGTTCAGATTAAAACAAACATTCAACAAATAATATAGAACAGTCTCTGTATTACTCTGGACTCAACAAGTCCTGATAAAGATCCACATCTTTGAATCGAAACGTTGGTTCACCACATAAAAAACTTTTGACTGAAAATCCTGATAATTTATCACCCTATCTTAGAGAAAAAGTTAACCATTACACACAATCTAATTTTTTATTATAATTTTTCTAAAGGGCTAAAATGGTCTGCGAAGGTACTCAACTGCCTTTTTTGAAATTAAATTTAGTAAAGAAAAGCTTTTAGAATAAGAAAGTTAGTTGAGGGCTAAAAATCATTTTACGTTTTTAACTGTTTTAGAAAATAGAACCAAGGATGTGTAAAATGTGGACGAAACAGACACAGGTCCATAACCCAAAATATCTATACTATTGTGAAGTTGAACCAAAAAGTTCAATCATATAAACGGAAATATTTTACATTAGGACTAGGGGTCGAAAAGGTCATTAACTTTTTTAACTAAGTTTCATTTTAAAAGTATTTGAAAAACATATTACGAAAAAGGTTTCTCAATAAACGTTTTTAAATAACTTTATGATAAAAGTTTTTCTTCAAAAAGTTTTAGGTTAACCTAAACCTTTTGAGCAATTAAAATTAAAGTGTGAGTTTAACAATAACTTTTTCGCCCTTTTGATGAATAATCCTATGATAGGATTACTTAAAGGTATATTTATTTCTATCCTATTATTTCATTCTTCTCGAATCTAAACAAGTCTAGTGTCCATTCATTATCTCATCACACCGGACCGTTTCATTTTAGTTTTAAGTATTACTTCTGAGTAAGCGGTTCACAAATTACGAAGTGCGCAAAACAGACCGAGTGATTCGGAGGTTTTTCAAATACGTCTCAACAACTGTTGTGAAAGAATAATTAAAGGTAATTTTTTAACGAATTTGAAAAACCATTTATTTAGGTTCCATAACCTGAAAAGTGTTTTTTACGAATTTTATGACTGTAATAGTGACTTGAAGTGTAGCAAGAACAAATTAAAACCTATACCAGTAGAAATAAGCGAAGAAATGTTATTAGATAGCTGTGTAAAATGGGGGCTACTTTGAAATTTATTCATGATAATTAAGGTGCAGATTAAAATGTTATTAAATTGTTTTAATAGTCAAATTAAATGATGATTTTTGAATAACAATCTAAATATTTTTATATTGAGTAACGATATTATACATTATATATCTATGAAAATAAACTGTACAGATTCCATGGTATTGTTAAACATCATTTTGTAGTTTAAAAATAATACACGATAATTGCACTCTTTATTCACGATTTTTTGTTAAATTACACGGACATAACAATACACTAATTAACGACCTGGCCACGGCTGATATGCCTGTAGCTAGGCGGCTAAAAAGAAGCTGGATGAGGGACCTGCTCACGTAAGGTATCAAGCCCGGAAAGAGGTGCTGCTTGGCACCTTCCTTTCATCATGCCTAAAATGCCCTAAGTTCAATAATTGTAAACAACACATTCGCTGATTGTCACGCTGGGTGACAGGTGTAAATGGAAGATTGAAGCAAAAAAAAAAAAAAAAAAAAAAAAAAAAAAATAATACACATATTTACAAAATATTAAAAATTTTAACCTACTAAAATAAATTTTTGCATTTCCGAAATTATTTTCTTTGACTAAAATGTTTTTATGAATAAGTTTTAGGATAACTTTTTGAAATGAACTTTTATGCAAGAAGTTATTTGGATAAAAGTTTTAATTATCAAAAAGTTTTCGTAATGAAAAAGTTAATGTTCAATAAAAACTTCAAGTAGGGTAAAAAAAAATAAAAGTTTAACTTATACTTTTTTAAAATAAAAGTTAACTTATATTTTCGACCCCTGAAAAAAACTTTTGATATTAGAACTATAATGGAGTTGGGACCATTGCAGTTTTACGCCTATAAACTAAAGGAAAGAAACAAACAAACAAAAACAGATTATTATTTCTGTTACATTGAAAAGAATTCTAGAATTGCCTGTAACCGATAAGGTCATGTATCGGGACGTGGTCGCATGTTTTGTAATGGTCTAGGGTAACTGTACCATAAGTTGACAGTGCTCCAATAGTTGACATTTTGCACAAAAAGTGTGAATAATAAGATTCAGGGTTGATTATTTTGGTTCAAAATTTGGCGGTAATTATAGTTATAGTCACACTTACCAGTAAGCTGTGCTGCCATCGACATTAGTTTGATGAAATCTCAATCTTATTTGTGAGAGGTTGTAATGGCGAATTTTCTAGTGGCCTGAAAACTTGGTTTCTGCTACTTCTGTTTCATTAAGGGGGAAGTCAAGTTAAATAAGCTTTTCAATTGGTTTATTTGAGTTCAATTATGTTTTAATTACTTTTATGGTATTCATTATGTTCATGAGAATCATATTATATCCTTATACAATATATTTATACAATGTTTCAGGGCTTAAATGTCGATGTCAACTATTAGAACAGATATTAATCCATAATTTCAATAGTTGACACCGATGTCAACTACCGCCAGAATTAGCAAATAGTATATCTGGGCGTGGTTATGAAAGTCTGAGTCTGTATGGATGACAGGTGTCTTATTTTATGAATTTATAGCTAGTGTGCTCTATATATTGATCGTTGAGAGCAAAATTGCATTGCCAATAATCCTATTCCTAAATGGAGAAGCGTCTTATCTGGCTCTCCCTACTTCCCGATTCTGCAAAGAATACTTGCTATTAGTAGCACTCTATCAAAATGCTACACATTTCATCCAACCAATGAATGTGGGCATCTTTAATTGTCTAAAAGGGCACTGGAACAGTGAAGTTCAGCATTGGAGAGTCGAAAATTGTGCAAACCCAGCAAAAACGAAACTTTGGCCATTACTAAAATCTATTTATCATACTTACTTAACTGGATGATCTCATTTTTCGTTTAAATATGTTTTGTTTTGTTTTTTGTCTCATTTAGGCTTTTTGGGTATAAAATAATTAAATTGTGGAAATTTTATTTTGTTCCATTGTGAATTTACTAGTTTATAAATAAAAAAAATATTAACTTTTATTATAGTTCTTATTACCATAATAAGTAAAAATAAAAATCATAGGAAATCAAATGTTCATGTGTCAACTTTAAAACCATAAATGTCAACTTTCTAAACCTTTAAATTTTGATGTGTCAACTATTGGTTCATTTTAGAATTTTCTAAGAAATCATTTTTTATAAAAACCGTAAGTGTATATACTAGGATATTGCATTCCTAGTTTTCTAGAGGGATTGGCCTAACTAAATTTATAAAAAAAATTATCCTAACATCAATATACTGGTAAACAGTGGCAATAATATAATTTTTTTTCTTAAAATGTCAACTATTAGTACAGTTACCCTAGACCTTTTCTTAGTTGTTCCATTTCGGAATAAATACAAGAGCCGACCGACTAGGTGGGCTCAGCCTTGAATATCGAAGCATGTGGTTACATTCGGGTCACTGTTTTGTCAGTTGTAGTTACCGTTTTGTAACGTCGAAACTAATTTGAGCTTTAATTTATAACTTTACGTCAATATGATCACTGAACCCATATACTTAAAATGTGATTTACAACTAAGCATTTCTTAGCAATCCATCATCGCTGCAGATCAACTTACTTAAGACGCACTCCGAATGTGTAATCCCATTTCAAAGAGGAATTGCAACACTACGCTCCAGTAACATACAAGATAGGGGCATGCATAATGTCGGCAGTAGCCTAGGGCAAGTGGTGTCTTTCTTTATATCTATCAAATGCAAGATGGAGTTTCGAAAAATATTTCGATCGAGATCTAAAGGTTTCGCTTTTAAGTCCTTTAATGTACCAGTCGATAAACAACAAATAAATCTATTTTTTGCCAGTAAAAAGATTGAGTGTTAGCGATAAAATGTATTGAGTTACAATGAAGTGGAAAAGAAAAGTTGGTGAGTTAACAAAATGACTTACTTCTTGATGGTATGAGTCATATTTTTAGTATATTTCACGGAGACATGGAATACATACGACTTTCACCTACCTGAAACAAAAAGGAAAAAAAATTTTTTAAGTTATATATTATAACTTTAATATAATTTATAAATTTAAAGAAGTTTTGAGCTTAAACTTTTTGCCGATCAATTTTTAGTGCGGATGACTGCACATTTATTTATTTCTTGATATAATGATATAAGTATATTCTCTTAGATATGAGGTTTTTATTGTTATATTTTTTTTTTTTTTTGTGCGGTTTCTTCTCGAGCAGTTCGATATGTGTACGGGTCAATCCATTTGAAGTGGTCCAATCGAGTTGCTTCAACATTTTTATTTTTTTTTATATTTTTACCATTGAAAGAACAATGCATCAGGAGTACAAAAGTGCAATTGGTTTATTTTTTGAATTTTTATTTTTCCAATGGAGGCCATATTATTTTCGAAAAACCGCGTATTTTTAGCTATTTCAGTGCTCTGCTTCAAATCAAATATCTCCTCCTTTACTCATCCTAGAATATTCAAATAAAGACCAATCTCTTAAGAAAGGTCTGACCTTTAATAAATGTCATTACAACTATGTACTTAAAACTAAGAATTACGGTCCATGTACCCCTTCAAAGTTTCAAGCGGTAATTTAAAAAAACCGGATTTTCAAAAATTATTTTTTACAAGAAGGCAAATGATTAAGTGTTTGTTATTTTTTTATTTGACAGATAAAGATAGGCACTATAAATTCACAAAGTTTCAAGCTGTGGACTTGCACAGTTTTTTTAATACAAATTTTTGAAATCTTGAAATTTCCAAAATTTTAAAAGTTTAAAGCTTTATATCTCTGTTGGGCAAGAAAATAAAATTTTGAAATTTAGGCCAGATTTAGTTCCTGAATAGAGGATTAAACTGTCAAAATTTCATTTTGTGGACTCAACTAATTGCAAGGATATAAGACATTGAAAAGTACTAAAATAAGTATTAAATTCAAAGCACTAAACAGCCTGTATTATTTTCTGTCCGTGTCCAGGAAATGAAATTTTGACAGTTTAATCCACTATCCCAGACCCAAATCTGGGCCAAATTTCAAAGTTTTATTTTTACGCCTAACAGAGAAATTAATTCTTTAAACTTTTGACATTTTGGAAATTTCAAGAATTTAAAAATAAAAAACCGTGCAAGTCCACATCTCGAAACCTTGTGAATTCGGAGAACCCACCTTTATCTATAAAATAAAAAAATTGCAAACCTTTAGTCATCTGCCTTCAGGTTAATAGATTTTTTGAAAACTCGTTTTTTTTTAAATTATCGCTTAGAAATTTGTAAGGTTATATGGACGGTTATACTTATTTTTAAGCTCATACTTGTCATGACCTTTATTAAACAACAGATCTTACTAAAGAGATTGTTCTTTATAAAAATGTTCTAGGATGAGTTAAAGAGGGGATATTCGATTTGAAGCAGAGCACTGAAATAGCTAAAAATACGCGTTTGGTCGACAAGAAAATGACGAAAAAATTCATATCAATAGAGCGGAAATGATGAAGCCTTGGTTCCATTGAGTAATGCACTGAAGACCAGTACCTCACCATCGGAAATAGTGGTTGAACAGGGGCGAACTAAAACAATAGGCAAGCATTGTGTGATAAGATTTCACAGATTCTTTATGCTAACAAGACAAAAAATAAGGTAAATTTATGTAAAGTGGCTTTAATAATCTGTACTAGATTAATTTTAATATAATAAAGGTGAAGAAAACGGAAAGGAAATAATATGTGCTGTTTTAGCACTTTGGATATTATACTTATTTTAGTACCTTTCAATGAATTTTTCGGTCAGTTTTCTTGTCGACCAAACTCGTATTTTTAGCTTTTTAAAAATAAAACTTTGAAATTTGGCCCAGATTTGGGTCTGGGATAGTGGATTAAACTGTCAAAATTTCATTTCCTGGACACGGACAGAAAATAATACAGGCTGTTTAGTGCTTTGAATTTAATACTTATTTTAGTACTTTTCAATGTCTTATATCCTTGCAATTAGTTGAGTCCACAAAATGAAATTTTGACAGTTTAATCCTCTATTCAGGAACTAAATCTGGCCTAAATTTCAAAATTTTATTTTCTTGCCCAACAGAGATATAAAGCTTTAAACTTTTAAAATTTTGGAAATTTCAAGATTTCAAAAATTTGTATTAAAAAAACTGTGCAAGTCCACAGCTTGAAACTTTGTGAATTTATAGTGCCTACCTTTATCTGTCAAATAAAAAAATAACAAACACTTAATCATTTGCCTTCTTGTAAAAAATAATTTTTGAAAATCCGGTTTTTTTAAATTACCGCTTGAAACTTTGAAGGGGTACATGGACCGTAATTCTTAGTTTTAAGTACATAGTTGTAATGACATTTATTAAAGGTCAGACCTTTCTTAAGAGATTGGTCTTTATTTGAATATTCTAGGATGAGTAAAGGAGGAGATATTTGATTTGAAGCAGAGCACTGAAATAGCTAAAAATACGCGGTTTTTCGAAAATAATATGGCCTCCATTGGAAAAATAAAAATTCAAAAAATAAACCAATTGCAATTTTGTACTCCTGATGCATTGTTCTTTCAATGGTAAAAATATAAAAAAAAATAAAAATGTTGAAGCAACTCGATTGGACCACTTCAAATGGATTGACCCGTACCTATTTGTGGAGTGAGCGTTAAGAGGGGGAAAAAGCGTTAAGAGAAAAGGACTAGGATTATGAAAAACAAGAAGGAAAAAAATGAAGAAAATTGAATGGAATGGAGAAGAAAAGAAGAGGAAAAATTAAAATAAATAATAACAAAGAAAAAAATAATTTAAAAAGATGGATGTAGATGGAAAAAAAAGAAGGAAAAAAGGAAAGAAAAAAAAGGGAAACAAGGGGGGGGGGGAGGAAATTACTATGATATTATAATTATAAAATAAAATGTAACAATGTATTTTGGCTTTAGGTATTCATGTATTTTAGTATTGATCGGTACGCTGTGTTATTTAGCAACCCAAAGTATTTGCAGCATTGCTTGTTATTGAAATAAAGCATTTCTCTCTCCCTGACTATTCAACATGTTTCCCTGTTCTTGCTGAGCAGAGGTATGCAATTATTGTTATTAAGGTAATTTATAAAAAAATTAATACCCCGTTAATTAATATAATTTTCATATCCCGTTCTATCCCCCGTTCGTCATCTTGAACTGAAAATTCAATCTCAAATTCAAAAATCTCTCTCTCTCTCTCTCTCTCTCTCTCTCTCTCTCTCTCTCTCTCTCTCTCTCTCTCTCTCTCTCTCTCTCTCTCTCTCTCTCTCTCTCTCTCTCTCTCTCTCTCTCTCTCTCTCTCTCTCTCTCAAAGGATTAGGCCTTAAAAGTCTTGTATAATATAATAATATAATAAATACAATATTTTTTCTTTCTTATTTTTTTAAATTACATTCAAACGGACATATTTTCTGCTCTTCGGTCTTTCATACGTAAACATTATGGATAGATAAGTTTTACGGATTGTGCATTGCAGTGTGATCATTGTGCATACGAACATTTGTTTGATATTTATATCCCCACAAATAAATCCTATTTTTTCATAAATTTTCAGATGCATATCCATGATTTTTGTGGTCTAAAGTTACCTATACTTTAGATAAATGGAAATTCCTGAAGATGCCCGAATAGACGAAAATTTGGCTGCTTATATGTAATTTAGTAAATAAGAACTTACATACAAGCCTCTTGAGGCCGAACAAAGGTTCTTGATGTAGCAGGCTCCATAAATAATCTTGATAGTATGCTTTTGCGCAATTATTTCTGAATTGGAAAAAAGAATACCATCTTTAAAATTTATGTTAAACATTATAATTACACATTTTCAGAAATGGTCGCTACGTCTAACACTTTTAGCTGGAATGTCTTGATTATCTAAGACACAATTAAATTCTAATTATATATATTTCAGAATAGCAGGTTAAAATGAGTGAAAAAAAAAGTTTTGGCGAAGAAAATTTGCGACGAAAGAGACCATGGCAATTGCAAGCAAAAAAGTTATACATCTGAGAAGGTCAAAGACAAGTTTAATATTGCTCTTCAACTGATTCCCGCCATTAAGATCTTCTTGATTTTAATCAGTCATGGTCAACATCATTCCATCAAAGGGGAAATACTATACCATAGCGGTCACTTCTAAAACAGAATACCACTCTTTCTTTTTTTTTTTTATGGTATTTACAATCTTTGGTGACCAACTCTCTGATTCTCTCTAAAATTAGTTAATATTTAAAATGGAAGTTTTCTTTCTAATTGTGATCATTCTAAATCTTCACTGAACAGCAAGACTCTTGAAACAACGAGACATTGTTGTCCAGGAGTATTATGCTCTAAGCCATGTTGATAAACTCAACCGAATACAATAAAACATAATCCCTGGAAATTCCAGGACCAATACAATTTGAAAATAATTAAGTAATAAATTAATACAAAATAATGTTATCAACGTAAACGGATAGACCAAACGCAAACAGTTAATGAATCAAAAGTGTCTCTCGTGTTGTGGCGAGTTGAGTTAGTTCCTAACAGTCAATGCTTCATTGCCTCCTCGTTCAACCATTCAACCGACAATCGTTGGTTGTTTTTTTTTCGCGGTTGATTCCTTGAACAATCCGATACCTGGCAATGATCAACATAACGACCTTTGCGGTAACAATATCCGAACGGTTGATTTACTCGACTTCCGTAGTGGACCAATTAACTCATTAATTTGAAAATCCTTCAAGGACAAAATAGTCATTCTTGAACTATATTGATATATTGATAATGTTATCTCCCGAGACCAATTCAAATTTATTTTTTAATTGTGGTATAGAAACAAAAATGTGCCAAGGATTAAGTTGCCTACAGAGATTGCAGAAGGAATTTTTGAGACCAGTAGTAATTTTCATAATACCGTAAATGAAATTTTTACTGTCACATCGCGGGCATATACACACATCAAATACCCAGTTTAATCAAAATAGTTACAGCCGTTTTTGGGTAAATAAAAAAAAAACACGTGAAAATGAGACAAAATTTATTAAGTAAAGTGTCCCCTCCAATTGATCAATGTTGATGAAATTTTGACAGTCAATACCGAATACCGAGTTTAATCAAAATCGTTAGAGCCGTTTTTGAGAAAATCAAAAAAAAAACCTAAAAATTACAAAAACTCTTTAAATAAAGTATCACCTCCGTTTGACCAATTTCGATGAAATTTTTGCTGTCACATCGCGGGCATATACATACACCAAATACCCAATTCCAGGTTCGTACGGATTATAGATTTTGAGCTAGTCTGTTCACACACAAACACAATAACCATTTCGCGGGACTTGGTTTGTTAGTTTGTTTTGTTTAACCTCTCTTTATGCCACTAAGGCTAATCGGACGATGCTACAGTGTGAGTTCTAAATTTTGCCTATCCAGGTATAATTAGGGTAGGGATCTTTAACGAGTACCTGACATCGTACAGGCTCGGGACCTCCATTTTATGTCCTATCCGAGGGATAGAAGCTGAATTTACAGGTGACCCCTCCAAAGATATAGTATACATAGGTACTAATGCACTCATTAACGAAAATTGAAGTTTCAATCACCTGTGGTATAGAGGTTAGCATGGCAACCTACAATACTAAAGGTCGCAGGTTCGCGCCCATCGTTGGCCCTAGGACTTTTTAATGGGAGTAAAATATCCTTAGCCATGCCGTCCCGCGGATAGGACGTAAAGTGGAGGTCCCGAGCCTGTACGGTGTCAGGTACTCGTTAAAGATCCCTAACCTAATTATACCTGGATAGGAGAAATCTAGGACTCCCACTGTAGCATCATCCGATTAACCTTAGTGGCATAAAGTGACCTTAAACAAATAAACAAGCGGGGCTTGGTTATTTGGACACAGGGGACCTCAAAACGTGTATTACCGTTGAAAACCGAAAGTTGAAATTTTTCTCGATCGCAATAATTTCCTTTACTATATATTTCACATATAGGTAAGTGAAAGTAAAAATACCATAATAAGTTTAACAAAAAATATATATATAAACTGATAAATAGAACAGTTGGAATAGATGGGCTGGCTAGAAGAGAAGACTGCTAAAAGAGGCGTTCTGAGAAACCATTAGCAAGGAGAGAACGGGCAACAAAGGACTGAGGATTGGCACGTACCACATCACAAAAGGGAACTCCATCTTCTTATTTTGTCTGTTCTGGTCCTCCCATTCGGATGGGAAGCTCTACCGCCGAGGCGGTTCGCAATGGGGAATCTCCTTAGCAGAACTAGCAATTAGAGTAGAGAACAGGGCGAAGTAAAGGATATCCAGGAAACTATAGGGACGAAACAAGAAGTCGACCTAAACGTTGTTAATGTAAATGTTTCTGCACCACAAAACCTTTGACTAACTTATCTGATTAGAAAAATACAGCAGTTGGGATACTTAATCTATATAAATAAAGATGATCCATATAAATAAAGATGAAGTTCTGTCTGTTTGTTTGTTAGTTCTTTATAGAAATCCATACAGTTTGTCCTAAATTCTCCAAATTTCGCTCAGTGGTTCATTTATTTATTTTATTGTTATTTTTTTTTCTTTCGTCCGCCTCTTCTAATCCATGGCAAGCCGCTGAGTCTGTTCAGTGAGGCCGTCACCGAACAGAATCGAGCGGGCTTGGGCGGGATTCGAACCCGCACCGCCAGCGTGGGAGTCGGAGAGGCTACCTCCTCGGCCATGCCGCGGCCCTAGTGGTTCTTTGATACCAGGTGCGAACACCTGTCCATATTAAAATTGCATAACTTCAGCCAATCTCTGGGTATATTCTTTATTGTTATAAAATTCGTTTTGATCTCATTCCTCATTGGTTTTTATAAAATCGACCGTTTGAGTCGATCAAATTCTCACTTAATAGATTTTATAGATTTAAAAAATGAAATTCCCCGAGTGAAACCGGTATATACAGCTAGTACCTATAAACATATATTTGAATTAATTATAAGGTTCAAAGTAATCAAATTAAAGTCTTATAAATAAATAAATTCCTTATATATTTCTTCTGGGACAAGTCCCTTGAGAACAATGAAACAATATAAATATTGGGCTTTGGCAAAAATTAAATAAAACAACTGAAAATGAAAGAAATTAAGATAAACTGTGAGGGTACCTTATGGAGTGTTGAAAAAAGAAAAAAATATAAATAAAACATTCCTATAAATATTAATAGAAGATAACTATTACAAATTTAATAATACATATATACATTTGCAGGTAAGCTAAAAATTAATTTACATTTTCTAAAAAAAAAAAAAATAATAATAAATAAATAAAGCTTCAATAAAAAAAAATGTGAGATCAAGACCGATGAGAGAACTTCCTCATAATGACACAAAGATCAAAATCTTAGTTTAAACAATAAAGAAGTTCTAAGTAAGTAGAAAAGTTAGATTATAGTAACCCTATAATTATATATTATAGAATATATTAATAGCCAATTCCAAAAAAATTTTTCATCATACTGCATCAAAAACATGTGTATTCAATGCTCGGTTTGAGTCCGTAAAGTAGTACTTTTCGGGCCTAGGCCTGAAAAATCTTTTTGGTGCGCTAACCTTATCTGCTACTAATATATATTAATAAACATGTGTTTGAAGGAGGTTACTCTGTTGACGACCTTTTTAGAGATGAGCCAGAACTTGAAAATAATTCCTTTAATCAAAAGTTATCGGTATTCCTAAAGGCATTGCCAAACAAAGGTTTTAATATAATGAATAATCAGAAGTGTACGATAAATATTAATATAAACATATAAGTACTTTTTCTTCTATTATTGATTAATAAATAGATATTAAAAAAAGAAAAAAAGGTGTCGATTTAATTTCTTATTTTGTATCTGTAAGTCATTAATGAAACATAAAAGTGTTTTAATATACTCAATATGAGAAGTATGATGAAAATTATTGTTCATAACACGTACCAAAAGTGTGTTTGAGGTGCTTGGTCTAATTCCCGCGCTCGGCTACGCCTCGCGCGTTAAACTCGACCGCGCACCGAAAACAACCACTTTTGGTACTAGTGATGAAAATAACTATATTGGTATTCTTTTGTTCTGTAGTTGTTAATTAATTATCATTAATAAAAACATTTTTACAAATCTTGTTTCATACTTAACAGAAACGTCGGCAAAATATATATTATTGCACATGTAGTGTTGTTTTATTTGACCGCATCCCAAACCATTCCTGATATGTAATAAATCTATCAAGGTCATTTTTAACTGAAAAGGACGAGATAGGAGTTAGCACCATATAGCTTCGTTAAATTATGCGGTTCCCAAAAGTGACATAGCATTAGTATTGCCAGGATCTTTTAGAGGGGTATTGACCCCCCCCACCAAAAAAAAAAAAAAAAAAAAAAAAACCGTGGGTAAAGGCTAGTTAATCCAAGAGGACCAACATAAAACTCATTTTCCAAACATAAATGGCAATCCCCGAAATCAGACCGAAAATGGACTTGATGGCTGACCCTTAGATATTTCGGGGCGGGGTCGGGAGCGCGGTGAATGGCCTGCACCGGCCGCATAGCTCAGCAAACGGCTTGTGCATTCTTCGCTGGACCCCTCTCTCCATCCGGTTAGCCGGTTTTAACAATCTTTCTTCCTCTATCCGGCCGTTCCACAATACACTAATCTTTTTTTTTTTTCATTTTTAACTTGGTTCCAGAAAAATAAATAAAAAATTGAATATACTGAATTAACAAAAAGTATAATTCTTAAATTAATCACTACCTCCAGTTCCAAAAACAGAACCTTTTAAAAATTAGGCTCACGGTTATTAAAGGGTTTGACATGATAATTACACATTGTCGGGCATGGTAGCTACGTCTTACACTTTTAGCTCAAATGTCGTGATTATATAATACGATTGCAGGCAAAAAAGGTACACACCTGATTAGGTCAATTACGTATTTAATATTTCCCTTCAAGTGATTCTAATCTTCAAGACCTTTCTATATTTTAATCTGACAGAGTCAACACCCTTCCATTAAATGGGAAACACTGACAGTAGCGGTCACAACTAAAACAGAATATCACTTTATTTTTTGCGATGGTACTTACAATCTTTGGGGGACCGACTCTCCGATTCCCTCCACAATTGGTTAACATTTAAAATTTAAAGTTTTCTTTCGATTTTCGATCATTCTAAATCTTCACTGAAAAGCGAGACTCTTAAAACAGCGAGACATTTAATGTTTTCCAGGAGCATTATAGGGTAAACCATACAGTTATTGGCACTCAGTACAGTTATTAGCACCCCAACTTAAACTTAAAGAAATAGGCAAACAAGTCCTAATTTTATTACAAGATATACATGAGTCTAATGTTTGAAGGGTCCTCTAAGTCATCTATGGAGTAAGTATACCTAACCATAACAAACTAACCATAGGGAAGATTTCTCAATTAAATCCACAGGGTGTCAATAACTAGATTTGGCACTTTTAACAATAAATATTGCCATATTGTAAAACTATTGTACTTTTGACCCCAAAAAACCTCTTGGGTCTTTATGAGGATAGATAATGAGGAACTATACGAAGTTTCTATTTGATCCCTTATTAAAAAAGTATTTTTTTTAATTTAACCACTGAAATGTAGTCTTAAGGGTGCCAATAACTGTAACTACTACAAGCCACGTTGATCAAGTGAACTGAATACAATAAAATAATATCCGTGGAAATTCCGGTACCAATAAAATTTCAAATAATTAACCAATACATCAACTCAAAATGGTGTTATCAACATAAAGAGAAATACCAAAGTAAAGAGTGGAACAAAAGACATAAGTGTCTCTCGTGTTGCGGCGAGTTGAGTTAGTTCCAACCAGTCGATGCTTCATTGCCTACTCAATCGTTGGTTTTTCTAACCTTATTCAATTACCCTACGTATTAAGTATTACTTAAAAAATATTTAATTTTTTTAATAATAATTTTTATTTGAAATATTAATTGAAGCTTTCATAGAAAGAATACTGTTACCCCAGACATATATATACATAGATTTCAATAAATACCATCAATTATTGTGAGGCTGCCTAGATATATATATACCTGCCCTAGATGGAATCCTGCGAACTCCCTTGAACTGCTGTTGACTGTGAAATGCCAAAATCGTGATTTGG
Source organism: Aelia acuminata (assembly GCA_911387785.2). Lineage (NCBI taxonomy): Eukaryota > Metazoa > Arthropoda > Insecta > Hemiptera > Pentatomidae > Aelia > Aelia acuminata. Next base: position 23,044,017 of record OU426981.1, read on the forward strand.
AAGAAGGATGGTAATTACAATATGCAACATAAGTAGCCAAACAAGACGTATTTGTTGAATTTTTAGTCAATGAAACCGTATTTTTTTTATTTTTTTTTTTGAATCCTCTCTTTAAACATTAAGATGCAAATATGGACGAATGGCTGCTGAATAATCTCATTGGGACTCAATAACTGCCTGAGGTTTAGGAATCGCCCATATGCATTACCAATAACATGCCGAATTGGACCTCCCGAATTCAGCTTTCGGCGACCATAAAACCGAAGGAAAAATAAGCAGTGCTTGGGCCGAGCAGGTCCAGGGGTTTGCGATAGCTAATGAAAGCTAAACAATACGAGTGGTTTGTTGGGGGACCTCCTATATTGGTCGCAGTCCGAGATTTCCACTCTCCCCACTCACAACTGAAACCGCAATGTAACATAGCTCGTAGTCACGTGAAGTTGAGTGAATTCGTCTAAAATGTCTGTGCTTCTGTTAGGAATATGTATCTGAAAGATATTTTAATAAAAGTGATCACAATAATTGACGTCATTTATCGAAATCTATATTCATGTAAAGTAAAATTTATACCAAAATGTGTCAAGTGGGAAAAAAGAAGTATGGATTCTTCGAAGTGAATAAGTCTATAATTTAGGCGTTCATTTGAAATGTAGTAGGTAATAATAACAATAATAAATTCTTTATTGATTTGTTTTGGGACGTGTCTCTTATACCAATAACATACAAAGAGGGCTTTGGAGCCTTAAACTTTAACTAAACAAAATGAGGTGAAACAAAAAACGACAAATGATTAATGACCCACAAGTGCAGACAATAAAAAAAAATGAATAAAAGTTAAAGATTCAATTCAGTGTGATTCAGTTTTCAGAGCTAATAATATATAGGTACATATTTACACACTTATTCAGAGATAGGCTAAGGCCCGGTTCACACGGACGACACTTTTCTGCGATGCGGACTATAAGCCAGGTCAGGGGTACCTGGAGAACAATGGACCGACCGGATTTACCATTGTACTCCAGGTACCCCTGACCCGGCTTATAGTCCGCATCGCAGAAAAGTGTCGTCCGTGTGCATCGGGCCTAAGTAGTATTTATGTGTTAAAAAACAAAACAAAAGAAAAATGATAATAAAAAAGAAAATAAGAGCTTCCATCGGTTTAAATTTTTTTATATAAATAGGAAATTTCAATTATATATATTAGGAAAGGTCTTTTTATATATATATATATATATATATATATTTGTTAGGACACTGGATGGCTATGAAGTGATGATATAGGCGGGATTTTAAGGTGGAATGTAGTTATCATAATTTGCGTTAAATAACTTGTCATCGTTCGGTGAACAATAAGGATTCCATAATATCTCATTATTGCATTATTGATAAGATCATTTCAGTTGGATTAAAGGACGTAATCAGAAACCATTATTACGGTAAGTTTCACGAAATTTTAACGCTCGATAAAGAAAACCGTATTTTATACCAATACTATTGAAACTATAAGTAAAGAAGTTTGAGTTATTTTAACTTAGATCCACTTATTCACTGGATTTCCTTCATCATCATCATCATGTCCGGATTTCCACTTATTCGCTTTTTTAGTCTTTTTCTTCATCAGAATCAAAATTAATTCTATCCAACTAATTCCCTTTTAAGCATGGAATAGAATATATAGTTCACGCAACAGGATCTGAGACTTGTATGATGTATAATTAAAACTAAACGAATGGCGAAAAATAATAAATAATCATAAAAATAGTCGTACATATGCATATATATAAGCTGGTCGACTGTTGGCATTTGGTGGTCTGTATGTAGAGTTTTGTTACCAGGGTGATTTTGTGATAAGTCGGTATCACAAAATCACCCTGGTACGTGACTAAAAAAACTTTACATACATTCCAACATTCGACCAGCATACAACGACGCTATACAAACGATTTTTTATTAATTTAAACGGACTTCCAAATACTTTAATCAGTAATGACATACGCATGGGGATACGAGAAGACTAAAAGGCGCTGGATGAGAGATCTACTCTCTTTGACAACCGAGGTAATTGACTCAAGCCAGGAAGGGGGTGCTGCTGGGTGCTTTCCCTTCTCGTGCCTGACACGTCATTATTTCCATCTATCTCATTCCATCGATCTCATTCGCTGATTGTCAGTACTTCGCTGACAGGTGCGAATTAGTAATTAAAGTCCAATTTTTTTTTTTAAATCATCAATGGCTGACGTTAATTATTTTATAATGATTCAAACAGTATTAATATATATATAACATTGTTCTGGGGGCATTAACAATCAACTTGAACCAGTGTAGATAATGTGAAATTCCTCTCGTGAGTCCGCCAGGAAATAGAGCTCAATCCGCTTAAGTCAGCTCACCTTTTTGGTTATTATGATTTTCTTTTTCCTGGGCTAGGAGAGAGGGCGAAGGATCAATGGAAGAGTTTAATGCCCTTGGAACCGGGATTCGAACTCATAATCTCCCAGGTAATTCCTTGGCCTGCTCTGAGGTTATTAAAGGCTTGACATTCTTAGCCATCACGGCCTCTGTGTATATATCCCTCCACCGGTGAGATGATGACTGGCTAGTGCGATCAGAAGAGCCGACTTCCCCGAACACCCCGCTCGGACCGGTTCCTGAGTGCAGGGATCAGATACCGATCGGGCCCCCTCCTCGCTCGTTGGGGCTACGCCCCCGCCTGGAATGCCGGCCCCTAAACAAGTCCAATTACAAATGAATTGGCCCCACCATTCATCATATTTATTGTTCCCCTCTCTATCGCTGCTCCTCCATCTTCGCGGAGGTCACTCCTATCCTGGCGATGGCTATCTGCATCCGGGTGTGGGCTCCTGGGGGCGACCGAATTCGATCATTGATTGCACTGCCGAATAGCCGATGATGATACGGAATAATACCAAACAACAGCGGAGTGGTTCGTTTTCTCTCATGAATTTGAAGGAGAGAGTTTTTGGAGTCACATGTGGTATGTATAGTGGTTAGCATGGCAACCTACAATACCAAAGGTTCGCGCCCAGCGGTGGCCCTAGGATTTGTTAATGGGAGTAAAAAATCCCTCGGATAGGACGTAAAATAGAGGCCCCGCAGCTATACGATGTCAGGTACTAGTTAAAGATCCCTATCCTAATTATCATAAGGTGACGTTAAACAAACAACGAGAGTGTTTCTAATGTTGCTGATTCCATACCTTCTCTATTAGCCTCTCTTTGTAACTAAAAAAAAAAAAAAAAACATACACAAACAATGGTACAATGGTAGAAGAATTTTTTTTTCCGCTTTCCCACAAATTTAAATCGGTGAATACGAACGGGTTTAGGGGTCACCTGTAGTGTAGTGGTTAGCATGGAAACTTACTAAGCTAAAGGTCACGGGTTCGCGTCCCGAGGATGGGAGTAAAAAATCCTTGTCTATGCCGTCCCTCGGATAGGACGTAAAATGGTCAGGTACTCGTTAAAGATCCCTATCCTAATTATACCTGGATAAGCAATATTTAGGACTCCCACTGTAGCATCGTCCGATTAGCCTTAGTGGCATAAAGTGACGTTACAACTAACAAACAAACAACAACGAACGGATTTCTCAAACGAGTGATTCAAATTTAAATATTTTGGAGTTTTCTTCTTATTTTATAAATTTAAATAGATCAGAAGTAAATGAAATTATAAGTTTTGAACCCTCTGATAATTCCCTTCCAAACCCGTTGAGCAAGGGAATGGGTTCCATTTGTAAAGGCAAAGGCTATTAATAATTATTATTATTATTTAAATTATATTTATATTAAATAAAAAGAGGATTGTTTAAGAATTCTATTGACCACAATAGACACCTGGAAGAAGAATGCAAGGCCTTCTCAAACCTGGCGACATTCCGCAGCCAGTTTTTAGACCCTTTTGCTCCAGACTCAATAAGTCCTTGGTACATCTCCTTAAAGGATCAGTCCTTAATCCTCAGAAGGGGGTTCATTTATTTTTTTTTTTTTTACAACAGTTAAGTAACAATGCGCATATGTAAATAAAAAAACAGCTGAAAATAACATAAATTTCACCGAAAGAATTCCGAATATGGCTAAAATAACATTAAAATAAAAATACATCCCTTTGTTTAGCCAAAGTAAAACACATTCAAATTAAATTTGTGCTTATTTACATCCCTAATTGTAGGCTAAATTGCTTTAAACCGTTCTTGAAACACTCGTTACCACCTATAATGTTTCTTATCCTGTATTATTATTATTGTATATTCACCAATGTATATATATATATATATATATATATATATATATATATATATATATATACACACATATATATATTCATGAAATTCGGGTATAAATAAAATATATTCATAAATTACAATTAATGTTATGTAAACAGGATAATCATGTAAAGTGATTTAAAAATAAGCGGAACGGTTGCACCAATTTAATAAAAATCTAATAAACACCTACATTTCATGCATAGTTTTTAGTTGTTTTTTTTACTTTCACTTACCTATATATGAAATATATAGTAAGTGGAAATATTGCGATCGTAAAAATTTTCGACTTCCGGTTTTCAACGGAAATACAAGTTTTGGGACCCCCTGAGACGAAATAACCAAGTCCCGCGAAATGGTCTGTGTGTGTGTGTGTGTGTGTGTGTGTGTGTATGTGAACAGCCTAGCTCAAAAAATATAAACCGTGGGAACCTGAAATTGGGTATTTAGTGTAGGTATATGCCCGCGATGCAAAAATTTCATCAAAATTGCTCAAAGGGAGGGGGTACTTTATTTAATAACTTTTTACGTTTTTTTCGATTTTCTCAAAAACGGCTGTAACGATTTTGATCAAACTGAGTATTTGATCTATTTATATGCCCGAGATATGACTGTAAGAATTTCATCAAAATTGATCAACCGGAGGGGGGACTTTACTTAATAAATTTTGTATCATTTTCACGTTTTCTTTTTATTTACTCAAAAACGGTTTTAACGATTTTGATCAAACTTGGTATTTGATGTATTTATATGCCCGAGATATGACTGTAAAAATTTCATCAAAATTGATCTACGGGAGGGGGGACTTTACTTAATAAATTTTGTATCGTTTTCACGTGTTTTTTTATTTACTCAAAAACGGTTTTAACGATTTTGATCAAACTGGGTATTTGATGTATGTTTATGCCAAAGATACGATAGCCAATATTACATCAAAATTAGACAAACGGAGCAGGCACTTATTTCTTAATTTTTTTCTAATTTTTACCTTTTTTTCGATGATCTCAAAAACGGCTTTAACGATTTTCATCAAATTCGTCATGTTTAATGAAAATTAGGTGTTCTTTAATATCAGGTAAGCTTTATCATTATTAAAATGTTATGAGGGGGCTTTTTTGGGGGGGGGTTGGGGCCTTTTTTGTTTGTTTTTTTCCTATAAAGTACCTTTGTTTTTGTTTATATGGAGAAATTAACTGTCTCTCGTTACGCCTAAAAATAATAAATGGCTAAATATGTGATATGATAATAATAAAGAAAACATAAAGAGGAGAAAAAAAGAAAAATATTCAGTCAACTCATAAAACTCGTTGAGCCGACGCATGCGGAGTACGCCTTTAATGACAGACCATTGTTCATAATTAAAGCCGTTCTGTTTAAGAAGTGGCAATTAACAAAACGCATTAATTTCTAATCTAAGTAAGTTGGTGAGTGAAAGTTTTTTGTTGCGAGCACGCACCAGATTTTTTAAACTAGAGTGAATAACTAATATATTTTGTAAGTGCTAAATTAACACATTTAATTTAGGGACCAATACTTATAACGAGAATTTGAGATTAACATTACCATCACCTATTAACCAAATCAAATATTGCCAATAAATAAAGTAGAAATTTGATAGAATGAGGTGATTTAATAAAAAAAATATATATTATATTTCAATGAAAATAACTACTGTTGAAGGCCTGTTCCTTTAAAGGTATTCCTTCCTTCATGGAATTAGACAATATAATTTTAATTTCCTAAGCTTATATGACTTATATTCTACACTACAACAAATCCTACACTAACTGGGTCCTTGCAATTGGTTTATAAGCTGTTTCACAGTAAACTGCGTTTTAATGTTCCCCACTATACCCTATTCACTCCGGTTCCATAAAAACATTGTTAGATTATTCAAAAATGGAAAGGTTGAAATTATCCACTACCAAATGAATAGTCATACTTACTCATAAATATTTGAGTAAAAGTAAAAAGGAATAAATGTTAAAAAAAAAAAAAAAGTATACAACAAAAACAAAGTAAATATGTATACAATACTATTATAAATTATAATAATAAGTTTTTAAAGAGGAGCAGGTAAAGAGGAAGTCGATTCGGAAGGAGGTTGAGTGACGCAGGTGAATTTTGGGAGGGCTCGAGTTCCGTTGACCCTAGCGCCGCCATTCAAGGTGAGCTCTATGACGTCACCGATCGACACTGAGGTCACGGCTGCAGCGTCTCGTGACGTCACTAATTGACGCTGCAGTAACATCCTCTACTCGAACTATGTTGTCCTCGGTCTCTTCCGAGTAAACATAAATTTTATAAAAAAAAGAGTTCTCTTACAGTACAGAGTACTTTATTAGTTTGTTTGCTTAACTAAGGCTAATCCGAGGAGTCCTAAATGTTGTCTATCCAGGTATAATTAGGATAGGGATCTTAAACGAGTACTTGACTCGCACAGGCTCGGGAATTTCATTTACGTCCCATCCGAACATGGCATAGCCAAGGATTTTTATTTATTTACAGGAAACCATTACAACTCGTCTACAAACTGGGAAATAGACATATTTTAAAACATATCCAAAATTTAAGATATCAATTAATATTTTTTATAGTTAATTAAGAGTATTGACGGAAATGTCATTTTCTCTGACTTATTTCGTTATTTGGAATTATAGTGTTCTTCCATTGAAGTTCCGTTATGTTACTCCTTTACATCATAATTATATTTAGTCCTTTATTTTATAACTACATAATAGTTTAAACACAAACACTTCAAAAATAAGAATATTGTGTAAAAGTGTTATTAGGACATTTTGTACGTCTTGTGAAGTCAGGTGCACAAAACAAAATTATCCTATCAGGAATTTCTAGTTCAATTCTCTGACTAGGAAGCAGAGTTGGGCATATTTATATTTATAAATACGAATACGAATTTATTTTTACTTTCACTTACCTATATATGAAATATTTATATAATAAGTGGAAGTATTGCGATCATGATAAATTTCGACTTCCGGTTTTCAACGGAAATACACGTTTTGGGGTCCCCTGAGTCCAAATAACCAAGTCCCGCAAAATGGTCTGTGGGTGTGTGTGTCTGTGAACAGACTAGCTCAAAAACTATAAACCGTGCGAACCTGTAATTAAGTATTTAGTGAACGTATATGCCCGCGACGTGACAGCAAAAATTTCATCTCAATTGATCAACCGGAGGGGGGACTTTATTTAATAACTTTTTACGTTTTTTTCGATTTACTCAAAACCGGCTTTCACGATTTTGATCAAACTGGATATTTAAAGTATGTATATGCCAAAGATGTGATAGCCAACATTTCATCAAAATTGATCAAACGGAGGGGGGGACTTTATTTCATAACTTTTTTTTCCGATTTTTCGATTATCTCAAAAACGGCTTTAACGTTTTTCATCATATTCGTCATGTTTAATGAAAATTGGCTGTTATTTAATATCAGGTAAGCGTTATCATTATTAAAATGTTCTGAGAGATTATAGAGCAAATGGAAACAAAAATATGAAATAAATGTGGAAACATGTGTAACTTTGAGAAGTAGCATTAACAAAACGCATTAATTTCTTATCTAAGTACGTTGGTAAGTGAAAGTTGTCTGTTGCGCGCAGGCACCAGATTTTTATCTTAATTTTTATGCGGATATGAATATAAATTTATTTATATCACAATATTTATGAATACGAATAGAAATAAATTCGTATTCAGAAGTGTAAATACAAATAAATTCGTATTCAAAGGTATGAGGTAAAATAAATTCGTATTCGTATTTATAAACATGCCCAACTCTGCTAGAAAGCGTATCCTTGTAAACGGGCATTTACATTAACCCAAAGTTAATCTTGAATATAATAACATAAAAATGGTATAATTATCAGTTGATAAAGTAGCCATTCATTACATGAAATAGCCAATGCTGCCATTTTGGGAAAACGAGCATTATAAACGTTTTTTCTATATACCCCCTTTTTTGGACGCTAATAAAACTTGATATCTTTATGATACAGTCCCAATAATTTTTTTGGATTGCAGGAGTGGCCGTCTGTATTCATCTGCAGTTATTTTATCTTTACGAGTGGAAGCTAAACCTGCTTCTCTTACCTTGCTATACACTGCAGGAGATTTAAAAGGTATCATAAAAATCTCAAATAAATGTCATATTTTATTTTTTGTAAACTTAACATTTATAGGTGAAAGTGTGTTGCACTGTTACCTCTTAATATATGGCTAATAAATGTTTTTATTAAAAGATTTTCGCAACGTCATTTATAAATTAGGACGCTTGTCAATTCATTCGCTGGCCAACTCGGCATGGCTCATGCATCGGTAATGACCAGACATGCACGAACTCACCAGCAGGGGTGTGTTCAATTTACTCTACACGATTACGGAAACAGATCTCCCATCAATTTTCTTTTCAGCTCTTGTTAACAGCGGTACATTATGAATATGACGGGTTCGTTAGCCATCGAATATGCTTAAATATTAGTTTGAAAGCTGTTTATACGAATTAGCCAATTATACCATACTGGGAAAACTAGCATTATAAATTTTAAAGCTATTCACTAACTTTTCTGCTCGCTAATAAAAACTTGAAATATTTATGATACACTAGAAATAATTATCTTGGATTCTAAGAGTGGCCCTATGCCTACATACACTTATACCGACAGTTATTTACATTTTACGAGTGAAAACGAAACTAGCTTCTGTCAGTGTGCTATACACTGCACGAGGTATACCTTAAAAATGTTAAACAACTCTTATAAGTACCGGATGGATAAATCTGAAACTTATACCCCAAGTTGCTGTTTAACTAAATAACAACCATAATAACCTTTCATGCTAATATGTCGAATGCGATAATGAATAGAAATTTGTTTGTGTAAAATGATAGTTTTCTTTATTTTTAAAATAGTTACAGCTTATTTTATTTTTTAATCTCATTTTTCCCCGTCTATTATAACGCCAAAGTTAAATAAGCTCCAAACCACTGTAATAAATTAAAAAAAAAATACCTGTTTTAGTATTATACTACTTCATATGTCAAACATATACGAGGAAAAGTAAAATATTATGTGGTCCAAAAATGTTTTAAGTAATCACATTTTGAAAAAAATTAATTTTTTTTTTTTTTTTTTTTTTTTGATGCCTCACTTGGTTTTATACCGATCATGTAAAAAAGGTATGTATAATATTTGTTAACTTAAATCTCGTAGAGCAAAGCATCCCTTATTGTTCAGTAGAGGAATATATAATTATCTTTATATATAAAAATAAAAAAATTTTAGATGTGAGAAATAGTCAACTTTTATTCTTTACGAAAGGTTGATTCATAGTCAGGATTTTTAGTTAAAATTTTTATATTTCGAAAAGCAAACGTTTCGATCCCTCATGTGGATCTTCATCAGGGCTTCTGAGTCCAGAGTAATAAAGAGACTCTTTAGTAAGTGAACATCTTATAACCCAATTTTAGGTATGACATATTGATTAGCACCCTTTCAGGTTTAATCACGCCGGTGTACATTTATTTCCCTAAAATATAATATAAGAGTAATCCACAGCCAATGCTAGGCCAGGTTTAGGTAGTAGTAGTTTTTTTTTTAACTTGACTTTTCTACGTGAAAGTATGTTGCGGTATTACCTCTTGACATAGGACTAATAATTTTTTTTTTTTTCGGATTTAGCAACGGATCTGTCCAACAAGGATATTAGTAATACTTCTTCATATTGAGCGAAAATACTTGATTTTCGATTATTAAGGCAATCGATTGCCATTCCGGTCACCAAGAGCCATTCCAGAGAAGGCTAAGGATTGTCCGATCAATTAGCTACCTGATGTAGAAGCTGATGAAGCCATTTCTTCAGGATTAGAAACTGCGCTGGTACGAGAGTAGAGGCGGAACCCACTCACCTACACCTCATATCCGCTAATTGGTCCAGCTCTCTCTGGGTGTGGCCGGTGCCGCTGCTCCCTCGATCGAAGACCGCTTTTTGCTTCAAGCCATTGCTCACTAGAGTACATCATCGTAATTAATAACTACCGATCTAGGGTGCAATGAGGGTTAGGTAAGTAGCACTCCGACCGGAAGATTCCTTCAACTGTTCCTTCGGCTGTTGAACACTTACGTATTAATGGATGTGAACTAGGTGAACTTTTTTCTGATTTAATTCATAGCAATATTTTTTTATTTTTTTTTACACTTAACTTATTTAAATCTGCACTTAACCCATAACCAGTATGGTGGGGTCATAGAAGCCCCAGCCAGTTTTGTTTATTCTATAATTCCTATTGGGGGTACTATGAGGAACTGTTGTTCACAGTACCTTTCAGGCAGAAGCTTCTGAGCTGTTGACAGATGTGGTAGTTCTGTGGTATGTGATTTATGAGTTTTATTCAACTATTAGTAGATAATGGCCCCACCATACCGTTAGTGAAACTTTTTTATTATAAATAATTGATTTTGATTTAGTCAAAAATGGCACATTTACAGCCACAGTCGATGAATGTTAACGATGCCAATTTTCTGCAATGGCTGGAAGATGCTTTGATTCGATTCTGGCGTGACCAGGACTTTGATCCAGATTTAGAAAGTGACTTTGAATGGAATTCGGAGTTAGATTATGGGACCGATGACAATCAGGAATATGAAGCCGAATCAGCTGTACCTAATAAAAGAATAAGATGTGGGAAGTGCCCAAGAAGCAGGGATTAAAAACAAAAGGTTTATTGTGCTCATTACAGTACACCAATATGCACCGATTGTGCCAAGGGTGTCTGTGAAGACTGCTTGTGATTTGTATAATTTTTACTTTCACTTACCTTTATATGAAATACATAGTAAGTGGAAGTATTGCGATCGTGAAAAATTTCGACTTCCGGTTTTCAACGGAAATACACGTTTTGGGGTCCCCTGAGTCCATATAACCAGGTCCCGCAAAATGGTCTGTGTGTGTGTGTGTGTGTGTGTGTGTGGGAACAGACTAGCTCAAAAACTATAAACCGTGCTAACCTGAAATTGGGTATTTAGTGTATGTATATGCCCGTGATGTGACAGCAAAAATTTCTTCCAAATTGCTCAAAGGGAGGGGGTACTTTATTAAATAACTTTCTAAGTTTTTTTCGATTTTCTCAAAAACGGCTCTAACGATTTTGATTAAACTGAGTATTTGATCTATTTATATGCCCGAGATATGACTGTTAAAATTTTATCAAAATTGATCAACCGGAGGGGGGACTTTACTTAATAACTTGTTTTCCAATTTATACCTTTCTTTTGACTATCTCAAAAACTGCTTTAATGATTTTGATCATATTCGCCATGTTTAATGAAAATAAGGTGTTCTTTAATATCAGGTAAGCTTTATCGTTATTAAAATGTTCTGAGGGGGCTTAAATGGGGAAGGGGTCTTTTTTGTTTTCCTGTAAAGTACACTTGTTTTTGTTTATATGGAAAAATTAACTGTCTCTCATTACGCCTAAAAATAAGAAATGGCTAAATATGAGATATGATAATAATAAAGAAATCACAAAGAGGAGAAAAAAAGAAAAATATTCAGTCAACTCATAAAAATCGTTGAGCCCATGCATGCGGAGTACGCCTTTAATGACAGACCATTGTTCATAATTAAAACCGTTCTGTTCATTTGAGAAGTGGCAATTAACAAAACGCATTAATGTCTAATCTAAGTAAGTTGGTAAGTGAAAGTTGTGTGTTGCGTGCACGCACCAGATTTTTTTTTTAATTATCTTTTGCCCTGTGTTTTAATGTTCCTTATATGAGGCGTTTAATTTCAAAACCTGTTACATCCATTTTTTTAAACAATTTTTTCTTCATTGTTTTCAAGTTTTTCGTGTTAAAAAAAAAATGTGTGAGATGGGTTTGTTTCAAAAACGTCTATATCCTTCGAAAATCAATACTAAAAAATTCCATTGATTAGCAAAAGCGATTCCAATTGATCCTTTTTTGATTAATCTTGAAAAATTGTTGAAAATGGATGAAGCTGGTTTTGAAACCAAACGTCCCATATAGTAAATGATAGAAATCAATCACTATTATTTATGATGATATGTCTTAATTTTAATGTTTAATATTTTGCAATTTTCATTTTTACAGTTTTGCTTTTTGTTAAATATACATTTTCATAAAATAAAAATTTACATATATTATCTTATTTTCAGCCTTGGCAGCCCCCTTCCCCCCAGCAGTTCACCAATAACATCCCAACTTTATTTCAACTTTTAGGGCTTTACTAGTTGAGGGGGTATGGTCTAACATCCCACGGGGACCAGCCGTACTAGGAAGGATGAGCCGGGATTCGATCCTATAACCTAACTAATTCACCTGTTTTACCACTCTTGTATACCAGCTCACTTATTAAATGAATAATTGAGTTAAATTACTGTTATTTTATAAACTTTCATTGATATTATGTCTAGTTTAGCAATAATATCAATGAACACACTTATATGTATTATGTATAGACACGTAAATAAGTTTCGGTTTCGGCCCGAAGCTAGGTCTATGGTCTATATCTTTGAATTCCTCCTATTGTTTCATTTTCTTAAATATTCTTACTATGAGAAAGACAATGGCGCGCTTCCGATATATGGGTAGGAAAAAATATCACGATTACTGCTACTTAAAATTAAAAATCTCCCAAATTAAAAAAAATAAATAAATAAATTAAAATAAAAAAAATGAACTTAAAGCTATCCATAAATACATAACATTAAAAGGTTCAATACGTTAAAAAATGAAAGAAAGAATAACGGATAATTGAATTTTCATCAAAATTCACAACACATAAGTTATTTATTCAACATACAACGTTCCAGGTGACAAATCTGAACTTTTTTCGCTCAGAAAATTCATTTAAAATTCAAATGGGAGTCTCAATACGCTTTCGAACCCAGCTTTCACTTTAGCGTTCAGATATGCAATTATTTAAATAGTATTTTACGGTTGATTATTCATACTTCTATAAACGGAGTGGGTCTTAATGATGTTAACTTATACTGTTCTTTAAAAAAAATGTACCTACATAGTTTCTTGAATACCGCCGCCAAGCAATTGTTAGTAGGGGAGAGCGGGGTTGGTTGGCAACAGTTTTCACTTTTTTGATTGTTGAGTCATTCCTGTTAATATAATCCCAATATGGATGATACCTCTGTAAACTCGAAGTATTAGAGTACTACAAGCATTTTTTTCACCACATAATATTTAATACTAAGATCATAGAAAATTGAAGAATTCGTCAATCCAGAGTATGCCAATTAACCCCCAAGGTGGGGCAGGTTGGCCTAGAAGGTGGGGTTGTTTAGCCATCTCATTCAAGTACTTTCTGACACATATTATTGTTATAAAAAGCTGAACTATAATGGTATAATAATTTTGAATCGGTTTTTAACAGCTTTTAAGGAAAAATAGAATGACTATAGAAGAAGATAGAAGTTTAGACTGTCGTCATTTTTTGCATAAGAAAAATTGCTCTCATCTTCCTCGCTGGAACTAAAGACAATTGGTAGTTTCATCTTTTATTATGTTTACCTTGCTTTTGTGAATAGCTACTGCGCCAAAAAAAAGTTGAAGAGAGCCAACTAACCCCACAGGAGAGATCATATGAAAGATGGCTGCCAGAACAGGGGAGAACAATCAAACAAGAAACTGGTCAATCGAAAGGTTAGGTTTTTCAAAGGAGTTTGGGGCTATGTGAACAGAATCGGAGTCAAATGTTTTACCATGCCTTTAAACCAAATTTACTGAAAATATAAAAATTTACTTAAATGTCGTAAAATCAATCAATGAAGCACACTCTTCGCTATACTGTTAGCATCGGATTGAAACCTCAGGACAAGACTCCCGAGGTCGAGCGGGTGACACGGTACAATGGTGGGGTCTTAACAACAGGTGTGACGGAAACTATAAGCCGATGGCCAACATACCCCCTATGCCAACCAACCCCGCTCTTCCCTACCATTTTTTCCTCTATACTGTCTTGAGATATGATCGTTTTTAACCAACTTATAAGTTCCAAAACTAAAAAATTCACTGAAAATACATTTACGAAACAACTTCTATTTTACACTTTTCTAATATTTGAGTGATTTATTTTATTTTATAAAGAGATAAAGCAAAAGTTATGTTACGGTTGGAAAAATTAGCACCATATTCTAAACTCATAATGAAAACTTTTTATATTAATATAAAATATATTGCTTCAATAGAAGATATACATCGTTCAAATACTTCATATATTCATATACTTCATATACTTTTGAATCAGTCGTTAGAGAAAACCGAAATGTCTAAACAAATCGATTTTCGTTTTATTCTATTTTTGAACTCGCATGCTGAGACATCTAATTGATACCTGACAAGCCCATGATCTATCAGCTCTTATAGACCATTCAAATAGAACTCAACAAAGCCAGGACATCGGAAAATATCTTTCTATAACCAAGCAGTAAGTATGTTTTGAATAAAGAACTTTTCATTTAAATCTTGTATCATCTCGTTTCAACCTTATATATTAATACTTTCAGTTATTTTTCATTTATTAGACAATATATGTAAGCTTGTAAGTGTTTTTTATAGCAATTTTCAAAATATACGGTTTGTAACAATCGTTTGTCTTACATTTCCAAAACAAAATTATTTTTCAAATCCATCGATAGATTTATCAAATCATGAAAAATGTATTCTAATTGGAATATCTGTCGGAGAAAATAATTTAAGTTAAGGAAATTTCTTAATATAAAAGCAGAAACATTTGTCCAATAATTTGAATTGTGGTTTCCGGGACGACCGATTTATAATTTAAGCTTTTGATAAAAATAAACGTGGTGTGATTTCAGTGCATCCAATATAAAATATGGGAGCCAGAATTGAACCCTGTGGGACTCCACCAAGATTGGACGAATTAAATATATTTCCCAGACCTGCGAACGGAGAAAAATCAGTGGAAGTAGATAGGAAGTTTGAAGAATAAGACGGTAAGCAGATGCTATAAAACGTTCTTGAGTTAAAAACAGTGTAGAATGCCTGTGTGACATTTAAAGATATTTTTATGAATTAGTTGTCTGTATTTTTTGTTCAAATAAATCTAAATTATAAACTATTTATGTGAGTAAATTGATTGAAAACTATTGTAGTAGTAAAATATAATTAGTGCAGATTATTTTTTTTGTTTTCACGCTGACTTTTTTATTTATACACTGATCCTAAACGCCCACAGAATGTATATACCTTATATGCATATGTATATATATATATATATATATATATATATATATATATATATATATATATATATATATATATATATATATATATATATATATATAAAGCTAGGGATTGTTATTTTCCCAGGTGATGGAGGTGAGGGGTGAATAGGTCAAGTCGGGTTATGACCTTTGGAATGGACGAGGAGGCAATCCTCCTGCACCAAGTTATTTTGTTGTACTAAATATTATAATATAAATATAATAAAGCTGCAAAGTACGAATTAGATTTAAGTAATGGGGTATTTTATATTTAATTGTCCTAACGATTCGGGATTTTGGCTCATCTTCTTGGGTTATCGATTGTACAGTTTTTTAGTTCCCTCGCCATTTGTCGTTACATAAAATTATATATGAAAATATAACTGTCTTTTCCTAGGGGTCACCTGTGGTATAGTGGTTAGCATGGCAACCTACAATACTAAAGGTCGCAGGTTCGCGCCCAGCGGTGGTCCAAGGAATTTTCAATAGAAGTAAAAAAATCCTTAGCCATGCCGTCCCTCGGATAGGACGTAAAATGGAGCTCCCGAGACTGTACGATCCCAGGTACTCTCTAAAGATCCCTATCCTAATTACCCCTGGATAGGCAAACATATATTATTAATCAATATATATTATAAAGCAAAGTGTACAATGTGCGTGCCGAAAAGGCTCAGAAACGACTCCACATACGATTAAGAGATTTATGTCAGCGTGTAACTGCATGTCCCCTAACGGAGAAGAAGGTTTCCGTTTTTCTCTTAAGGGTGTGAAATTGAAGAGAAAAGGACTGGAATTTTAAGCCTCTCGCAAGATGTAATTAGCCAACCTGAGAATGACATACGAGTTTATGAATGAAAAATTTAGATCGAGCTGCAGACCACCAGGAAGAGCTAGGGTGTGTTTCACTCAATGTTTATTGTTCATTCATTCCGTTATATTTGTAAAGGTTACCTATTTTGTCAGCTGTTCTTTTTAAATTACTAAAAAATCAAGCGAAAATAATTAGTTTCACCTTTTCTTTTAAAATAAATTAATGATTTTACATATCTGCAATCAATTGGAAAACCGATTGGATACTTTACAAAATTAATTTTCTCATAAAAAGATTAATTGATAAACACATTACATTTAATCAATATCTAACATATAGTTAAGTAAATTTAATGCAATATGAGTGAGCGAATAAAAACAGACATAAAACAAAAAAGAAGAGCTGAATAGACTGATTATAAACCGAAAATAACAAGTTTGAAGTGTTCTTATTGTATGTAGTTATGAAAAATGGGTTTATTACTATGTATGATGAGCATTCCAGTTGACAAAATGATGAATTTACTCCAATAATACAATTTTTTCAATAAGATTTTATCACCGCTCATACTTCAGGATAAAAAGAAATATGATGAAAAAATTGTGCCCTCATGATATTTTGGTTTTCACTTAGTAACAGTAGTAAGATTGGAGAAGTGCAGAGTTCGGCCAAATTAGGGTGGGGGGGTATGTATTAAGGGAAGTTGAACTGGAAGAAAGGTTACAAAAAAAGTTTCTATGAATCTTCGGTATTTTCTAAACTTCTGGATTTAATGGGACCATCACAGTAGTCGGCGCTTAAATTGTACTCCAAATATAGTTTTTTTAACTAATAATCTAATAACTTATTATCTGCTGACTGCTTGGAATGGGCTTATAGGATTCATAATCACAGAAACCATCAAAAACGATGCATGACTCGACAAAGTTTCATCAAAATTAATTGTTCATTCACCATTTTCAACCCCCAATAAAGTATATAGGGTTCCTTATTTGGGCGGACACTGCAGATCTCGAATCTTAATATTAATACAATGTTAAAATTTTCAAGAAAGTGCTAATTTTGTTCTATATTTCCTTTAATTTTAAAGTTTTTTCATTATTGAAACTGCCACACAACTACCGGAGCGAAGCCGGGCACACTAGCTAGTTTATTATAAGTGGATAGTACTCCCGATGTAACATCGTCCGATTAGCCTTAGTGGCGCTAAACAAACAAAATTAGATTTTAGTAATGATAAACTTTTTGATTTGTCTAGGTTCTTCACTTTTTTTTTTAAATATATTTGCGCTAGAAAAAATAACAATAATGTTCAAAGTTGCATTTCGGGCAGTAAAGGGCTTCAATAGAGGCCTTTAACCCTAAAAAAAAAAGTTGATTTGTCGTACTGCTTCTTCTCGCTCCTGAATGAGAATTCCTAATATCATAGTCATTGATTATTGCACGCAGTACAATTAATTTCCCTTTTTAACAACTTTTAATTAATTCTCCAGCGTAACTTTTTTCTATTTACTAGCATATTAATAAATATACAAACATTAATTGGCAATTATACTAATGACGTGGTTGACTGAGACGCGCGGAGATCACCCGTAGTACAGAATTTCTTTGCACATTCTGGGCTATCCTAGGTAAATCAGCCTGATTGAGAAAGGGCGTGTTAGTAAGTTTCTTTTAAGTTTCAAAATTCCATTTCGCTTTATAATATTTTTATTATATTTAGTAAATCCGCCATTATCTACATTAACATTTCCTTGACCAAACATTTTGAATGTACAGAGAAATAAAGAGTATTTGTATAATTTTCCTTAAAATTATTATGAAATTGAAGATGTAAAACACGCAAAAATCAAACTGTGCAAATTGTCAGTAGTTTTTCAGTCATAAAACAGTATATGCTCCATTAAATTTATTTTCAATTATATTTACACAAAATCTATATTTCAGATTATCAAACATAAATATGCTAGAGTGTATAATAAATAATCTAATGAAAAAAGAATATATTTTTAGGTAAGTATACAACATTTTCGGGTTTAAGCTGTTTAAATTAGAGTTCAAAATTTCACGTACCCCCGGGTTAGAGCCCTACCCTAATAAGTAAGAGATGAGTCAGACAGAGAGAGAGAGAGAGATCGCTAGGGTTTGCTGAACCCATCACCATTTGTCATCCCAGCCCAACTTGGCAACCTCCTACCGATCGGATTAGGATCGTTAGTTCTGTCCTCATTATCCTTCTGGGGTTGGGGCGGCTCAGTGAGTAAGGTACTGTACTACTAGTTATGGGTACGAATCTGACAATGTCAGGTAGAATGTATTTTTCTGTATTGTTACAATTACCTTGGGTCGGTCCAGTGATAACAAGAACCACATAGGGCACACTTAGGCTTTAACCCTTTAACGCCTGTAGACTGATATATCAGTTCGAGCGCTGCAGTCCCTGTGGCCTGTAGACTGATTTATCAGTTCCGCCCGCTTCAGCGTTAGAAGACTGAAACTGCGCACCTTATTTTTATTTATATCTTAACTCTTCACATTTTACTATTGCACTAGGATAAAAACCCCAGTAGTCAACACCTTAAGAGATGATGATGTGGCTTCTTTTAAAACAAAAATTGAATTTTCACTTTTTGCTTTCGGATTTATGGTATCATTATTTAGGAAAGCAACATTCATTATTCTAAGGTCTCAGGCCACAAGGGCCGCAATACACTCACTGCTCGGACGCTAAAGGATTGAAAGAGCCTTGAAAAATTAAAGACAGGAAAAAAATGACAGCTGAGCGTTATCTCGGTTAGATCACTTCATTGCTAAGCAGATTACCAAGAAACATAACTTCTAGGCATTGTACGAAGCCCAAGATATGGGTTGGAAAGAAGTCAGATGAAAGTAATGTAAATAGTTTTATTATTGATTTTGAGTAGATAATAAACCTTGGGAGCTTGATTTAAACTGTTATCGTGTGCTCAATTTTCAGTTCAAGATGACGAACGGGGGATAGAACGGGATATGAAAATATTAAAAAAAAAAAGTATTAATTTTGTATAAATTATCTTAATAACAATAATTGCATATCTCTGCTCAGCAAGAACAGGGAAACATGTTGAATAGTCAGGGAGAGAGAAATGCTGTATTTCAATAATAAGCAACGCTGCCCAAATACATTGGGGCCCCATATTACACAGCGTACCAATCAATACTCAAATACATGTATACTTATAACTAAAATACATTGTTACATTTTATTTTATAATTATAATATCACAATATTTTTTTCCGCTTCTATATCTTTTACAATTATGTTTTTTTTCTTTGTAATTATTTTTTTATTCCCATTTATTCTATTTTATTTTATTTTTCTTCTTTCTTATTTCTCATAATCTTACTCCCTATTTCTTCCTCCCCCCTAAAATTAACCTAAAGATATTAATATGTAAACCAAATTGAACGGATTTGCTAATATAAATATGAAATATTCTTTGTTTAAAGGAGCGAGGTAGCTGAATGGGAAGACACTGAGCTGCAGTGTTAAGGTTCCGAGTTATAATTTTACTTAGCAGGATATCAGAAGTGGGTACTCTCAATTGAAAAATTATAAGAAAATCCTGGGGGTTGTGCGTGACCATGGTCAAATCGCCACGACCGCTGACCACATAGCCCAATTTCCTAACACTTTTTTTTTTCCAAATATTTACAACATTTCAATTATGTTGGCACTTAATTAAAAACAAAATCTAATTAATAAATTAATAAAATCTTTTGAATTATGTCACATTATTCTTGCTGACCGGCGATATGACAGAATATATTTCTTTATATTAATAAAACTTTTTTTAGTAATATAATATTTATAAGGAAAATAATGATTTATAATTATAGCAGGTTTAAAGCCGACGCTTCCAAACACTGCTTACACTCCACGGATCCCTGCAATCCGTGCAATCTCACCTTCATTTTGGCCCAACACTAGATATTACCAGTTTGTAAAAAGCTTTTTGTTTTTCAATGATTGCACGTTGCCACGATTATTTGTCGCAATGCTTTATCATCTGAACGATATTTACCGAGTAAAGTTCATGCATTTATACGTTTTACCGTCATGTAAAATATCCAGTAGTAGACTCGTCCTACTTCATAACTGAGAAATGCTTCAACCTACCCTCAATAAAATGGCTGAGTTTCGAGTCCAAAAACTTTTTGTGAATTTTGCTAATACTATGATTTCAAGGAAAGAATATTCAAGCTAACTGATAATAAAACCCACGAAAAAATAAATAAATATAAATAACATTAATAATATAAATAACAAGAATTTCCCGCATTTTAACAATTCCTAATTTTCCTTTCAATTACGTTTTATCAATATCATCGAAGTCGTCGCTGTTTCTTCAACAAATGTTATATTTTGTTTTATCCGTATTGAATTGTAGGCCGTATTTCATACCGACTTTCATCAAGATAATTAGATTTAGTTGTAAAGTATACTTGTTTTCACTTATTGCCAATTTAAATAAAACATAAATATATTAAGTAAAGTCTAAAGAAAGAAAAAATAATATAAATAAACTGAGCTGGAATTAGAAATGATTAACATAATTAGATCAAGACTTACGCAAAGTACGACTTCAAAATTCTATTAGTCAACGCACATGGCAATGTATAACCTGGATCATAATAAATATAAATAACCTTTTTTTAAAAAAAAAATTAACGAGAGGTGTGTATTAATTAAATAACAAATTTTTACCGGTATTTGAAACAGAGTTTTGATTGGATAGAACTGTAGGATATAAATGCTTAATTCATTAGTATACAAGTCAAAGATTGTATAATCATTCATCGTTAAAAATGCATCAGAAACATGTACTGATTGTAAAAGATATATATGTTACGTAATATTAAATTGTACTATAATTATTGAACTATGTAATGATACATCAGCATAATAAGTCATATTTATCTGAATCGTGGCGCCATCGTAAGAAAACTGAATGTACTACTAGTTGGGAATAACTGTCCAATTATCATAGAAAAGATTTATCGCTTTGTGATTCACTAACAATTACCCACGGCTCAAGGTTAAAGATTAATTTACGAGAATTATCATTTAAGAAATGCAAATCACAGGAAATGGCCATAGCCAACTACAACTTAACAATAGCTCATGGTACAAAAATATCCGCATCTGATTGCCCCATAAAACTATTCCACGAAAGTGGTTTCTCCCGCTCAACATGAGCTTTGAGTAATTAAAGGTGGTCTAGTCGTTAAAAAGTTTTTTGTTAGTTCCAAGTTCGATGCACCTTAAATACCAAAAAAAAAATTGGAGATAGTCAATAGAATTGCACAAGTTTGAAATTATTTTAATCACCCTTTGGCACGGGCCTCTGCAGGGGGCTGGGGAGGGCAGCTTCATCTCCCACTAGAAAATATAAGAAACAAAAACTAGAAATTAAATAAATTCATATTCTTTAATTTTCCCATATATATTAACCCTTTGCAATCAGTACCGTTTCGGACGTTACCTACCGGCAACTCGACCCAACTTATTCGCGAAAACGTACACCTTGAAATCCTAATATTATACAGGAAAATTTTAGTACCAAGTAAGAATTTGTAATGAAATTTAGGTTATATGTATTTGTGAAGCTTCAAGAACACATTGTTACAAAAAAAAAAATTATTTTTTTTAAATTTTATATATTTTTTATAATTTTATATTAAATTCCAACTTATTTTTTTAAATTTTATTATTATTATTATTATCATTATTATATATAAAAGCATAAAAAATCTAATTGGATAAGTAAAAACAGTTAAAATATTACGAGATGGGACCCTTTTAGTTGAAGTTTTCTCAGACATCCAATCAGAAAAGCTCCTAAAATGTGAAAATCTACTTCGGTTTTCGGTTTCAATTTTTCGGTTAAAGTAGAGCCACATGGGAAACTAAATCAATGTAAAAGGATTATTTAGTGCCCCGAACTAAATTATTGTACAATTGAGGAAATAAAAGATGAATTAAAACAATAACATATAGCCGATGTTAAAATATTAACTTACTATAAAAATAATGAAAAACGCCGCGACCGTCATTAATCACCAAAAGCGAAATATCCTATAAATACTTTTTACTACTTGTTTACGTCCTCATATGTTAAAAACCGAAAAATTATTTGCATTGTCTCCGTAGCGGAGCCCTCGAGTTTGAAGACAAATTTTAAATGGGTCCGCTCCGGTGACCTCGAGTGCAAAGGGGTTATGTATTTTAACACTAGGCCCCTAAACAGCCCTGATCGTCTACGATCTAATATTATTCTTTAGGAAATTGCGTCCTGATCGCAATAACCCAGGCTCGAATCCTGGTCATGGCAACTTTTGGGATGGTGGGATGACCGAGTGGGCAAAACGCATTAGAAAACACGTCTTGCCACTGACAATCGACTTATGATTGGGAAACCGGAGATAGCCTGTACAAAACCCGGAGCCAGGGGACATTTAATAATACTCGGCATTAATCCAACCACCCTCTCCCCTGGCCCGGGAAAACCGGTATAGCCTAAAAGGCGAAGAACGGGAATACCAAAAAAAAAAAAATAAAAGTATTGTAACACTATTGTGGGTTTAAATAATTTTTATTAAACGAAAATAGTAATTCACAATGTCCGACAAAAAATAAATACTCGTTAAATAATGTTTAAAACAAATTGGTAATTAATGGTAGAGATACATGTGTATAAAATATAAATAAAAAGTAAGTGATGCATACCTAAACACAAAAATAACCTACAGCTATAACAATAAAAAGAGAAAGATACGAGAAAAAGAAAAGAAAAGAAATATGTGAAAGAAAAAAAAAATACTTCCTGTTATAGACAAAATTAAACGAACCTACTTCAAGAAATTGCACTGGCAAAACCAAGGGGGTGGGGCTTGGAGTCCCCAAATGAGAAGAGAGAAAGAAACTTTTTTTATCTCACTAAATTATTTTATTTTTTTACTTTAATTATTAATTCGCACGTGTCAGCAAAGTGCGGACAATCAGCGAATGAGATGGCGGTGAAAGGAAATAATGTCATGTGAGTCATGAGGAGGGAAAGCACCTAGCAGCACCCCCTTCCTGGCTTGTTGACCTTGGCTGCCTAAAAGAGCAGATCTCTCATCCAGCGCCTTTTTAGTCTTTTCGTATCCATGTGTATGCCAACCACATTACTGATTTAACTGGATGTCCATACAAATTACTAAAAAACCATTTGTAAAGTGTCTTTATTTAACTTTTAAGCATCACTTTTCCATTCAATTCATTTTCAAATAAATAAATTTTATACTTTACAGATATGGTGGAATATTTTTTTATGAAATTCATTAAAATTTAAGTCCCTCCACTGATAGTAATACTGGTTGCACGACATTTGATTTATGAATCAAATGAGAACTGGAAGAGGAGGGATTTGAAAGAGGAAGCCGATTGAAGGTGTGGAGTTTTGGAAGGAATGGAAGTCAAGACTACGTTTCAATAATTTACCACGTGTACCACCGGTGGCTCACACTAGACAGCCGCATCGGACTTTAGTCAATCACAAAACTTTCCACGACGATTTATAACTAGGTAGGATTGTATTGTTTATTTTATTAATGTTGTATTGTCAATACTCCCCTAATGCTCATAGTGCCTTGCATGACTCCCATCCGATAGAGCGAAAATCATTAAGGTAAGCCGCCAATGGGCGAGGAGTCTGAATTACAGCCCCGGCGTGAACGTGTCAAAGGACTTTTCAAAAGTAGCATTCCAATAGTGTGTTCAAAAGTACCAGATCTGATTGAGCGGTATTGGATGGAAGATTTAAATTATAGCATATAGAAGGGTCGTTAGAATGTACAATGTTTTGGGAATATATGACTCAAAATAGATTAAACTAAACTTTCACATCATTCTCGTATACGGAAACCCTCTAATACTTGAACCAACAAAGGTTAAGAAGCTTTAGCAGCAGCGTACACATCAGCAGACGCTATTTAGAGAAAACACATACTCTTTAAGGAATCAAGGGCACTAAAGGTCTGTTTGTACAGGGTGTCCAAAAAGAGTATTCGGGGTTTGAAAGTTGAATAAAATCTCAAATATAGTAGGATGTTTACGTTTTATTTAAAAACAATGAACTGGAAATTTATTTAGAAAAAACAATATTGTCTAGGTGTCCACCATAACGCTGCTGGCCCACCTCGAATCTCAAACGCAGATTTCTAAAAACGCGTTGACACATTGTTCCTGTGATTGCCGTCATTTCTGTTCTGATATTTTGCTTCAATTGCGTTAGATTCGTCGGTTTCTTTTCGTAGACCCTACTTTTCAGTTATCCCCACAGAAAGAAGTCAAAAGGGCTGAGATCGACACTCCTGGGAGGCCAGCTAATGGTGCCTCTAAGAGAAATCACTTTGTTTTGGAATAAATCGTTTATGGTAGCAATAATAAGTCTGAAGTATGGCAAGTGGCCCCGTCTTGCTGAAACCATGTTCTAGAGTTATATCCTTTAAGCTCTTGAAATTCTTGGGCCAAAAAACATCTTATCATTTCACGTATGATGATTTCACGTAACGCTCACTATTTACTGCGTTTGAGATTCGAGAAGTGCCAGCAGCGTTATAGTGGACACCTAGACAATATTGTTTTTTCTAAATAAATTTCCAGTTCATTGTGTTTAAATTAAACGTAAACATCCTACTTGATATTCTATATTTGAGGTTTTATTCAACTTTCAAACCCCGAATACCCTTTTTGGATACCCTATATATGAGACAAACAATAAATATAACACTCATCAGTCCTTCACGTTTTTTTTTTTTGTAACTTGATAGATTTGTTTTCTTAATGAATACATTTACCTAAAGTCGCTATTTAGGATCGTCATCAAGATGTCCCGACATCCCTCTCGGTCCATTTCGGTAATCCGCCGCCTGCCTAATGACGTCATCAGCGCTGTCGTCATTAGGCCCAGCTGATCCAGGCGCCTTTGTCAAGGCTCCCGCCATTTATTTCCCGCCTCATCTTTATCCAGGAGGACAATGCGGCTTTGCTCCTTTCATGGATCATCTAGCTACTCAAGTCATAATGTCCGACATCATCGATGTGTGAAGGAGGCCCTCCTCTCCGAGAATTGACATCGTTAATCATGAGAGAGCAGCAGTCCTCGAGATCCTTCATACAGGGGGGAGGGTTTGAGGGGGGGGGGGGGGGGGTTGATGTAGCCGATTTGAATAAATCGCTTCATTTGCAATTGTATCCCCATGGTGATGTTAAAATGATTCAAACGTCAAAGTCGACATGCATAATCATCCCGTTTAGTTTTATTTTATTAAAACCAAAATCGCCAGAGCGAGTTATATCGAGTCAGTAGGTACATTTAAAGAAGAGAATATTTAATAGCAGAAGTCGAAAGGGTCATTAACTTTTTTAAATAAGTTTCATTTTAAAATTATTTGAAAAACTTATTACTAAAAAGTTTTCCAATAACTTTTTGTTATTTGAGTTTTCCTTCAAAAAGTTCAAGGTTCACCTAAACATATGGAGCAATTAAAATTAAAGTGTGAATTAAACAATACATTTTCGCCCTGGGTTTTGATCATAAAAGTTTTTATCATAGAAAAAGAGTTTGTTTACTAATACTGTTGTTTATTTTTATGAATAATCCTGTGATAGGGTTAGTTCAAGGTATATTTATTCCTATCCTATTATTTCATTCTTCTTGAAGAAAAAACAGTTCAATGTCCAGACGCAAGTCATCTCTCCAGACCGATTTATTTTAGATTTAGTTATTCTTCGTGAGTAAATGGTTCAGTGCAAATTACGCTGGTGTGCAAAAAAGGACAAAGTGATTCTGGGTTTTTTCAAATACGTCTCAACAACTGTTGTGAAAGAATAATTGAATGGATCCGCCGAAAAACGTTCTAAGTGACAACTATGCAATGAGTAATCAGTGAAATAAAATCATAGTCTAATGTTATTGTAAGTTCTGTAGGTGAATTTTTTTTCTCATGTGATTTGTTATGTATACATCTAAAATGACATAATGGAGTACTAGATCATACTATGACGTACTATTATACATTTTAATACATTCACCCAAAAGTGCCACTTTGGCAATCTTGTACCTTAGAACGTTTTTCGGCGGATCCATTCAATTAAAGGTAATTTTTAAAGGAATTTAAAAAACCATAAAAGTTTTTTTTACGAATTATTTGACTGTAATAGTGTCTTGAAGTGCAGCAAGAACAAATTAGAACCCATGTCAGTAAAAATAAGCAAAGAAATGTTATTAGAAAGCAGCTTAAAATAGGGGATACTTTGAAATTTTTTCTTGATGATTTTAGGTGTAAATTAAATTATAATATATAAAATTAATTTTTAAATTGTTTTACTTGTTCTATTTAATGATAATTGTTGAATAGTTATCTAAATATTTTTATATTGAGTAACGATACTATACATTATATATGCATGATAATTAACTGTACTGATTCCATGGTATTGTTAAACATAATTGCGTAGTTTAAAAATAATACACATATTTACAAAATATTAAAAATTGTAATCTAATAAAATAAATGTTTGCATTTCCGAAATTTTTATGCAAAAAGTTATTTGGATAAAAGTGTTTAGATAACTTTATCAAAAAGTTTTTGTAATGAAAAAGTTAATGTTCAATAAAAACTTCAAGTAGGGTAAAAAAAATATATGAGTTTAACTTAAACTTTTGTAAAATAAAAGTTAACTTATATTTTCGACCCCTGTTTAATAGGAGTATTAAAAGGATAATGGTCATATTAAGCGGACAGGGAGTACCCCCCATAGTATTAATTAATAATATAAATAACATAAAAACGCATTTTACCTCATAGATATTCTGCAAAAATAAATCGTCTTTTCACACATAACTTTCAGTTTTAATCCCCCCAATTGTGTTATTTATAGTTTAAATAACTTAAATAGTCCTCTGTCCCATAATGTTTTCTTGTATTTTTCACGGCGCTACAATCCGGTTACAGGTCTTGGGCTCCTCCAGTTACGTTTCCTCCAAACGTCACGATCTAGTGCCGACGCACAGTGGTCAATAATTGCTTTTTGGCGGACATAAATATGCCATTTCCACAATTTGCTTTTTTATTATCTTCTTAATAAAATTCAAAAACCAAGGAAATAATTCCCGTTAAGATTGCTTTGGTATAAGTGTCCTTTTTGCTTACCCAGAACAAGGTTTCTTGTGTGTTAATAGATACTTTTCGTTAGTATGCAAAAAAATATAGAAGAACTCAATATTTTTCAGAATTTTCTTTTTTATTTTTTAAGTGTGAGGGTGGGCTTTTATACCAACGAGTATCCAAAGGAAAATTCAAATTGCATAGAACTGATGGGTATTTTAAAAACAACTAAAAATTCAACATTACACTCGATTTTCTCCTTTTAGAAATAAGATATCAATATACTGATTTCACTGAAAGTTTACACTCAACAGGTAGTATATTACGTATGATCAACATGAATTTGGTTCGTTTATTAGGGTACAAAAGCAATTTATATACTACTTTTTTTCAATAAAAACCGTTTTTCTCGGTTTCAAAGGGGTGCTCCCCGGAGTTATCACTGGGGTAATTTCTAGTCTTACTTGTACTACGACCACATAAAAAGATTAGTTAAATTCACTTGCGCCTTTTTTATCTATAACATAAAACGACCTCACCTGTACATACGGTTTTTATTGAAAAAAGTAGTATATAAATTGCTTTTGTACCCTAATAAGCGAACCAAACATGTTGCTCATACGTAATATACTAGCCGTTGAATATAAACTTTCAGTGAAATCGGAATATTGATATCTTATTTCTAAAAAGAGAAAATCGAGTTTAATGTTGAATTTTTAGTTGTTTTTAAAATACCCATTAGTTCTATGCAATTTGAATATTCCTTTGGATACTCGTTGGTATAAAAGCCCACCCTCAGACTAAAAAAATAAAAAAGAAAATTCTGAAAAATATTGAGTTATTCTATGTTTTTGTGCATAATAACGAAAACTATCTATTAACACACAAGAAACCTGGTTTTGGGTAAGCAAAAAGGACACTTATACCAAAGCAATCTTAACGGGTATTGTTTCCTTGGTTTTTGAATTTTATGAAGAAGGTAATAAAAAAGATACCATCAATTTATCTGTAAAATTGTGGAAATGGCAGATTTATGTCCGCCAAAAAGCAATTATTGACCACTGTGAGACGCCATCCAATTTCGAACTCCTTGGATGTTGCGAGCATCTATCTCCTGACACTCCATCTGACCAACTCAGCTTTGGTATCCATCTTCTTCTTTTTCCATGTATCAGCAGAGTCAGCTTTAGGTCTCTCCATCTGTTGTCCTGCCGGTATGTCCTGCATATCTCAAGCGCCTCAACTTCATTTTTCTCAGGACCTCAGCCTCTCCGAAAGAGTTGTACAGCTCCTCGTTCTTGTGTCGCCTCCATTCCTCTCTAACTTTCACACCACCAAAGATACGTCAAAAGGAGGTCTTTTTCTGTGGCTTTTGATATTGTCCAGGATTTAGATCTATTAAGAAGTACAGTGGCGCACTAATGTCTTATACAGGAGGAGGAAGGTCCTTCTGGAAAGTATCAGCCTGTACAGCTGTTTCCTCAACCCAAAGTAACATCTGTTGGCTGCTGTGATTCTTCTCCTTACTTCGATATCGGGGTTATTGTCCTGGGTGACCATAGATCCCACGTTAATAATAATTAGAAAAAAGTTGGGTTAATAATTAATTAATTAAAGGGTTAATGGGTTAATTAATAATTAGAAAAAAGAAAAAGTCAAATTCATCTGATCCACATTTTTCATTCATCTACAGTTTTAAAGAGGTTATTTTTCGTTCATTAAGCATTTGAAATTCAATTCAATACCGAATGACCTGCTACATTAAATTGTGAGCAAGCGGTGAAATTATTACGAAACACTAACATCCTGTTCATATGAAACGGACGAGCAATTGTGAAAACATACTGATTATCCATTCTTCAGGGAACCTCGAGGAGCCATTGTTCGGGGGAGAATGTTAATATTTGTTGAAGGTTGTGCAACTGCGAACAACCCGGAAAAGCAACAGCACCTAGAATTCTCGGTGTTTTATTGTTTCCATTCCAACAACATTTACGTACGTATGTGCTCCTTACAGAGTTTCTATTTATTTAACAATCCTATAGAGTCAGAGGTGAACATGCATCAGCTGAACTCCTCGAGAACAATGAGAGGAATCGTAAATCATGTCCTCATCTTGTCAATAAGAGACCTTTGTTAGTACGGGAGAGGGCTCAGAAGTAGAGATAAGGAGGGAATTCTTCCGTATCGGAGGAAACCGAAGAGGGTGAGATTGTGATCAGTATTATGCTCTTCCTACTATTATGTTCTCGAAGAAGGAAACTATAGAGAATCACTCAACAAAGTATCAATTAAAGAAAAAAAAAATTTTTTTACTTTTTTTTAATTTTCTTGTTCTCTCTATCTTGCCTTTCAGCAACAAAGCTATTGAATACATTAAAATAAGAACAAATTCATTTATGTTAAACTTTATCTTGGTATCTATTCGTTTGTATATTGACTTCAGAACAAGTCGAAAGAAGCGATGATTTACCTAGGACAAAGAATTGGAGGAATGCGGTGCATTCGGCTTTGTTTCTTTGACGAAAAATTATGCTCATTTTCAGAGGACATCGAAATACTTGTGATGGATAAAGTACGTTAAAATTCAAGGAGCCTATGTTAAAGATATTAATGAAAGTTTTCTATGTCTATAGTATTAATATTAATGTTTAAATTTCTTATAATTTTTTTTATTTTCATCAAAATTATGACTGTGGTCACTTGTAGTGTCCTCATTGTAGTATTGTGGGCTAGCATAGCAAACGTCTCTGGTTCGCATTCTGTCAGGTGGCCCTAAGATTTATTATAGATAATAAAAAATTTGTCTTTTGGATAGGATGTAAAATGAAGGTCCCGAGCCTGTGCGATGTCAAGTACTCGTAAAAGATCCCTGTCCTGATTTAAACTGGATAGGAAAAATTTATAAATTTCGTTGTAGAATCGTCCGATTAGCCTTATTGGGGTAATATGACGTCAAAAAAAAAAAAAAAAAAAAAAAAAAAAAACTTAATTAGAGCGAATACCATTTACACGAACTGATTTATGAATTGAATGACTTTTTTTTTTTTTTTTGGTTCCTCCCCTTCCTCGCCTTGTAGGCTATACGGGGTTTCCCGGGCCAGGGGAGAGGGTGGGGGATTGAGGCCGAGTATAATTAAGTTTTCCCCTGGCTCCGGGTTTTGAACTTGCTATCTTTCGGTTCTAAATCATACGTTGCCATGCGTTTGCCCAGTCGGCCATCCCGCCACCCAGAATTGAATGACTTATAATCTGATCCTTTTCGGGGTTATAAGAAATTCGCTCCCTTGATACGCCTTTATCAGGTGAACTCCAACGAGGTCTTAAACTTCCCCTTAAAAACTCCACTTCCAACGTTGGAGTTTTCCTGCCATGGCGACAAACTGTTGCCTCAATACACTAGATCTTCATAAGTATTATTTTCCTCTTTTAGTTCTCTTGTTGAAAAAACGCCAGTTCTTACGCAGTTATCTTTTCATCTGCATACATTGTAATAAGGTTAGCTTTGTCCGGCGAATTACTCAAAGAACTTGATCTCCGCGCAGACACAGAGTCCATGTTCCCTTGAGTAACTTCGATCTCAGTTCACCCAGGTAAGCGCTGCAATTTAAAAAAAGTAAAAATATGCTCAGCCGTCTAATGTACTCCGCACATGGGATCTCCGAAGTTTGGCTACAAAGACCACATAGGATAAACCGTACAGTTATTGACACCCTTCAAACTACATTTCTGTGGTTAAATGAAAAAAAAATTTTTATAAAAGGATGAAATAGAAACTTCCTATAGCTCCTCATTATCTATCCTCATAAAGACTCAAGAAGTTTTTTGGGTCAAGAGTTCAATAGTTTTACAATATGGCAATATTTATTGTTAAAAGTGCCAAATCTAGTTATTGGCACCCTGTGGATTTAATTGTGAAATCTTCCCTATGGTTAGTTTGTTAAAGTCTTACTTCATAGATGACTTAGAGGACCCTTCAAATATTAGATTATATGATATGATATATAACATTAGATAGATGTATACCTTGAAATAAAATTAGGACTTGTTTACTTATTTCCTTAAGTTAAAGTTGGGATGTCGATAACTGTATGGCTTACCCTACCGGTGAGGAATAGAGTTACACAATAGTCCGGAAGTATATGGTATACATATTTCATATAAATTTTGAAATGAGGCATAGTAAATTTTCGACATCTACAAACCTTTGAAAGTTAGCGAGAAAACTCATCTGTGCTGATTCTCTGGCCTAAAAATTCCAAATTTAAAAAAATAAATATACTTCTATACTCCTTATTCATCATTCTTAATCGTTCACGGTGCAAATGTTGAGAAAATAAAGCGCAGTTTATCTTGAGAGAAAAAAATGAAATCGACATTCGGTAAAGGTGAAAGTGTAAAAAAAAAAATAGATTTTTGTTAAACTCTTAGTTGTATATTGTCTTGAGAACAAGTCGAAAGAAGCGATGATTTATCTAGGACAAAGAATTAGAGGAATGCGGTGCATTCGGCTTTGTTTCTTAGCCGAAAAATTATATACTTTTTCAGAGGGCCTCGAAATTTTTTTTTATTTTCATCAAAGTATGACCGTGGTCACCTGTGGTGTCCTCATTGTAGTATTGTGAGCTAGCATAGCTGCTTAAAGTACTAAAGGTCTCTGGTTCGCATTCTGCCAGGTGGCCCTAAGATTTATTATAGATAGTAAAAAATCCGTCTTTTGGGTAGGGCGTAAAATAAAGGTCCCGAGCCTGTGCGATGTCAAGTACTCGTTAAAGATCCCTGTTCTGATTATAACTGGATAGGCAAAATTTATAAATTCCGTTGTAGTATCGTCCGATTAGCCTTATTGCAGGAATAGGACGATAAAAAAAAAAAATAATAAAAAAAATAAAAATACGAAAGCGAAAACCATTTACATGAACTAATATGTGAATTGAATGAGTTATAAGCTTCATATAACCACAATATAATAATAACTGTACTTAGCCTAGGCCTCTGTTACGACACAATGAGAGGACTCAGCGGGTGTCCTAGAGGCCCTCAATCACTTGGGACGGAATAATAAAAATTAATGAGTCCAATCATCGGAGCTAATGAGTGTGCATCGGCCTATGGGGAACGGCCTAATGTCGGGGCTACACCCCCTCAATTTATTTCACTCTACCTTCTCGTAAATATCAATCCTCTCCTTTAAGTGTTCACTTTAGATTAGTTCAGTTTATTCACGTACGAATGGAGCATAGCTCAGTGAAGACGGCCGGGCTCCTAAATGACTAATGATTATAAATAAATAGAGGGGCGCCACGCTATTTATTTTAAGTAAATAGCGAAAACCTAAAGGAATCGAAATAATAAAAAATAATTTTAATTTAAAAAGTGAAAAAAAAGAAAGAAATAAAACAAAAGATTACATTAAAATCTCGGAGAGGGCTGTACATAAAATTCAATTTGCAATTTACAGTTATAAACTACTTAATGTTGAATTAAAAAAAATTACACTCAAATAAAAGCAACTTTTAATGAACACTATACTTACTACTATACTTACACTACGATATTAAATAATAATTTACTTACAATTTCTGTAGTCAGGCCTGATGAAAATTTTACTATATTTACACTACCAGAATCAAATAAACTTCTAAGTATACAATAATCAAAACAAAATAAGTAGGTTTAAAAAATCAAAAGAAAAATATCTGCAGTCTGTTCGCTTAACTCGTCTGTCTTCTCTCTCGTAGCTTCGGTTGCCAGCAGCCACCCGGCCTGTGGATTCTCGACACCTGAATCACTTCCGTGAACGCCACTATTCTTCAATCCGCTGATATTTAGCGATATAGACCACAACCAATTTAACCAATAAAACAGTCTTATTTACTCCTCATTCTTCAAACGCTCGCGAACATCTGCCATCTTTTCTTTCGTTGTTTGTTTTTAAAAAATACAACTTGTCCAGACAGACGGGATCTAGTTGACAAACGTCAAATATATACATTGTATGTTGTTATGTATTAATTAGTTATCGTTAGATAATTATTTTATAATTTTTAAATTATTTTATTAGAAGATAAAAGATTCGACCACGGCCGGGAATCGAACCCAGGTCATCTGCATCTACGTCGCAGCGCTCTTACCACTGAGCTAACCGTGAGTCCGTTCCGATCGTGATCGAATCTTTTTCTTCTGTGATCCCTCCATCCGGGTTCGCCACATTGTAGCGAAGTACCGGGGGGCTGAACAATTGTCCAGACAGACGGGATCTAGTTGACATACGTCAAATATATACATTGTATGTTGTTATGTATTAATTAGTTATCGTTAGATAATTATTTTATAATTTTTAAATTATTTTATTAGAAGATAAAAGATTCGACCACGGCCGGGAATCGAACCCAGGTCCTCTGCATCTACGTCGCAGCGCTCTTACCACTGAGCTAACCCCGGAATCCCGGCCGAATCCCGTGAAGAAGAAGAATCCCGGCCGTGGTCGAATCTTTTATCTTCTAATAAAATAATTTAAAAATTATAAAATAATTATCTAACGATAACTAATTAATACATAACAACATACAATGTATATATTTGACGTATGTCAACTAGATCCCGTCTGTCTGGACAATTGTTCAGCCCCCCGGTACTTCGCTACAATGTGGCGAGACCTGGAGGGAGGGATCACAGAAGAAAAAGATTCGATCACGATCGGAACGGACTCACGGTTAGCTCAGTGGTTAGAGCGCTGCGACGTAGATGCAGAGGACTTGGGTTCGATTCCCGGCCGTGGTCGAATCTTTTATCTTCTAATAAAATAATTTAAAACATAATTACTTTTATAGCTGAATAAAAAAAAAAAAAAATCTGGTGCGTGCGCGCAACACACAACTTTCACTTACCAACTTACTTAGATTAGAAATTGACGTGATTTGCTAAATATCATTTCCCAAAGTCACACATTTTTCTACATTCATATCTTATTTTTGTTAATCGTTAAAGCCGTTTTTGAGTAAATGAAAAAAACCCGTGAAAATGATACAAAATTTATTAAGTAAAGTCCTCCCTCCCGTAGATCAATTTTAATGAAATTTTTACAGTCGTATCTCGGGCATATAAATACATTAAATACCAAGTTTGATCAAAATCGTTAAAACCGTTTTTGAGTAAATAAAAAAAACACGTGAAAATGATACAAAATTTATTAAGTAAAGTCCCCCCTCCGGTTGATCAATTTTGATGAAATTTTTACAGTCATATTTCAGGCATATACATACATCAAATACTCAGTTATATCAAAATCGTTAGAGCCGTTTTTGAGAAAATCGAAAAAAACTTAAAAAGTTATTAAATAAAGTACCCCTCCCTTTGAGCAAATTTGATGAAATTTTTGCTGTCACATCGCGGGCTTATACATACTCTAAATACCCAATTTCAGGTTCGCACGGTGTATAGTTTTTGAGCTAGTCTGTTCACACACACACACACACACACAGACACACACACACACACACACACACAGACCATTTCGCGGGACTTGGTTATTTTGACTCAGGGGACCCCAAAACGTGTATTTCCGTTGAAAACCGGAAGTCGAAAATTTTCACGATCGCAATACTTCCACTTACTATATATTTCATATATAGGTAAGTGAAAGTAAAAACTAATACAAAAACTTTTAAAACAACATATATTTCAACCCAATAAATCTCTATACATATATCGCTAATATATTAAGCCCTCTTCTATAATTAATTTCTGATTTTAATCAATTAATAAAAACAAAATTTTTGTTTATTTTTCATTAATGTTTTAAGTCTACTTCATTGGGAACAACCCTTGAAAAGTCAAGTTTTATTTCATGACTAGCTATGGTGCCCGGCTTAGCTCCGGTACTTGTGTGGTAGTTTTAACAAAAGAAAAACCTTAAAATTAAAGGAAATAAAGAAAATAATTAGCACCTTCTTGAAACTTCAGTTTTAACTTGGTATCAATATTAAGATTCGAGATCTGCAGAGTCCGCCCAAATAAGGTAAATGAACAATTCATTTTGCTGCAACTTTGTCGAGTTATGAATCGTTTTTGATGATTTCTGTGATTCTGAATCCAATAAGCCCATTCCAAGCAGTCAACAGATAATTTATTATGTTATATTTGAAAAAATTAACATCTCAGTTAAAAAAATTATACTTTGTGTAAAACTTAAGCGCTGACTACTGTGTTGGTCCCATTAGATCCAGAAGTATAGAAACTACCGACGATTTATAAAATTGGTTTTTAAGACCTTTTTCCATTTCAAACTCCCTTAAGATGTCCCCCCCGTAATTTGAGCGGTTTCTGTACATCTCCAATCTTACTACTATTACAAAGTGAAAACCAAAATTTCATGAAGGCTCAATTTTTTCACCATATTTCTTTTTATCCTCAACTATGAGGGATGATAAAATCTTATTTAAAAAATCTGGTGCGTGCAACACACAACTTTCACTTACCAACTTACTTAGATAAGAAATTAATGCGTTTTGTTAATGCCACCTCTCAAAGTTCCACATTTTCCACATTCATTTCTTATTTTTGTTTTCATTTGCTCTATAAACCCCTCAGAACATTTTAATAATGATAACGCTTACCTGATATTAAATAACACTCAATTTTCAACATGACGAATATGAAGAAAATCGTTAAAGCCGTTTTTGAGATAATATAAAAATTAGAAAAAAATTTATTAAGTAAAGTCCCCCCTGCGGTTGATCAATTTGGATGAAATGTTGGCTATCACATATTTGGCAAATACATACATCAAATACCCAGTTTGATCAAAATCGTGAAAACCGTTTTTGAGTAAATAAAAAAAACACGTGAAAATGATACAAAATTTATTAAGTAAAGTCCCCCCTCCGGTTGATCAATTTTGATGAAATTCTGGCTATCACATCTTTGGCATATACATACATCAAATACCCAGTTTGATCAAAATCGTGAAAATCGTTTTCGAGTAAATAAAAAAAACACGTGAAAATGATACAAAATTTATTAAGTAAAGTCCCCCCTCCGGTTGATCAATTTGGATGAAATTCTGGCTATCACATCTTTGGCATATACATACATCAAATACCTAGTTTGATCAAAATCGTGAAAATCGTTTTTGAGTAAATAAAAAAAAAACACGTGAAAATGATACAAAATTTATTAAGTAAAGTCCCCCCTCCGGTTGATCAATTTCGATGAAATTTTTACAGTCATATCTCGGGCATATAAATAGATCAAATACTCAGTTTAATCAAAATCGTTAGAGCCGTTTTTGAGAAAATCGAAAAAAACTTAAAAAGTTACTAAATAAAGTACCCCCTCCCTTTGAGCAATTTTGATCAAATTTTTGCTGTCACATCGCGGGCATATACATAAACTAAATACCTAATCTCAGGTTCGCACGGTTTATAGTTTTTGAGCTAGTCTGTTCACACACACACACACACACACACACAGACACACACACACACACACAGACCATTTCGCGGGACTTGGTTAATTGGACTCAGGGGACCCCAAAACGTGTATTTCCGTTGAACACCGGAAGTCGAAATTTTTCACGATCGCAATACTTCCACTTACTATATATTTCATATATAGGTAAGTGAAAGTAAAAATGCTATAATTGGATAGTCGTTTTGTCAAATGGAGTGCTCATCATACATGGTAATCAAAACAACTTCGTTTTCATAACTACAATAAGAACAATTCAAACTTTTTATTTTTGATTTATATTCAGTGAATTTATCTCTTTTTTACTTTCACTTACCTATATATGAAATATATAGTAAGTGGAAGTATTGCGATCGTGAAAATTTTCGACTTCCGGTTTTCAACGGAAATACACGTTTTGGGGTCCCTTGAGTCAAAATAACCAAGTCCCGCGAAATGGTCTGTATGTGTGTCTGTGTGTCTGTGTGTCTGTGTGTGTGTGTGTGTGAACAGTCTAGCTCAAAAACTATAAACCGTGCGAACCTGAAATTGGGTATTTAAAGTATGTATAAGCCCGCGATGTGACAGCAAAAATTTCATCAAATTTGCTCAAAGGGAGGGGGTACTTTATTTAATAACTTTTTAAGTTTTTTTCGATTTTCTCAAAAACGGCTCAAACGATTTTGATTAAACTGAGTATTTGATCTATTTATATGCCCGCGATTTCACTGTAAAAATTTCATCAAAATTGATCAACCGGAGGGGGGGATTTACTTGATAAATTTTGTATCATTTTAACGTTTTTTTTTATTTACTCAAAAACGCTTTACACGATTTTGATTAAACTTGGTATTTGATGTATTTATATGCCAAAGATGTGATAACCAACATTTCATCACAATTGATCAACCGGAGGGGGGACTTTACTTAATAAATTTTGTATCATTTTCACGTGTTTTTTTTATTTACTCAAACACTTCTTTAACGATTTTGATCAAACTTGGTATTTTATGTATTTATATTCCCAAGATTTGACTGTAAAAATTTCATCAAAATTGATTTACGGGAGGGGGGACTTTACTTAATAAATTTTGTATCATTTTCACGGTGTTTTTTTATTTACTCAAAAACGGCTTTAACGATTAACAAAAATAAGATATGAATGTAGAAAAATGTGTGACTTAGGGAAATATTATTTAGCAAAACACGTCAATTTCTAATCTAAGTAAGTTGGTAAGTGAAAGTTGTGTGTTGCACGCACGCACCAGATTTTTTAAATAAGATTTTATTCGCTCACTGTACTACTAAGATATATTGATTAAATGTAATGTGTTGATCAATTAGCCTTCTTATCAGATAATTAATTTTTAATGAATCCAGTTGGTTTTCTAATTGATTGCAGAGATGTAAAATCATTATTTTATTTTGAAAGAAAAGGAGAAACTAATTATTTACGCTTCCTTTTTTAGAAATTTAAAAAGAACAGCTGTAAAATATGTAACCTTTACAAACTTAACTGGATGAATGAACAACCAAATCAAGTGAAACGCACCCTAGCGCTTCCTAGTAGCCTGGAGCTCGAACTAAATTTTTCATTCACAAACCCGTATGTCAGATAGGCTAATTACATGGTGAGAGACTTAAAATTCCAGTCCTTTTCTCTTCAATTTCACACCCTTAAGAGAAAAACGGAAACCTTCTCCGTTAGGGGTTTTACGGCCACACGACGACATAACCTTCTTGATTGTAGGTGGAGTCGTTTTTGAGCCTTATCGGCACGCACATTGTACACTTTGCTTTATAATATATATTGATTTTTATTTTCAATTCATTGCAGAGATGTATAATAATGACTTCATTTTAATACAAGGAAAAAATCGATTATGTAAACGAAATC
Source organism: Aelia acuminata (assembly GCA_911387785.2). Taxonomy (NCBI): domain Eukaryota; kingdom Metazoa; phylum Arthropoda; class Insecta; order Hemiptera; family Pentatomidae; genus Aelia; species Aelia acuminata. The sequence continues at coordinate 23,082,934 of OU426981.1, forward strand.
TCTTGTAAATTAAAGAGAACATCTAAAACGAAAACCATTAGATCCCGAATGAATGAACGATGACCTAATGAATGGCCCCGAACCTAGCGTCTTCTGGGAGCAATGCGCTCGAACTTAATTTATCATTCATTAACCCATCACTCATGTAGAGGTTGGGCTATTTACACATTGCGAGAGAGAGAAATTTCCAGCCCTAATATATATTCAATACCACGTACTTTGGATAACAATTAAAACCTTCTTCTTGGGCAGGGGAAGTAGGACTAAAAATATTTACAACTTTTAAGTGTACTCGTTTTTGTTTTGGATCGGTACAAACTTAGAAACTTTATTTCATAATATATGTAGATTAAAAAGTATTCTAACTGAAACAAAATAAAATAAATTACAATTAAAAAAACAATTATTTAGCAATCACACAAAAAAACTGTTCTTTTTTATTATATTTATGTTTTAAGTCATTTGCGCCAGCGCTGGAGTGCATCTGTAAAATTTGTGGATAATGCGAAGTTTATCTTCAATTTGCTTGATTTAAATGATTTGCTTGAGCATATCCCTCGGCCACTGTCTTTTTAATCTTCGTTGGACGGGTAAATGGGAGGAAGAAAGAGAAGAAACGAGTGAGTGGGAGTGGTTGAGGTTGAACAGTGAAAAGTAGTGTATTTGTCGTGATTGTACGATTTCGATGTTGGAGCGTTTACAATTTTTCGAAGAATTTTTGATTGTGCGGTTTGAATTTTGTTTATGTGTACATTTTTTGCGGAACCCCAAAGTTCTGCTCCGTAGGTCCGAATAGGTTTTAGTATCGTGTTGTATATTAGTCTTTTGTTTCGTAAGTTAAGTGTTGATCCGTAGTCTAGGAGGAGGTTTGACAGTTGATTACCAGGTGTGTAAATATGAAACCGGAATTCGCCAATGATAGGAGTTAGCAGTCAATATAATCTTCTAACTAATCCGTCAGTGGTGTTATCTGCTTTTGCCTACATGTAATAAAGAGATCCAATTGATACCAACATCAGTTTCATTCTATAACCGTGTTTTTAGTGGCGTTGAACATTTCGACTTTTGTGCCAACAAATCAAGATTTGCGGACAGCATTTATTTTCCGTTTCCTTCTGAAAAAAATTGGAGCATTATCACATAGGATGCTTGTTAAAGCTTAGGGGAGCATGCCCTAGGCAAATCTCAATGTTTCGATTGGTTCAAAAAATTTAAAGATGGATTTCGATAAAAGAAAAAAAGACCGTGGAAAACCACAAAAAAAAAAAAACTTTGAAAACGCTGATTCGGAAGCGTTTGTTGGACAATTATTACATGTGACACCATCTCTATTTGTTCGAAAGGGATGGAAAAGATCCAGAAGGTCGGAAAATGGGTACCTCACCAACTGAATGACAGGCAGCAGGAAGCTCGAAAAACCTCATGGCAAATGCTGCTCGCCAGGTACAGAAAAAAATTTATTTCTTCATCAAATTGTGACTGGTGATGAAAAGTGAATTTACTTCGAGAATCCTAAGCGTAAAAAATCCTGGGTAACTCCTGGTGAACCATCGGCATCGCTTGGGGAGGAAGAAAATGCTCTGTGTCTGGTGTGATCAGATGGGTGTTACCTACTATGAGCTGCTGAAACCTGGGGAAACTGTTAATACGGAACGCTACCTACAACAGATGATAAATTTGAATAAAGATTTGCGCCAAAAAGTCCCAAATATCAAGAAAGGACACACAAAGTGATCTTGCTCCATGACAATGCCCCATCACATTCGGCTAAACGAACCAAGGAAACGATCCAAGTGTTTGGTTGGTAAATTCTTCCGCATGCGGCTTATTCACCAGATTTGGCCCCATCCGATTACCACCTATTTGCATCGATGGGACACGCACTAGCTGAGCTGCGCTTCACTTCTTATGAAAATGTACGAAATTGGTTAAGTGATTGGTTTGACTCAGAAGAGGAAGCATTATTTTGGCGGGGAATCCACAAATTGCCTGGATGATGGAAAAAATGCATAGATAGCGAAGGACAGTACTTCGAATAAAAAAGTATGTATCAATTTTACACAATCAACTCTTATTTGCTATTTGAAAAATTCCGGTTTCATATTTACACACCTGGTATACCATTTGGTCAGTTCTTGTCTTTTCAGTTTTGTATGTAGTTAGTTCTTTTCATTTGAAAAAATTGTTTTGTTTTTTTAACTAACAGTTTTATTTTTTTTTATCTGTGGGGCCTCAAATATAATTCTTCCCTGAGCCCAATACATACAGGGATAGTCAATGTACTACCACACTTGTCTATCTTTTGTCATAGTTATCTGATTCGGAAATGATCCTCACCTATCAAAATAACAACAATCATAGATTCGCACAGTGCAGACACGTGGCTTGAGGCTATCGCTAGAGTGTACTCGCGTGGTGTGAAGGCTGAACAATTGCTGAGCTGTCACAGCACTCTAAGCTATCTTGTTGGGGACATTATCGCTGCGATGAAACGCATAAGGTCAAGGAATCTGTATGATATCTCGATGTATCTCCGCGTTGAAGTTCAATATTGTTATTGAATGGCCAATTAACGTCAAGAGATACGGTAATTGACGCAAGGGAATACATTGTACGTCTCTCATGAAAGGATTAATTACATGTATCGTATAAACGGGCATCATTGAGGTATCTCAGGCATTTTGCAGCAAGCGATAGTTTTTTTATTTTTTTTTAATATAAATCGAAAAGCCAGGTGGTAAGAAGATGGAGTGAATATTTTATGCAAAATTAATACTGGACTATCAGTAAACTAGCTTAGGCCTATAGAAGAACATTGATAACAGAGTTTAAATTCTAAATTAATGTAAAAACAGAGTTTAAATTCTAAATTAATGTAAAAACTAGTAATGATTAAAAAATAAACAAATAATCATGACTCCTTGAAAAAACTCACAAACATAAATTTCATTTATAAGGTATATTTATGAAATGGCGAGAAAGAGTTCAGGAAAAGAAAAAGGCAGACCTAAAATCCTTAAAATTGAAATATGATTAAAAAAAAAAAATTACAGTAGGAAGAATACTGAACACGTGGGAACATTTAAAAAGCAACGGTCTATGAAATAATATTTTACCGTGTAAAGTAGTGTGTGATGTGAATTCAAACCAGATGTTAGTTTCTGTTACGTTGTACAAGTTCAAGAATTGTCCCTGAGTTTTCATCAACTTTCAATCAAGTATACAGTACCGGTCAAAAATTTAGACTCATTTGTATTTAATTCACAATCTTCAAGTTTAAAAAAATAATTGTAACTCAAGAGATAACATTTCAAAAATTATGCGCTTGTTTCGAAATACGACCTATATAAATAAAGATGAAATTCTGTTAGTTTGTTCTTTATATATTGGATTGTAAAAAAAGTTCGTAGCGTTTTTCATTATTTTAATTTAATCCTTTCTGTGTTTGTTAATCCTGTTTACATGGTCAATATTGTTTACATATCCTAAAAAGGGATTAGATAACGTTCTTTTATGTATCAGTTTCAACCGGGATCTTCTATTGTTCAAGTGTATTGTGTTAGTCCAAAATGCAGGAGGAAAAAATTCATTTTCGCCATATAATGCTATTTTATTTCCGAAAAAGAAAATCCGCTGCACAGACGGTCAACAAAATTTGCAGCGCGTATTGACGCCGTAGGGGAACCGTCCGTAAGTGGTTTGCTCGGTTAAGAACCGGAAATTTTGAGTTGGAAGACGCCAAGCGCTCTGGTCGTCCTGAACTCCTCCCACACAACCAGACCATTGATTCGGCAGTATACTGTTCCCAGTTGGAAAGATTAAAGGCAGCGGTTGAGCAAAAGCGTCCAGCATCGCTAATCGCAAAGGCATTGTTTTTCACCACGACAACGCCCGTCCTCACGTGTCTTTACAGACTCGGCAAAAATTGTTGGAGTTTGGCTGGGATGTGATAACCCACCCACCCTATTCACCAGATCTTGCCCCAACAGATTACCACTTATTCCGGTCTCTCCAAAACTCCCTCAACGGGAAACAATATAACTCGCTCGAGGACTGTAAAAAGCGCATAGACGAGTTCATCGCGCAGAAAACTGAACAGTTCTGGGAGGACGGAATTACAAAATTACCTGAAAGATGGAAACAAGTTATAGATCAAAACGGGTCATATATCATTGATTAAAAATATTTACATGTATCTGAAATTTTTAATTAAATATATTCTTAAAAAACGCTACGAACTTTTTTTACAACCCAATAAATACATACCGTTTGTCCTAAATTCTCCGAATTTCACTTAGTGGTTCTTTCATACCAGGTGCGAACACCGGTTCATATTAAAATTGCATAACAGCCAATCTCTGGGTATATTCTTTATTGATATAAAAATCGTTATGATCTCGCTTCACATTAGGTTTTTACGAAATCAACAGTTGGAGTAAAAAAAAATCTCATTTCTGTCCTAACGAACTTTTCTGGACTCACGGCTTTTCTCATTGTTTTCAAAATTCCGTGGGTGAAACCGGGATATTAAAGCTAGTTATAAAAAAATTAAAAATAAAATTATAGTTGTTACGTTATCCAATAAATAAAATGTTGTTACTTATTTATGTTACAAAATCTAAGGGTGAGTCTAAACTTTTGACCGGTACTGTACATACGTGATCACCTGTTTGGAATGTTCTACGCCTTTCTGGGTGGCCATTATCGGACTTTAATAATAGGCGATCGACTAGAGCCTCAGTCTCTCGTTGAACAGCGAACCATAAAGTTACTTTAAGTCATTTTTGTGTCACTGCTACCTATAGCTAATTTGAGTGTTAATTGTTTTTTTGTTTTGTTTTTTTTAAATTTTTATATTAATATTTAGTCAATAAAATTATTTAAACCCACACTAAAAGTGTTTTAAATGACCTTATACGCTTCACCTTGCATCCTTGCAAAGCGAAAATACAAACCAAGTCTATAATATACTAGCTTCGATTCATCCTACCAAATTTGGAACCCGTTAAGATTCAAAAGAAACACGCTGTTGTGTTTCGGGGAAATAATCTGGTCGTTGGACTGACCTGGAGCAGGCTCGTGAGAACCTCGACCGCTAAAAAATAAAAAATAAAAAATAAACACAACAAACGGAGGGAATATTAATGCGGAGGAGACTGTCAATCAGCTGTTGGTGCCCACAACAAAGGCCGATGATTGGCCGAGGGTCGGAACCGGTCGCTGTCACTGTTGTGTAGAGTGTGATAGGCCGGATCGGGGTCTTTTCTTCGTCTATTAACTGCCTTGAGAGGAGCAAGATCAGAATAGCACGCTTACACAAAGGCTAGTGATAAATGGTGTATTGTTAAATTGCTAAACTACTATTGGAAAACGAAAAAAACCTGACAAAATACAGAACAAAATTTGAAAATTCATTCTCTAACATTTAAGTTTGGTGATTAATTTAATATGGTGAAATCTAGCTTCATAGAATTGACACAGTTGCTCGGAGTTAGTAGTGTTTTATTATTTTTTTTTTTTTTATACCAAAGTTGTTTTCAACATCGATATTTTGGACAAAAATGTTTTAATTTCGATGTTTTAAAAATATCAAAGTTTTAACATCGATGTTTTACACAAAAACAAATATGTTTTATCATCGTGGTTTTAAAAATAACCAAGTTGTTTCTAACATCGATGTATTTGACATCGTTGTTTTAACCGAAAAACAACAATATATATGCTCTTAACATTGATGTTTTAGCTATAACAAAGATGTTTTTAACATCGATGTTTTAACAATAACCTAGTTGTTTTTAACATCGATGTTTTGGAGGAAATGCAACAATATATATGCTCTTAACATCGATGTTTTTAGCATCGATGTTTTAACAATAACCAAGTTGTTTTTAACATCGATGTTTTGGAAAAAACAAATTTGTTTTAACATTGATGTTTTGGACAAAAAAAAATATCTTTAAATATCGATATTTTCGACAAAAACAAATTTGTTTTAACATCGATGTTTTATCAATCGTTGTCCAATTAAATAAACTTATATTGTTTTGGTGAAAATTGGCCTAATTTTTATTTATTTCACCATTTTAAATATTCATAATTTGCAATATCGTCAGTACAAAGTTTAAATATTGAATGTAATAATCCCTACTTTTTAAAGTCAAGAACAAACAGATAACTGTAAAGGTGAACCCTTAATAACACACTATTAAATTCGTTTTACAATTATTATTGAATTGTTTCCAAAAGAAGCATTTTGTCTCGTTTTATTAAATTTTTTAATTTTAAAAAAAAGACAAGAATGTATAAAAATTATTAATCTTTCCGGCCCACGATGAAACTCTTGTAAGCTCGGTAATACTAAAAAAAAAAATAAAATAAAATGCATTTGTACATACCTTAACCCCATAATTAGTCTTGAAATCATATTAATAATATAAATCGAAAAGTATTAGTAATCCTAATTACATCCAGAAATTTATATCATGCATAAAAAAATCAGGATAGAGTTAATATAAAAAATACTAAGTTAAAAATTGAATTGCAGTTAATAACCATAGTAATATTAACTGCCTAAAACAATTTAAAAAAGTTGCAGTTATGCAATTAAATCCAAATTAAGGGTATTCACATTATTAATTGAAATATTAAGGTGAAAATACCTCACAGTGAAAATCACCCCTTTCTACACCGCTGACCAAGAAACTGTACTTTATTACACCTCCATCGGTTCTATTGATGAAGTTTTTTTTTTAATATAATTCAAAAATTTTCGAATCTAATCGCTGATTTTTCGAATATGTCGAATAAATAGAGTAATAAAAAAATAACAATAATGTTATAAATTACTGTGCGTATGGTTCAACTTACTGTAGATAATAAAACTATAAGCACAGGTTGAGGTGTGTAATATTTAACTGTTTTCTCTTTACAACAGGATGATTAATAGGGAGGATTTTCAGTTAAATATTTCTTTTTTTTTTTTTTTAATGCCAACATCCATCCTGAATTCTTAAAATGTAAATCTTCATCAGGAAGAGTTGAGCTTGTTAGAGTAATACAGATATGTAGTGTTACAGAGAGTGAGCCTCTGTGTTCCTCTGGACTCAATAAGACCCTGTCGAAGTTCCACAAGCAGGGATCGAAACGTTGTCTTTCCAAAATAAGAAATGTTTAATTGAAAATCCAGACTATTACTCATACTATTATAAGCATCTTTCTTACACTAGGTATAAAGATGGGTCAAGATCTTTTCTAACTGCTTGAATACCGATCCTATAAAAGTGATGGTTTCATAGATGATATTTAGCACACAAATATTAAACATTTTTCTCGACTTCAATACACTCAAAATCGTAAACCGAACAAAGAATGTAGATAAAAAGACCTTGATCTACTTTAAAAATGTAAATGAGGTTACTTGATTTGTCTATTTAATTATAGATATTATGAATTTATTAATTATATTAAGCTTAAGGTAAAGACTTCATTGGGAAGGCAATACATGAGAATTCGAATTGACCTTTTTAATCGCAAAGAATTTTATATAATATCAGAAAATAATCCTGGAATGAATGCAGAAGAGAGGAAATATGGCAAAACTTTGCATATTACAATAGGAATAAAACAATTTTGCAAGATAGAAATCGAATCCGTGTCATTGGGTAACCGCTGGCATAGGAAGAACACAGGGTAACACTGCTCCCGAATAGCAATCAGGAGAGCACTGGAAACTTCAGGGAATACCCAGATGAAAGTTTACAGTAAAGCGCTATCTGAGGCTTTATATGATACTATTGACTTGATTTAGTTACGTAAGTCTTGAGATATATTCACTCAAACAAATCAGGAACATTAAAAAATTTTATGACTAAAAATCTTTCAGAGTAATTTTACCAAATTATCTAAGGCCAAACATATCACTCGTCGGCAAGAAGATGGTTAAAATTCAAGAAACCTTTTTTTTTTTTTTTTTTTGGATAATCACATCTGAAGTTTTAACTGCATTTTCAATTTTATGATATAAATAAAAACAGGTTCTAGGGAAAATATAGTTTGATCACAAATATTGGGGCAGTTAGTACCACTGGTACTAACTATAACTAAAAAATAGCCCTCTACCTGGTTAAATGAGCCTTAAGCGAACGGAACTATTAAACTATTGGTACTATATTCAGGCATTACAGCTCTTTTTATTCTGATTTCAAAAGGAATGCATAACTCAAAATTGATATATTTTGAATTGTAACCATCCACTTGCCGACGTAAAGCAGTAATATAAAAAATCCACTTACAGACTTACGATAACCAACCATGTATTTAAACATACCAACATTATTCTCGATTTCATGGTACATGACATGGACTATAAACATGGCAGTGACTTATTATCAAGAGGCAACTAAAAATGTGCTGGATTCTGGATTCTGAATTTCACTAAATGTTGACAGCTTCGAATTAAGGTAAAGAAATTTAGAAGAAAATATGACGGTTTAATAATTTGCTCAGTTCGAAAGCCCTTGTTTTTTCATATTTCCAAAGCTTTATAGTAAACAATTCGTTTTCCCTAATTCTTTTTAATAATGATCCATATTGCATCTCTGACTGGAATATATAAAATTGTTGAGTGTTATATAGTTAGAAGCAAATTTACAGGTTAGGTTAAGTTACTTATAAAATAATGCTCGTTTGTAGAACATCCCACACTTTGGAGAAAAAAGAAAATCCGCTATTAAAACATTTTTGCATGTTATGTACCTATATCAGTCTTATCGCAGCGATTAAGGCGTCAAAGATTTGATTCCATTGCTAAACATTTCTTGTACAGGAAAAATAATGTTTATTGATGAAAAAAAAAAATAATAACACGTGGAAGCTTAATATACTACCCTCCAAACTTAATTATAAAACATGATAATCTTAAACATACCATTAATAAACATTAAGACGTATTCGAATCGTGGTTCGCATAGTAAAATATATTATAATAAATTAAAAAAATGACCTTGCGAAAGGTAAGTATACAAATTTAATATACGGCGTATTTCATACGGTGTATAAAAATCATCGTAACTTAACGTGATCGTTTCTTAACAAAATTTAACGTAACTTGCGAAGTAAAATATATTTTGTATTGTACTCTCCACCAACACGACTACGCAGGCAAATTCATTATTGTCAAATGTTCTGTTATTATATGATATTAAACATCCCTAAATAAAAATATTTTGAAACATTTGAAGGAGGTGAGGTGCAAAACTCGTTCGTTCCATTTTTTTGAAAAATTCAGACGGCAGTGGATTCCTAAAGATATTTTAATGCTCCTTCAACATATCTTACGAGATTGGAGAAAACTTGTTATTTTGTATGGATTTTTGCTATACAGAATAGCGGTTTGTTGCAGAACTGATTCGTTCCTTAGCCCATTGTGTTTCAAAACTAGTTCATTACTCGTGGTGAAGCAAAACTCTTTGGTTCCTATAATAACTTCTCACTTTGTACCCATCCCATTCGTTCCCTTCAGCAGTTTCAGTGACTGTTTCTGAACAAAATCTTCTTCAACTCGTGTGTTTTACGTCAGTTTATACTCAATTCCTCTATCTTAGCTTAGTTGATAATTGATTTTCCAATGGCTCCATCAAGCTGAAAGACGCACATAATCTGCTGAAAAATCATTTTGGTGACGAGTAGAGGGCCAAGTATTCATTGAAGTATCACACACGTGTTCTCAATGTATCTGCCACAGACGAGGGAAACAACGAACAACAGGATGATGAAGTCGCTATTATTGAAGAAGGCGATGGCCTTAGGATCAAGTCTTTTTGTAACTTTTTTGTAGTCAGATGTTTTATATCAGCAGGCAGATATTGTTCAAAAATTCATCAAAAAAAAAAAAGTTTAGTCAAATATTTAAGTCAGTGAGTGATATTATTGTACCGAATTCATTAATAAAATGGTTGTGAACCTAAATAAATATTAGGGGAGAGCGGGGTTGGTTGGCATAGGGAGTAGGTTGGCCACTGGCTTATAATTTTCGTCATACCTATTGTAAAAGCCCCACCATTGAACCATATGACCCGCTCGACCTCGGGAGTCTTATCCTGAGTTTTCAATCAGATGCTAACAGTGCAGAGAAGAGTGTGCTTCATTGATTGATTTTACAAAATGTAAGTAAATTTTTATATTTTCATTAAATTTGGTTTAAAGGCATGGCAAAACATTTGACTCCGATTCTGTTCACATAGCCTGAAACTCCTTTGAAAAACCTAACCTTTCGACTAACCAGTTTCTTATTTGATTGTTCTCCCCAGTCCTGGCAGCCATCTTTCATATGATCTCTCCTGTGGGGTTAGTTGGCTCTAATCAACTGGGGTTGGTTTGCGCAGTAGCAATTCACAAAAGCAAGGTAAACATAAACAAAGATGAAACTACCAATTGTCTTTAGTTCCAGCAAGAAGGATGAGAGCAACTTTTCTTATGCAGAAAGTGACGACAGTCTAAACTACTATCTTCTTCTATTATCATTCTATTTTCCCTTAAAAGCTGTTTAAAAAAGGATTCATAATTATTATACCATTATAGTGCAGCTTTTAATAACAATATTATCTGCCAGGCAGTAATTGAATGAGATGGCTAAACAACCCCACCTTCTAGGCCAACCTGCCCCACATAGGGGGTTAATTACTCTGGATTGACGAATTCTTCAATTTTCTAAGATCTTAGTATTAAATATTATGTGGTGAAAAAAAATACTTGAAGTACTCTAATACTTGGAGTTCGCAGTGGTATCAGCCCCATTAGGATTATATTAACAGGAGCGACTCAACAATCAAAAAAGTGAAAACTGTTGCCAACCAACCCCTCTCTCCCCTACTTATTAAAAAAAAAACTTCGCTTTTGTTTTCTTCAACTCGTATTATATTTTATCATTATTGGAAGAGCAACTTACGCCGTGTAAATTAAAACTCGTTCGTTCCAATGTGGTGTGCAGACAAAGTCTTTCCTTTAAACATTTTGTTACAAAACTTTCTCATTTCATACTTTGTTGCATTTTTTTTTTGCTGACTTAAAATCAATATTTTTTTTTATTCCAAGCTCACTTCCGGAAGGTAGCTATATCTTTGGAAGGCTAAAAACTCTTTTATTTTTATCTGGCCACTCTACAAGACATGGTAAGTTTTTTGAGTTTCCTGAAAAACGTGTTATGTGGAACAAACGAGTTTCGCAACTCACCTCCTCGAATAGATAATCGAAGAAGAGGATTATCGTAAATGTAAAATAAAGTTTCAGTCAATCCTGAGACATTTTTCTAAGTTGGCCTTTTCGTGGTTATAATTGAACTAATCCTACACAACAAGCGTAAAGAGTTATATGTGAAAAGAGAAAGAATACTTAGAGAAATATACTGATCTAATAGCAATGTCAAATAAATAAGACCTAATCCAAAAAATAAAAAATAAAAATACTAACAGATATCTTTTTGTGCATAATGTGAGCCTAACCTTAAATGAATCAACTTTTTTTTTCTCTCTTTTTCTAAATGATTCGCGTAAAGTTTACAGCAAAAGATGTAATAAATTTACATAGCAGAATATAAATAGCAAATCCCGATAAAATAGGCCTCAAGGGCGAGCAGTAGGCGCGTGGCAGAGTGATTGCTCATTAGCCCGACTTGAAGGACTAGGCTATTCCCAGAGGATTTAGCACGCTTCCTTGTTGACGAATGCAACTGCAACAATCAACAACTGTTGACGAAAATAGTATTAGGGCGCATGCACCTCAATATGCAACGCAAAATAGTAACGAATGAAAGTATGCTTTAAATTAAAGGCCGTACTTGGAGCAAATGGACTTCGAGCAACTGATTACTTAGACAAAAATATTTTGGCATTTTTATAGAAATTTCGTTTACTGATATACCTCATACAAGGTCTTTTGGATAATATTTCCACTCAAAATCTTCGTTTCTGGAGGATATATTTGATTTTAGGGAAAATGCAGAAACTCCATACATTATCTTTATATATAAAAATCTCGTGTCACGATGTTTGTCGGCGGTATCATAATCAAAAAGTACTGTACCGATCATTATAAAATTTGGCTCATTGTGTGTAGTTTTGTCCAACATAGAAGATAGGATAGTTTTTATCTCGATTATTGGCCTCAATATTTCTTTTATTGCAAATTAAATGCTTATTATAATACCATTGAGTGTGATTAATTTTAAGTTCTATAAATTTTCAACAGACAGCGATGTAAGTCAATTTATTGAAACAAAACTTCATTTAGGGTGGTCATCCATCTAGCTTTGATAATCTATCTGTAAACCATTTATCTGTAATAATATACTTTTTCTGGCTTGGACTGGTAAAATCGGTGTTTTCCCCTTGTTCACCATTATGGGTCGTCTTTTACCTGAGGGGAAGTCATCGAATCTATTTGTTTTAGCCAAAGATAGGTTAACAAAAATCATTGTGCACCTATCAGCACTACAATAAATAGAAATTGTGAATTCTAATAAAAAAAAATGTAAATTATTATAGTAAAAAGTTAAAAATTAACGTTATCTATCTCATTCATAAATTTTAAATTTTATGTTTTGATAAGTAGTACAGTAAGTACTATGAATGGATCATTAATACTCAGTATAATCAAATATGAGATGAAAAAATAAAAACTTTAACCCTTCTAAATTATACCTAACAATTTTAAATTTGCCGTAAAGTTCTATTTTAAATCCCGTTGGTTTTTAGAAGATCAGAAACGTTTTTATCTTATCAGTGGATTTTGATTTGACTGTATTAAAAGAATAATATATAATTAAATTAGTTAAAACGAATTTGCTAGTTGATGTAAGGCATGTAACTAATCTCCTAAATAAGGGCATCTTCTTCATTGTATGAGGGAAAACATTTATTAGTCCTACTATGTAAAGAGTACGCAAACGCAACATGCTTTCACCAATAAAAGTCAGGTTTTTAAAAATTAAATGAGGTAAGTTTAAGACTTTGGTCAAAAAACGTATCCATGCAACTGGCCTCAAGATTAATCAACATTTAATCATAACGGTAAAAAAATTATAGGACATAACTCAGTAAATAAAGTAGCCACTGTTAACATGAGATACCCTATTATACCATATTAGGGGAACGAGCATTATATATTTTTTTTTCTATTCATTACATTTTCTAGTCGCAAATGGTAACCTGATATCTTTACGATATACTAGAAACGTTAAATTTGGATTGAAGGGGGCATGTCAGCACATAAACGACTCAACTTATATCTACAGTTATACTCACTTTACGAGTAGAAACGAGATCAGATTCCATTAATATACCCTACACGAAGTATATTAGGCACTATAAGCCATAAAAATCTTAAACAAATGTCATATTTTAATATTTTTATTTTTCATAACTTGACGTTTATAGGTGAAAGTATGTTGCACTGTTGCCCTTAATATATGACTAATAAATGTTTTTAATAAAAGATTTTCGCAATATTATTTCTAAATGGGGACGCTTGTCAGTTCATTCGCTGGCGAAATTGCCATGTTCATGTATCAGTAATGACAAGTGTTCAATTAATCCTAGGCGATTATAGAAACAGATCTCTCATCAATTTTCTTTTCATCACCGAAATATTATCAATATGTTTGGGTTCGTTAGCGGTCGAATATGCTTAAATATTATTGACATGAAAGCAATAAGTAGTTATATATGAGTTTAACAGGTGATTTTAAACAGTCTCATTACTAAAATATGCACAGTAAATAATTTAATCAGACGTTTGAAAAAACAGAGAAGTCCAAAAAAATGTATTTTCGTTTTATTTTATTTCTGAACTTTCATGCCGAGAATCTAATTCCACCGATACCCGAGAAGCCTAGCTGTTCTATCGACTTCTATTAGACCATTCAAACAATCGTTGTTAGGAGAAACTCGACAAATCCAGGACATTGAAAAATATATTCCTTTAACCAAAGCAGTAAATATGTTTTGGCGTACAATTTTTGCTTGCCTGTCACTGTAAAAGAACCTATAGAAGATCTGAGAAGAACCGTACATTTGAATCTTGCCCATTTCAGCCTTATATATTTATATTTCCAGCTATATTTCATTTCATCAGACAACAGATGAAAGTTTATAAATGTTTTATACAGTGATTTCCAAAATATATGATTTGTAATAATCGTTTATTTTCTATGATCAGGAAAAACCCAGGGAGATTTTTTCGAAGTCTATTGCCTATTGAGTGAGTCAATATTTGACCGAATGGTTACCTGAACATACGACAAGCCGTGCTTCGGTCTATACAAGGTTGCAATGCATTAAGTTTTTACGATAGGCACATTAATGGTAGGATATTCAGTTTAAGTTTTTTTTTTTTTTTTTTTTTTTTGAAAAACCAACGTTTCGATCCCTACATGTGGCTCTTCATCAGGGCTTCTGAGTCCAGAGTAATACAGAAACTCCTCATATAGGGATCGAAACGATGGCTATCCAAAATAATAAAAAAATAAAATAAACTGCAAATCCTGACTATTAATCTACCTATCGTAAGAGAAAAAAAAAAAAAAACACTTATTACACACACTATTTACACACTGTGACTATTACACATCTATAAAGTTATTTGCTAATGGTCAACGTTTCGAACTTCTGAAGACGACAGACGTTGTCTTGGACTGGTTTTATTTTATGGAAACGCGAAGTATTTTTATTTTTTTTTTGCCTAGAAGACAGTATTTTTCAAAATAGATAAATAAAATACAGACCTTTGCCAGTTAATTAAAGCCAGTTATTATATTGTTCACTGGCTACCTGTGGACTCTAAGAAAACTCAGTGAATAATATAATATTGGATGTACATTGTAATAAAAAAAGGATTTTTTAGTAAAAAATGTTCAATCAACAAATTGTAAGGTGCTTGATAATAGGACAATCATCCGAAACCTTGTAAAATTGGATAGTAAAAAGAATATAATAATAATAAAGTTTGATGTTTAATAACTTGAAATAAAAGACACACAATAAAATAAATAAGAATCATCCAAAGAAAAATTAGTAAGAAAAGGAAAAAGAAGAAAGAAATATTAAAATAAGAGATTTTTTTTTCTTATATATTTTCGATGTATTGAC
Source organism: Aelia acuminata (assembly GCA_911387785.2). Lineage (NCBI taxonomy): Eukaryota > Metazoa > Arthropoda > Insecta > Hemiptera > Pentatomidae > Aelia > Aelia acuminata. The sequence continues at coordinate 23,098,074 of OU426981.1, forward strand.
TTTATAATCTCTCTATATATAAGAGGCTTTGTCCTGACTGACAGAATCAATGCAGAGCAAAAAATACTAATGATAGAAACATGAAGTTCGGAATTTAGAGTTTAAACGGGATGTAGGTAACTACTAAGAAAGGAATTTCAAAAATGTTACCCTGAAGGATTTTAAATGGCTAAATTGTCGTTTAACTCTAACGGACACCTATTTTTGCACTTCGAGAAAATATATCTAATTTGGACTCATTTTAAAGATCTTGATACGACGAGTTTAACTCGAAAGCTCCTAAGGGGCGTCGAAAACCATGTTTTAAAGCCGAAAAATGAAGCGTTCACGACGAGTAAGCAATTTTTTGTTTCGGCGATTTAAGTGAACTCTCTCCATTGCGCGTCTCCCTCTCTTCTACCGAGCCGGCAGCTTCCCCCTCCAACATTCCACCTACCGTAAGCTCCAATCCCTCTCCCCCTTCGCTCACTTGGTTTTTTTAAATTGAGTTTGTTAACGTATTATATTAAATCACTACCAAGATAATGATCTCAGAATTGTTTTTAAAGGCTCGCGGACAAAGCCGCGACGGGGAATGCAAGTGAAACTATAAGACATATTTATACGTACACCATTAGAGAAGAATGTTTGATTAGTAGTTATCTTATTTAATGAATGTGGAATACATAAATAAGATCGATTTGGTTGTATATTTCACTTTAGTGAGAAAGAGCGGTTTGCTTAAGCATTTTCTTTAATGAGGGAATCTCTTCCGTGGGTTATTTTGTATTTAATTGAACCACCGTCTCGGGCTGTTGGCCCATCTTATGAGGTTATCTGATCGGGAATCAGTGAAAATGAAATAGTCCAAAGCCATAAAAACTGTTAATAATAAGTAGATCATGTAAAATAAGAAGAAGACAGTTCTATTTTCATGTATAACAATTTTATGTAAGGACAAATGGCGAACTAAAACTAGGAACTAAAAATTGTACAATCGATAACCCAAGAAGATGGGCCAAAATCCCGAATCGCAGGGACAATTAAATATAAAATATCCCAAGGAAGAGATTCCTTCATTAAACAAAATCCATAAAGAAGATCATCTTTTACAATTGTTACCAGGCTTACTGTTTTCAGAAGAGTAGAAAAAGACACTGTCATGACAATATTAGCCATGATAACTACTGTCACCGTGTAGACGAGGCGTTTTAGGTGGTTAATTTATAGTAGAGGAGAGCGGGGTTGGTTAGCATAGGGGGTAGGTTGGCCATCGGCTTATAGTTTCCGTCACACCTGTTGTGAAGGCCCCACCATTGTACCATGTCACCCTCTTGACCTCGGGAGTCTTGTCCTGAGTTTTCAATCCGATGCTAACAGAGTAGAGAAGAGCGTGCTTCATTGATTGATTTTACAACATGTAAGTAAATTTTTATATTTTCAGTAAATTTGGTTTTTAAGGCATGGTAAAACATTTTTACTCCGATTCTGTTCACATAGCCCCATATTCCTTTGAAAAACCTAACCTTTCGATTAACCAGTTTCTTGTTTGATTGTTCTCCCCTGTCCTGGCAGCCACCTTTCATATGATCTCTCCTGTGGGGTTAGTTGGCTCTCTTTAACTGGGGTTTGTTGGCGCAGTAGCAATTCACAAAAGCAAGGTAAACATAAACAAATGTGAAACTACCAATCGTCTTTAGTTCCAGAAAGGAGAATGAAAGCAATATTTCTTATGCAGAAAGGGACGACAGTCTAAACTTTTATCTTCTTCTATTGTCATTCTATTTTCCCTTAAAAGCTGTTAAAAACCGATTCAAAATTATTATACCATTATAGTGCAGCTTTTGATAACAATAATATGTGTCAGGCAGTACTTGGATGGGATGGCTAAACAACCCCACCTTCTTGGCCAACCTGCCCCATCTTGGGGGTTAATTGGCATACTCTGGATTGACGAATTCTTCAATTTTCTATGATCTTAGTATTAAATATTATGTGGTGAAAAAAAAATACTTGAAGTACTCTAATGCTTCAAGTTTACAGTGGTATCAGCCCTATTGGGATTATATTAACGGGAACGACTCAACAATCAAAAAAGTGAAAACTTTTGCCAACCAACCCTGCTCTCCCCTATACTATACATATTGTAGTTCATCTTCTCCTTGACATTTATATTGTACCCTTCTTACGGTAATAGAAAAGGATCTGTTAGCATAATTTCATTTTCGATCCCCTACAGTAAAACTATTTGAAGTAAGCACTATTGGGATTTTGGAATGTGTATAGTGAGACCACCCACTTATCACTGAAACTGTTTATCAAGCCGAACATTGCCGTTTTCCCTCTCACTTTATCTAGCTCGGCAGATAACTTACGTCAACCCATCTCCGCGTACTTCGACTCGTACGGGCTGTACAAATATTTCGACTTGGAAGTTATCACCTTATCAAAACACTAGCTCAAATTTATATTTCAAATAGTAGGCTTGGGTAATATTTATTTTATGATTTTACTCTACATGCTTGCATTTCCCACTCCCTCTCTACCGAAAGTTGTAACGACTTGAAATCATGTGAAACTTTAGTTATTCAAACTAACAAATTTTATTCCGTGTTCTATATTCGTGACACCCTAAATATATTCCAAATTTTATTTTTATTTTATTTTTTGGATTCACTACTTCAATACTGAACAGAACTCGACTTGATCCTAAGTTATTACATTTACTTAATTTATATAAATACTAATACGACCCTATCTTAAGAATAATTTTAACTAATGAAATTTGGCGTTATAGTCTGATAATTCAAAAGTCTGACAATCAAAAGTCGCGGGTTCGTGTCCAGTGTTGGCCATAGGATTTTATAAAGGGAGTAAAAAATCCTTAGTTGTCCAAGATATTAAAATAATTGATTCTAGACAGCGCATTATCAATTCTCTGTCCTAGAAATTCTAAATTTAACAAAAATTATACTATTATACTCATTAACAATCATCCTTAATCGCTTAGAGCGCTGATGTTGACAAAAAGAAAGCGTGATTAAATCTTTAGAGAAAAACAATGAAATCGAAAATTGATAAAGGTGAATATGTTAAAAAAATATATTTTCCTTAAACTTTTATTTGTTGTATATTGTCTTGAGAACAAGTCGAAAGAAGCGTTGATTTTCCTCGGACAAAGAATTGGAGGAATACTTGTGATGGATAAAGCGCGTTAAAATTTAAGGAGTCTATGTTGAAGATACCAATGCAAGTTTTCTATTTCTATTGTAACAAAATGTATGTTTAAATTTCTGATAATTTTTTTATTTCCATCAAAATGATGACTGGGGTCCTACTGAGGTGTCTTAAAGTAGTATTGTGGGCTAGTATAGCAGCTTGCAATACTAAAGGCCACGGATTCACATTCCGCCAGGTGGCCCTAATATTTATCATGGAGAGTGAAAAATCCGTCCCTCGGACGGCCCGAGCCAGTACGATGTCAGGTGCTCGCTACTAGATCCCTTTCTTAATTATACCTAATTAGCATAAAGGGGCTTTAAACAATCTTGCAAAACATTTCGCCTAAAAACAGTACCAAACCTTAATGGGTTGTAGCGGAAGTTTTTTTTTTTTGTAATTTTTTCATAAAGCTTAAGTAATTGTTAATGGTTGCTAGCGGAGCATAAACTATGAAAATTGTGTTAGATAAAAAAAAGATATCCTGGACTGTTAATTAGACTTTTAAGGTCATTGTTAAAAGGATTTTCATGTCGACTTCCATAGAAAATTATTTTGATATTTTTTTTTTTCATTTAACGTTACGAATAGTTTCAATATTCATAAAATCTGGCCAGAACAGTAGATCTCTAATAGTATATCACTATCTGATTGAAAAGTAGTTTTATAATAATTATCAGAGATTATAAATTAAATTACCCGCATATATTTATGGGTCATTCTCACGTAAGTGGGCACTTTTGTGTCCCAGGCCGTTTATAGCGATTTAGAAAAACTTAGGACTCTAAGACATCAATTTAGTAAATCCAGGCGAGTTGTAAAGGTAGACCCCATACGACTTAATTTTAATTATATAACACACGTACCTTAAAAACACCAGAAAAAGGTCGAAATTCATTCCCCTGTCATGTCCCGAGGTCTGATTCTGCTCAAAGTAAGTTATATGTTCGTATACTAGGCCAATTTTTACTTTTTTTTCTGTTCAATTTGTTCAAAATACTGTAAAATTTCATAAAAGCAGTCGAATCCTTGATGATAAAGGATTAGAATTGAAAAAAAAAAATAATTTTTATGATGTCCCACAGGTTTTCATTCATTCCCCTGTCAATTTCTAAAATTAAATTGTCACCACACTATTCAGGCGGGAAATTAGTAAAAAATATATAGTAAGCAGGAAGGGGTCTTTCCCTAAGCAACCCCAACTGTTAACTTAACCTCAGTACAAATCCAAGCTCTCCAGAAGCAAATAAGTTCTTAAACTTGAGAAGTTACGTTTAATAGTCTTCATTCCCCTGTCCTCTATAGTTTTGGTCGGGCAAGTTTTTTCTTTTCTAATTTTTGAGAGATAAAAGATTTTGTAGCACAGATTTCGTTTTTCAAATAGCATTATTATATCTTTTTTACTTTCACTTACCTATATATGTAATATATAGTAAGTGGAAGTATTGCGATCGTGAAAAATTTCGACTTCCGGTTTTAAACGGAAATACACGTTTTGGGGTCCCCTGAGTCCAAATGACCAAGTCCCACGAAATGGTCTGTGTGTGTGTGTGTCTCTCTCTGTGTGTGTGTGTGTGTGTGTGTGTGTGTGTGTGTGTGTGTGTGTGTGTGTGTGTGTGTGTGTGTGTGTGTGTCTGTGTGTGTGTGTGTGTGTGTGTGAACAGACTAGCTCAAAAACTATAAACCGTGGGAACCTGAAATTGGGTATTTAGTGTAGGTATATGCTCGCGATGTGACAGCAAAAATTTCTCAAAGGGAGGGGGTACTTTATTTAATAACTTTTTACGTTTTTTTTATTTACTCAAAAACCGTTTTAACGATTTTGATCAAACTTGGTATTTGATGTATTTATATGCCAAAGATGTGATAACCAACATTTCATCACAATTGATCAACCGGAGGGGGGACTTTACTTAATAAATTTTGTATCATTTTCACGTGTTTTTTTATTTACTCAAAAACGGTTTTAACGATTTTGATTAAACTGAGTATTTGATCTATTTATATGCCCGAGATATGACTGTAAAAATTTCATCAAAATTGATCTACGGGAGGGGGGACTTTACTTAATAAATTTTATATCATTTTCACATGTTTTTTTTATTTACTCAAAAACGGTTTTAACGATTTTGATCAAACTTGGTATTTGATGTATTTATATGCCCGAGATATGACTGTAAAAATTTCTTCAAAATTGATCTACGGGAGGGGGGACTTTACTTAATAAATTTTGTATTATTTTCACAGGGTTTTTTTATTTACTCAAAAACGGCTTTAACGATTAACAAAAATAAGATATGAATGTAGAAAAATGTATGACTTTAGGAAATGATAATTAGCAAAACACGTCAATTTCTAATTTAAGTAAGTTGGTAAGTGAATGTTGTGTGTTGCGCGCACGCACCAGATTTTTTTCCTTTGAACGGTTATCAAATAAATCTTAAAAATTCATTCCCCTGTCTTACTGTAAATAAAATGCTGCAGGGAAATGAAGATAGCAACGTGGATTGAAGCTTTCTTTTGTTGCTCAATTTTTTCAAAGCATCATCAGTCCTAAATAATGAGAAATTTAAAAAAAAAAAAAAAAAAAAAAAACGTTCAACATGAATTGGTGTTCTTCCACGTCGACTCCTTGCTTCTTATACGCTAAGGAATAGTATTACACCGAAATAAAAGTTTATTTGTAACCATAAAATTTAAAATAAAAACGCCGTAAAAAGTGCCCACTTTGGTGAGAATGACCCTTATCTAATTATGCTGCAAAAAATAAGGAAAAATCACTTAACAAAATCAAGACGATTTTAATAAGATTAAAAGTTGTTGTGAGGGGAGTAAAAGAAGAAGAAGACTTGATAGGCACCGTTGGCCGCGCAGTGTGGTTTTCTTACGGAAATTTGAGTTGCTTGCGGGATAATACACAGGCCGGATGGGGATGAATTTTCTTTTCTTTTTTCAACAATGAAATTTATAATACAAAATTTTAAAACCTACTGGCCGGCCGAAGTCTTAAGGAACGCTTCTATTTTTTCTATAAACTATTTGCATCGGGTCTCAAATTTAAAACGAAGCAGTAAAAAATATGTATACCGCGACGTCAAGGTGTCACACTCAGTCTAACTAAGGTTCGCAGTCCGTCCGCGAGACCCTGACACTCCGCCCAAGGACTGATCACAGGACACTGGTCACTCCGATAAGACGTCGGTGGTGGAAAACCGCTGAGTCGGCGACGTTTGTGAGCATCGGGGAAACCAGAGGGTTTATCTCTTTATCAGGAGGCTATTAACAACACGATCGACTACTCCACACTGCTCGTTTATTTTAGGAAATTTGCTGATTCGACACATTGAGCAACTGTAACTCGTGTATGATAGAAAACAATTTTACGCATTGATATCTCAAGAGGAATGTCATAAGAAGATGTTACGTTAATATGAGGTTGTAAATATACTTATTTCGTAAAGAGTCCAAGACTATCCTCTAATGATCAAGAGTAAATGTTGAAATCTGTCTCATCACTTACTTTGATTAGAAATTACGTGTTTTGATAACTATTCATTTCACTAACACCATTCCTCAAATCCACACTCATTTTTTTATTTATTTTTTTATTTGCACTCCAATATACACAAATTTTTTTCATAGTTAAAATTCATAGTTTTTATACAGCACAACTGCAGCACAACTTAAGTTTTAATAGTTTTTGCAAGCATAATACTCCATCGCGTCCGATTTTATAATTCTCAATCTAGTTGTTGAACACTTCATTTATTTAACATTGAAATCACATAATTGAAAACCGGCAGTCGAAATTTTTCACGATCGCAATTCTTTCCCTTACTATATTTTTCAAACGAGTATATACGAAAGTGAAAGTATTTTTTTTTAAGATTGTCTAGTTAACATCGAAAGAACGGTTTAGATATCACGGGAAGAATCTCTCACAATGTACGTACAATCATGGAACAGCATTTCACGCATGGAACAGCATGCACGTATCAATCATGGAACAGCCCTAAATTTAACAGTTTGTCTTCCTGACTACGAGGCCTTTGCAACATTGATGCTGAGCTTTCTAAAAGAGAATCCGCTCATTTTTAAATTATATAACTTTCTTTACAATCAGTTTTTACTATTTTATGTTTATATTATAACGTCAAATCGTTAAAAGTAAAAAGCAGATGATTTAAAATCCCAGACCTTTTGTTGGAACGAACATGCGGTTGAAGCGAACCGTCAGAGGACGTGTTTGGATCTAGATTGTTCGCGTTCCTTCCACCAGCTTCCACGAGATTCCACAACGTTCCAGACCCTCCTTACAACTGTATATAATGAGCGATTGACTGATCAGTCTTAATCTTTGTCTTGACTTTGAAGCTCAAGCCGTATGATTTGTGTGCTATGAAGTTATAATTTTTGTAACCTGCTCGAATGTTTATGTTTTGAAAATCGTTTGGCATTGATATTTTTTTTTTTTTTTTTTTTTTATCTTTCAAATCTTTATTAATATTGTAATCCATATCCGCTGAGGACCCAAGGCTTATACATTTCTAAGCCTAACAAAGAACATGGGAAAAATAGCTTTTTTTGGAGAACGATATAACTACTGGGCACATAGACCTAGAAGAAGCCTACTCACCCCTCAGTAACATTAACTCACCCCGAAGGAGTACCTCAGGTCGGAGTTAAGAGGCACTCACTACAGGGCCTAAAGCACTACAGCACAAGCGCCCAATCTGATAACAAGGCCCGGGCTAATCACCAAAGAACACTATCAGTAAGTACTTTCGGAGGGGCCCACGTGTGCTCGTCCATTGCATTCACTCAAGTAGAATCGATCCTGGACAATCTAGTTAAAACAGTATCTTTCCGAAAGTAGGAAATAACCCTCATCATGTACAGTACAGTTATTGGCACCCTTAAGATTTCTGTGGTTAAATTTAAAAAAAAATACTTTTTATAAAGGGAACAAATAGAAACTTCCTATAGCTCCTCATTATCTATCTTCATAAAGATTCAAGAGGTTTTTTTGGGTCAAAAGTTCAATAGTTTTACAACATGGCAATATTTATTGTTAAAAGTGCCTTTATTTATTGTTGGCCTGGATTTAATTGTGAAATCTTACCAAGGGTTAGTTTGTTAAAGTCTTACTTCATATATGACTTAGAGGACCCTTCAAGCATTAGACTCATGTATAGCTAGTAATAAAATTAGGACTTGTTTATCTATTTTTTTAAGTTAAATTAAACTGTACTGAGTGCCACCTATATATACTTTACCCTATATACCTGTTGGTTACGAGAAATTTTATACATCTGTAATGTCATGGAATCTGTTTTTTGATTGATTTGATCTGTTTTTTTGAGATGTATGACGCCTTTTGCAGATAATTGCTGAGAATTGACTTGATCTATTGAAATTGGATGCTTTTTGCTAATTTCCCAACTACGGCTGAAAATACCATTATCTTTTATTATTCTGAATAATCAAGGCAGGATTACAATTTGCGTTCTTTAAACGAAAAGTAATATCAAACAATATGAGATTACCAAAGAACACTATTAGTTTGGGGTGATAAAGATATGGCACGAGAACATCTTAGATAATTATATTCAATTTTAAAATCTCTAGTTACATTATAGATTTCTGAATAAAACATAAGGCGGTTTTACTGGAATAGTAGAATAAAGATTACTTTTCTGAAAAGACACAAGAGACGAAAATTTAAATTTCAGATCTCAATTTACTATGACACGTTAATACCCCTTCCATGGATTCTCATTCACGATAAATACACAATAACTGGTTAAATAAAGTAATAATGATAAAATAAATAAAATCAACAGACAAATAATTCATTTTTCTGATAATCAAGACATCCTAAAATAAGTAATTAAAAAGCACGAAACAGATTTTAATGATTGCATAATGCATAAGTGCATGGAAAATAATTCTATAAATAACGTTGAGTGGAAAAATTTTAAGTTGCATAACTTCGCGGTTTCCTTCATCGTTGGTTCAATGCGAGAGGGACTGAAGCAAAGAAAAGGTTGCAAAGAGAAGATTAAACTATGTATTTTAAGTTTTCTTGACTGTTGATATAAATGTATATAGGGGTCTTGAGGTTCAGCCAATAATATTATATATATTATCTAAATTTGGGTCATAAACTTTAAGATTACAAAGACCATATGTACTCTATGGCTATGAGCAGTAAATTAAAGCATTTCAAGATGGGTGAATAAGCAGACCTAGATCATTTGAAATTACTTCAAATAAGCGCGTAATTCTAACTAGAAGGTTAAGTCTTAAAGGGCAAACCGAATCATTTTTAATACAAATTGAAATTATTAAAGATTTTCAAACAAGTGATGGTTACATTTATCTTATCACAATTAGGGACGATACAAAATTTTACTGAATTATGGGATTGTGTGATAGTTTGTCCAGTGAAGTTTGTTGTGACTTGAAAGATTTTTAGAGAAATATGATCGCTCTTATTTACTGAGATTCGAGACAGGGTTTATTTTTAAAATGACTTTCCGGATGTGTTATGTGTTAACCATTTTGGTAGCCACCAACAGAGATGGGACTGAAAAATGTGGTTAAGTCAAATGGTTAAATGTGGATTCGCATTGATGGTAAAACCTTCAAACATCGATGTTTTTAAAACATAAAATCTTTTCTAATGATAAATTATTCATCGATTACTCCTAAAAAGGCAAAGATAGCTGAGTGCATCATATTATGATATTCATTTAGACGTGTTACTTGCTAACATGCTAGACCAATCTTTAGGCAGGACTTGCCCTCACGGATTACATTAAGAGAAAAAAATCTTTTTTGTTTTTAAGTTAAATTATCATGTTTGATTGTTCTACCTATCCTTTGTTCATTATAGTATTACAAGAATTAATTTTAATATTTCGTATTTTTAGAGTTTTTATAGTTCTTATTTTACTCTCGTTCCTTTGACAATACGAATCGGGATTTTACTGTATAATATCTACAAACATTATCGAAAATGTGACATCAATGACGGGGTCCAATTACACTGCTGACGTTTTTTATATAAACTAGCAGGACCACACGCACACTAACCTAATTAAATCCCACTTAATTAAAGTACACACCGTATGTTTATTATCGTATAGTGCGTATATTTTATAGTGTGGATATATATGCATATATAGAGCTTATGATACGTGTTATATTATGTATGGAGTCATGGGAATGGTTGAGGGTTGAAGTAAAAAATGGATTGATCGATAGTGTTTAAATCGTCCACTATTTGAACACTATATTGAAAGTTACAATATGGTCATCTGTGATTGTTTTTTGGTGGTTTTGTTTTACACAGACATAGATGTCGCTGAAAGAGCGCACCCTGGAAAACGCCACATACTTAAATACACTTACGGGTTTCGCGGAAAGCTGCGCTGATTCTATTGACTGAAATCGCATGGTTTTGCTAGTAACTTGTAAGTTGTAACTCGACATATTAAAGGCGTTCTGCGCATACGTGGGCTCAACGTGTTTTATAAGTGACGGAATATTTTTCTTTTATCTCCTGTATATGTTTAGTTGATTTTTTTCATATTTCATATTTAGCCATTTCTTATTTTTAGGCGCAACAGATAATTTATCCATATAAACAAAAACAATATATAGGTAAACAAAACAGGTCACTTCCCAATTTAAGCACCTTCAGAACATTTTAACAATGATAAAGCTTACCTGATATTAAAGAATACTTGATTCTCATTAAACATGACGAGTTTAATCAAAAATTTTAAAGCTATTTTTAAGAAAATTAAAACAACGTAATCATGGGAAAAAAATTATAAAATAAATTGCATGTATTTGCTTATAACTCGTAAACGACGGCGACAATCGGAAAAGTGTATATAACCAAAAATGTTCGTCTCGACAAACTAAAAGCAATGACACTTTCGAAAAAGCCCTGCGACCATTTTAAAATGTTCGCTGGGAATTACAGTTTTTCGCTTACAACTCGCCAACGAAGGGGTTAATCGAAAAAAATGTATGTGACCGAAAATGTTCTCCTTGAAAAACCTGAAAAGATTAACACCATTTAGAAACCTCTAGGACCATTTTGATTTTCGCGCAAAAACCGCGGTTATGGATAACTCTCAATTGAAGGCGAAATGAATGATTTGTAAATATTTTCGGTTTAGTGGAGGCATCACCCTTAAGCAATTACCTGCCATGAAATGACCTTAAAGCAGAAGTATGTGTCGGGTCATATTGATCCGACGTGATTGCTTAAGGGTGTTGCCTCATTCATGAAATTTAATAAAGTATTAAGGAAGTTATGGCGTACTGACAAAAAAATGGCCTTGTGAAATAATATGTATGAATTTTTTTAGGTTAATAGTAGCAGTGAATTGAAGGGAGAGGCAGAATGGAGAGAAAATTTCCTAAGCATGGAGACCTTGACAGAAGGAAATGCAAACTATAAAAACTAATGAACCCTGGAGGCCTAAGGCGCTCCACGTGGAAGCGTTACCAGGGCCATTTAACTGGCGTCGTAAAACTGATAACTGTTACACGCTTTTACTGGGATTTTCTCCAAGGATTCAGGGCCACAACTCTTCCAACGGAGTGATTTAAAATATCCGGCGTTTTTATTAGGGTCCTTGTCGGATTCTCACGGAGGATTTCGTAACATACATATTCCATGTCGTTAATCTATCAATGTGGATCAATGCAATAAATCTGATTAAAGCTGTTGGAACACTTTAAATTCTAACCATTTTAGATTCAATCATATGAAGAGTCCACGGAAGAAAGGGGGAGAGTCAATTTTTTCCGAATTTTAGTTATATACATATAATTGTTCGTCTAGATGAGTAGAATCTGTTGGTGAAAAGAAATAGTCAGAAAAAATTACAGTAGGTTGGTTACAAGCGATGGAAAGAACCACGTACTCGGAAGAAAGGGGGAATGTCCACGCGGAAAAACCTAGAATGGGGGAGAGTCATGTTAGAAGTTATATGGGTTGTCAATTAATAATATCACCATTTCATCAATAAAACAGGGAAGAAAGGGGAAGCGTCCATGACTATCTCCCTTTCTGTTATGTTTAAATTGTTTTTTTTTTTTTTACTAAAACATTTTTTTTTAAAGTCTGTTTCGGGCAAATTTGATATTTTGACACGCAAAAAAAAAAGGAAAAGGACATATAAAAAAATTGAAGAAAAATGATAAAAGATACTTAAGTAATTAAAGATCCAAACCTAAAAACTCGATTTTCTCGGAAAGCACTCCAAATGACATCCCCCCTTTCTTCCGTGGACTCTTCATATAAGTTCCTCCTACCACCGCTGGGAGCTCCCCCTAATTAGGCTCCGAAACTAAGAAATACAAATGAGTAAGTGAGCCAAGAAAAAATTCCAGTAACACGGACTACTGCATTTCATAATTAGGAGCTAGAACCCCCAAAAAACTAACAATGGTAAAGCGATGGCTGGCCAGTAATCAAATACAATAAGCATCATTATGCCCTAAATTATACTAAGCAAATATTTAACCTTGCATCATTATCACTAAGTAGGTAAGTAAGTAAACCCTCAACTAATATTCAACATGCTTCACATATCGCAACAAGTATACCTCTGTATTAACCTGGAGCGACTCGTAAAAAGGAAATGGAACACATTTCTTTTATTATTAATACATACCAGCAAACCCGGCCAACCGTTGCAGGCGCTCAGTAGCTATTATGCGTTGAATTAATTATATCCTGTTATTTTTAATGCAGTCAAATAAAAATTCAATGATAAAGAAAAAAGACTTTTCAGCTAAAAGAGATTTAAAATAGAACTTTACCCCAAATTTGAAATTGTGTAATTTAGAAAGGTTAAAGTTTTTATTTTTTACATCTCATATATGACTTTAGTAAATATTAATAATCCATTCATTTAGCACTTACTGGATTGTTTCAACAGAGGCGAGATTAAATATAAATAGCAAACATGTAAAAGAAACCAATAAAGAATATAATTAGAATAGGATTAAGTATCAATCACAATAGTTAAAAATGTACCAAATTAATCTTTTGCCATAATACATATTAATTTAATTCAGAATACATATAACGCATGATGATATGAGATTAGATATCATATCGGTAGGTTCTACCTAAAACAGGTTATCAAAATGTTTTTTGCTAAAACAAATAGATTTGATGCTTTCCCCACTAAGTGAAAAGGCGATACGGATTTTTCTAGTCCAAGCCAGAAAAATAAATTTGGCTACTGGATGCTTACCCACCCTAAATATCGAAAGAAAATGAAGTGTTGTGTCAATTAAAACAAGTTATACCGCCATCTTTGGAAATTTATTGAAGTTACAAATAATCAAACTCAATTGTAAAGTAATAAGCATTTAATTTGCAATAAAAGAACTATCGGGGTCAATAATCAAGATAAAAACTATTCTATCTTTCAAGTTGGACAAAATTACACACAATGAGCCAAATTTCACCAAAAACGGTTGAGTAGTTTCTAATTCTACCTCCGACAAACATCCGTACACGAGATTTTTATATCGAGATATTTAATATCCAATTCCAAAGTTATACTGATATTCTTTTGATCTGTAATTATTAATTAATTTTCATTTATACATACATTTATTTTCTTCATATATTGTCATTGTTTGCTGCATATTGCTGTCATTGGTTTCATACTAAGCCCGAAACGTCGGCACAATATATGGTATTGCACATGTAGTGTTGTTTTATTTGACCGCATCCCCAACCTTTTCTTGATATGTAATAAAACAATCAAGGCAATTTTTAACTGAAAAGGACGAGGATGGGAGGTCGCACAATTTAGCGTCGTCAAATTATTATCTTTTAGAGAGGTATTACCCCCCAGAACAAGGTTGATATAGGCTAGTTATTCCAAGGGGACCTACATACAACTGATTTTCCAAACATAAATGGCAATCCCCGAAATCAGATCGAAAATGAACTTGATGGCTGACCCTCAGATATTGAAATGACAGAAAAATAAAGATGCCCAACATATTTCATGATATATCTGGAAAAGGTGTAATAAAGCGTCCGTAGGTTGGGCAGTAGAAGGCAGCTGTCCCCATTAGCGAATTTGAGAAACAAAAATTAAAAATTAAATAAATTCGTTTTAATTTACTATATTTATCATTATAAAATAGTATGTAACAAATATATCCATTCTAAAAAATATCAACAAGTTTCATTCAAAACATTAATTGAGTCTTAAATAGTAAAAATAACTCCCCAATCTCCTCCCGGTCATAAGAATTTTGCCAACCTCCCCCCACCCCCCAAAAGAATATTTTTGCCCCTTCCTCGTCTGGGAAATCCTGCGAGCGGCCTTAGAGTAATTCACAATATTATATTATATCTTATATTATGTAATAATATTGTATACTACACAAGTGCACACTGAGTATATAGTGTTCATACTACTCTCATGTACATATAGACGTGTTCCGTAGCCTCGAGACCACACTAAGGCAGACTAGCCCAGCCTTAACTACACTAACTAGCCCCCTTGGGATGTTAAGTAATTACATATAATTAATTAGCCAATTAGCATATTCATAATCCATAACCGTGCCATGGGTCATATAGTACGGTTAAAGGCTTGCAATTTCCATATCTTCCATCGCCAAGAATTAAGTGGTTTTTTGTAGTTGAATGAGCGCCGGCCAGACAGTCGCCGTCTCTAAGAACTTTAGAAAGTTACAACATCTAATAAGCATATTCATTGTACGTTAAATACTACTAATTTACAATTAAAGTATACTAAAAAAATGCTTGGTATAAAAAGTGAAATAGTAGGAGTTTCACAAGGTTGCCTACTCTGACCATTCCTTCTTAACATTTTCACGGCAGACTTACCGGAATACAAAAAAAATTCACAGATTACAGACAGCACTTCATAAAAAACAAAACGAAAATCCTTGGTAATATACCACTTTTCTTTGGTCCAATCCTAAAAAGATTGGGAACGACAACAAAAATTTGGTGCGATGCGCGCAACACAGAACTTTCACTTACCAACCTTCTTAGAGTAGAAATCGAGGTGTTTTGATAAATGTGAAAACTCCATTGAGAAACTTTACAGAAAAAAGCTTTTCCCACATATTTCTGTATGATCTTTTCTATCAGGTATATAGGATAATAATAACAGCAAAACTTGTTTTTGGCTTTTAAGGAGCCTAAAAAAGAAAAAATCCTTACCCCATTAGTCGTGTTAGTTTTTTTTTTTTTTTACCAGGTATGAGTATCGATATAAATTGGAGTATAATTTTTAAATTTTCGTCTATAGTGTCTATCCAAGAAAGATTACTATTCAAGTAAATCCACCTTATAGTTTATTCAGAAATCTATGATGGAAACAAAGTTAGTAAACGTGAATATAATTATTTAAGATTTTCTCGTACCATATCTTTATCACCCCAAAAAATCTGTTTCAGATGTTTTGCTACGAGTAATAAAGGTATCTTTTATAATTATTTTATTCACTAGTGCCATTTTGGGCTGATAAGGAGGTACAAATTGATTTTTAAATTTAAAAACGAATCTTTCATAATTAGCTTAATTTAAAACTTTTTTTACTTAGTACTAAAAATTAATATTAATTTATAAGTAAGGTCCAATCTCTTGCTAAAAGTTGTAAACTTAAGTTTATTTAAACAAAAAGTCATCTTATGTCATCTATTAAGGCTTAAGATTAACATTCATTACTACTTTTTTGAAGTTTCGTTACTTTGGTTTCAACTCCTGATAACTTTGGATATGAAAGAATTATGTGATGTCATTTGAAGTTTTATTTTTATTATCAATGCTTTGATTGCAATTATCAATACTCTCTTACCTGACAGACAGACACTTTACTGTTAAAATAGACAACGAAACATCTAGTATAAAAGATGTTAAAGCTGGAGTTCCACAAGGTAGTGTACTTGGACCACTGCTCTTCAATATTTTCACAGCTGACTTAACTGAAAACGAACACACCCTACAGGCTACATTCGCTGACGGTACCGCACTACTAACATCACACAGAAACCCCGATATAGCATCTTCCATCCTTCAAAACCACTTAGACGATATATTTAGTTGGGCTACCAGGTGGAAGGTAAAAATGAATGGGATGAAAAGTGAATTTATTACCTTTACCCTCAACCATGGCTCATGCCCACAAGTATACTTCAATGATACACCGATCCCTGAATCCCAAGCTGTAAGATATTTGGGGCTCCACCTGGACAAGAGACTGACATGGAGAACCCACATCGGTATGAAAAGGAAACAACTTAACAAACGATTTGGAATGTTATCTAGGTTACTCGACAGACGTTCGAAATTATCAATAACAAACAAACTTACTATTTACAAAGTACTAATACGACCAGTATGGACATACGGGATAGAACTATGGGGTTCAGCAAAACCCTCAAACATCCAAAAAATTCAGTCATTCCAGTCCAAGGTATTGAGGAAAATAGCAGACGCACCATACTATGTGACAAATGACTTACTACACAAGGACCTGAATATCCCAACAGTTATCGATACAGCCACACAATACTACAAAAGCTTCCACCAAAGACTAACATTTAACATGAACCCCTTAGCACAGACATTAACATCAAACATAAACCCTTACATTCCACCCCGACGACTTTTGAGGCGGTGGCCGAGAGATATGCTAACTTAGTATATAGTATGTTAGCAATTCATCCAATAGGAATTCAACAAATTTGCTTATTGCTAATTTGCAGATTGCAAATCACACAAAATGGCATAATAATATTTGTACATAATTATCAATGCTTAAGGACTAATAATAAAGAAAAATAAACTTTCTGCCAAAGAAGAATTTAAATTCGATCTTAAAAAAAAAATTATATACAAACAACCAGCATAAAAGTAGGCCTTCATAGGCCACAAACCGTGAAAAAAATTCGCGATATACGACGTAAGAAATAGCACAGCCGCATAAAAAATAGAATATATATCACCCAGAAGAGTCGCTTGAAAAAAAAATTATATCTGAAAGGTCATTGAGAGAAAAAATTCGGAAACACTGCCAAGGCCAATCGATGATTTAATGCTAGCAGAAAAAAAAAATCAGGAACGCGCGTCTAGCCTCTAATAAATATATAATACCGTAAATGAAGTTGGCTAGGATACTGTTTTAACAGCAAGGGTGCCCAGAGAATTCAAGAATCTAGTGAAACATGATCTTGGTCCGGGTTTAGCAATTTTAAGCCAGCGGGTATAACTTTTTACACATATACATCTACATCAAAGCAAAACTAATATAAAATATTTAAAAACTAAACAATTTATTAAGCTATAGAAAAATATAAATATATTCAGCTATTTTTAGGCTTCAAAGGTGCCTTTACACTTTACGAAACTCACCTTCGAACAGGTTCTCCTCCGAACCTCACCTTCGAACAGGTTCTCCTCCGAACCTCACCTTCGAACAGGTTACCTACAAGTATGTAGAGTACCTGGAGTACAATGGACCGACCGGATTTACCACTGTACTCCAGGTACCCCTGACCCGGCTTAGGCCCGATGCACACGGACGACACTTTTCTGCGATGCGGACTATAAGCCAGGTCAGGGGTACCTGGAGTATAATGGTAAATCCGGTCGGTCCATTATACTCCAGGTACCCCTGACCTGGCTTATAGTCCGCATCGCAGAAAAGTGTCGTCCGTGTGCACCGGGCCTTATAGTCCGCACCGCAGAAAAGTGTCGTCCGTGTGCATCGGGCCTTATACTTCACGTGAGGTTAAGTGAACCAATATGGCTGACGCACCCAACGCTAGCTTATGATAAAGAAAAAATCTCCATCATCAATATATTTTATATTATCTAAAAAATAAAAAAATAGGAGACGAATTACTACGTTTCACAAATTATACTAGTATCACAAAAAACTCCTGTCACTTAGGAAAAACCCAAATCAAAAGTGACACTAGCGCTACCCCCGAACCCAGGCGAACAGATGAAGTAGCTGGAACACCCGAACAGTCGACTTGAAGGCTTCACGAAGGTTGTTCGAGGTTGGGGTTCGAAGATAAACTTCGTAGATTGTAAAGGCACCTTAAGAGTATTAGTTTTCACTTTGTTTGCTTAACGTCACTTTATTCCACTAAGGCTAAACGGACGATGCTACAATGGGACCTTCATTGGGGATTTTACCTATCCAAGTATTGTTAGGACAGGGATCTTTAAAGAGTACCTGACATCGTACAGTTCGGGACCTCCATTTTACGTCCTATCCGAGGGACGCCATAGACAAGGATTTTTTACTCCCTTTATTAAAAAATCCTAGGGCCACCTCTGGACATGAACCCGCGACTTTTAGTATTGTAGGTTCCTATGCTAACCACTAGGGAACCTTATTACTTTTCACTACATTATAGATTCATGTTCCATATAATGAAAAAATGATAATGAAACTTTAATATTAAGATAAACAATAAAGATGATAAAATAAAATACAAAAAAAAAATATTTGCTTGAGTTGGCTCGATTTTTGGAATCCTTGCAAGGGATGCCAGGCATTAATTTAATTAAATTATTTTACAATAGTAACCATACATTTCGATCTTCAGGGCAAGACTAACTCTCCGGTCCATCACTCATTTTATTTAGTCTGAATAAAAACATTAAAGAACGTAACCGAAAATCACAGACGTCTAGAAAAGTTTATTTGTTTGAGTTTTCCGAAGAAAATTCCAGAACACTGTTTCAATCATTTCTTTTTTTTTTTTTTGTTCCACGTTACAATATTTTCAGAATACACCAAAATGGTTTGCAAAGATAGAAGGATTAAACCATCAAAATTATTTGTTCAAATGCGGATACTTTAGGCTCTTTCCATTACAAGTAGCCTGTACCGTACAAAAAAAAAAAAAAGAAAAAAAAAAAATCAATATGTGGGTGATTCTCATATTAGGGGCAATTTCCATAACAAAATTATGTCATTACCGAGCTAATAATTCGGGCGTGGGAATGAGACGAGTTTTTAACTTGGTAATGACATTTCCACGTATTTTATTCGGCCAAAACCGCTGAGTAACTAATTGAGATCATCTTTTTTGTCAACTGGCATAGACAAACGATAGTCAAATTAATATGATATAAAGAATGAAATAATTTCAAAAGAAAGCGTGTTATGACAACATTAAAAGTACGTGACTTTTTTTAAGCGGCACATGAGCGGAGGCCATGTGAATGCCAACTGAAGTCGGTTAATCCCTTAACTCTATGGTTATCTCTACACTCTCGAAAAATTTCCCCACTGTTCCTCCTTTTTCGAGGCTTTATCTCTGCCGTTTTGTTTTGTGATCGGTAATGACGTCAAAGTGAAGGGACAAAGTTTTGAAACTACTTAAACATACTTACTGTGAACAAAAATTAAAAAATATATATAATTCAGAATTATTCGGTTATTCTTTATGAGCGGAAATAAATTTCACAATCATTAAACTTGGGTTTGAAAAGAAAAAAAATACATGTTTACCACAAAATGGAGAGTGGGACACTGCGTGGTAAGGACATTTTAGTAGCTTAAGTAATTATAAAGTCATATTATTCATTAATATTTTCATTTTTGATATTTTATTATGAAGAAATATACCTTCACCGTATAGCAATGGAAAAAAAATCAGGTTAGGCTTAACCATTTATGTAAAAGTGTTAATGGACTGAAACTTGACCCTACAATGACAATCACCCATTTACTCTATATAAATAAATAAAAATCAAAGAATCTAACTTATTTTTAATGAGTAATTTAATCGGTCACATATTTACAGTCTCATCTCACTCGTATATTTTTGTGTATGTGTGTGAGAGAGAAGGGAGTGAGAGAGAGAGAGAGAGAGGGAGAGAGAGAGAGAGAGAGAGAGAGAGAGAGAGAAAACGTTATCATTTTATGATAAGAGATAACTACTAACATACCTTGAAACCTTCCTGACATCGTTGTAGTGGAGGCGGTCAGCCCTCTCGCTGTCCACCTCCCTCAGCCTCGCGTGGAGTCTCCTGTTCTTCCTTCCAACAGGGTCCGGATGATGTTCCGATACAGCTTCCAGGATCTTCTCCAGTCCTGGAAGTACCTAAAAAAAATGGTCTCTTAAGAGAGAGTACTATCTTATTTCTTTTTTTCTCCACCCTTTTATATCCTTCAAGACAAAATGTCTTGAGTTTTTATCCGACACTGCGTTTCCTCCAAGTATTACCAGATACTTTTCTTGCTCGATTCCGATCAAAAAGGACTTTATTATCCGTTTTATTCAACTTTGAAAAAGTCTATAGGGTTTTAAATAGCATTCCAGAAAGGATACAAACAATGTGAGAGGCAAATCTTCCATAGCTGTTTCAAACCAAATGCATGTACATTACTTGCCTTGTACATTACTTAACTGAATTAAAATTAAAATAAAAAATTATTTCTCGAAAGTGATCTGAAGGATGTTTGTTGACGAGATCAATATTCGAATAATGGCAAAGAGCAATATTTTTATTTATTTTATTTACAATATTTTATATCAATCTACCCCCAAACCATCCAGCAGAAGTTCAATTTGAGACCATTAATATTATTGAATCATTTGAATTATATCAATTATATGCTCTAAATGTGTGAGGTTATTTGGAGATAGAATTAGCTACCGTCGACCGGGCTTCTTTCGTCCTTGAGGGGTTACTTTGGTCCAACACCAAAAAAAAAAAAGTTTTCAGTATTAGTACTGTACAAACAAAACAAGACATATAGGTATTTTTGGGTTTAAAAACATTTTATACCCTACTAGAGGGTATTTTAATGGTTTTGGGTAATTTAAAATTTTTACCATTTGGCACACTGGAGTTTTTATAAACCTTTGTTTTGATTCTTCAATTGATTACACCCAAACTTTTCATCAAGGACGAATTTAGAAACAAGATAAAAATAAGGTAAGTGTCAAAATACATTAAAAAAAAAAGAACAAGCCTTTGGGGCTCATATTGACAAGTTGGCTACATTTGGATTTCCCATCAGTGATCTTGACAAATAGGGGCGTACAGTAAACAGCTTTAAGAGCAATATTCCGGGTTCGGATTGGGCAGCGTCATTTAGGAAACGTCACCCTAAGTTAACAGTGCGTACAGCAAGCAACATTAAACGAGTAAGGGCTGCTATTAATGAAAAAGTAGTCAATGACTGTTTTGACAATTTACAGACTGTCCTCAATAAAGTTCAAAAATTTTTAAATTACCCAAAACTATTAAAATACCCTCAAGTAGGGTATAAAATATTTTTTAAACCCAAAGGTATCTATATGTCTTGTTTTGTTTGTGCAGTACAAATATTGAAAACTTTTTTTTTGTGTTGGAACAAAGTATCCCCCGGTCGACGGTTTCTTTAATTGTATGCTCAACTACTACATTAAATTTAATTTTATTGCATTTAATGAAATAAAACTGCTAAAACTCAATAACCAACTCATAATATATTTAATCATTAGGTAGAGAATTTCATCCTATTTCTAGTGAAACACAGTCGATTAGGGTCATTGGAGAGAGATTTGTGCTCAAGGCATTTTTCAATCACTGTTTTACAACTTGAAAAAAATGTCAGTTTTTATGTTTAACAATTTTTTTTTTCCATGATGGAAAATTATCTTCTTAAGATCATTTATGGTATTATCTAATTCTGTTTGCAATTTAGAATAAATGAAGAAATTCTGAAGGTTCCAGTTTGATTAATTCTCTTTATACAGTGGAAAGTCCTAAAATACAGGTTATCAGCTTAAGTCTTCGTTGGAACTTCAAATATCTCCTAAGACCAAATGATCATAATTCTTAAACTGCTTGTTGGAATTGGGGTAAAATTTGGCATTTCCTTTTTATTGATGTATGTATATGATATTGTTCCACTTATGAGGGTTTAACTAATTTTTAATCGAAGAAAATAATAATTTATAATGCAATATAAAATCAGATAATCGACAAGGTTACAAAAAGTATCAACTTGTAACGATACAGTAACATGTAAATAACGATACAAAAGTAAACATTAAACAGTGAGAGGGAACATTAAACTTGCATAATTTTTAAACCCAATACCTCCGAAATAATGGTTCGATTACATTAAAAAAAGAAAAGCACAAAACTTTACCCAAACACAAAGCTGTCCTACTTTATACATGGTCTCTTTCTATGCAGCATGTATAACCACTAATCTATAAAAGACTTGGATGAATACCTTAATCTGTTTGTTTTTTACCTTCTAAAAAAAAATATGAAAAAAGAACTTTAAATTCATTTAAAGACTTATATAATATTAAGAAAACTAATGAATAAGTAACTAAGGGTACCTTGCAGGCTTCTTCTTCAGACATGCTGACGGCTTTGTGACAAAACTCCTTTACAGCAGCCAGGATATCGGCCTCCGAATCAAGAGCGAAGAATTCCTTGAGGACGGACCATTCCGTAACCCTGGAAGGTAAAAAAATTGTCGCTATCATCTGACCTTCCGATTATGGAGTGTGATTCATACGAGATGGTCCGGCTGATACATACTGTAAAGTCTGACTTAAAGGTCAGTATGGTAAATGTCGTTGGTGACAAGGTGATGCATGGAGTGCATTTTATGGCAGTAGATTATAAAGTATTCTGTAATCCCACCAATTTACCCTCAGAGTTTCGAAAAAAAAATTATAAGCCAAATAAATTAACGAGTATTAGTAAAGTAATATTTATGTATATGAATTTGATAAAGTTCGATTGTCCGTTCGGTTTATGTGTGTTTTTAGATATATATATATATGAAGGGTCATGGGGAAAAACCACGGTAGTCCAATCTAGTCCATCCTGAGAAAAATGAAATTTAAAGTTTATGGTCCTCTTGATCCATTTTCCAAAAGTTAAAATTAGTTTCAAAAAACATATTCCTCTAGCCCAGATAATTGTTTACCACTGTACAAAATTTCTAAAACCAAATAGTAGTTTAAATGCCAATGAAATAACAAAACATCACCAAACTGCTCATTGTTGGTGGGGGGGAGGGGAAACCACTGCAGTCCATTGCTTATTTCTTTATGATCTGTAAATTATTATTAATTTTTTGTGTAAATAAACAAAACCATAATTATTTAAATAAAAAAATTATTTCTATTTCCTAATAATAATTTGTTTCTCTATTCTGTCTATTTTTGTAAAGTCGATAGTTATGTTACCCGCGTTGATCTTTTGACCCCATTAATTAAACTTTTATTAATGAACCGGATTCGAGTTTCATTAATGCCGTGAATTAACAAAAAGCCTTCAAACAAACTTATCACTGTATTGATTGATAATAATTGTGCTCATCTTTCACTGTAACTTTATAAACATAAGAAGATTTATATGGTATGGATACCCCAGAATTTGGATTGGTAGGTATAACAGTTCTGAGACCGCTAAGGAAGGCGTTTTCCTCATCTCTTGATGACATTTTATTAAAATTAGATAATATTTTGTTTCCCACAAATAAATGAACGTTTTCAAAACTCTTAAATCGTTTTCGAAAACAGTTTTACCTGACTCGTGAGTTGAAAGTATGAGTTTATTCATGACATCAGACATTCGTCTGTGTTTTTTTTTTTTTTTTTTTTGTTAATTTTGTAGACTTTTATTCATCTTCACTTGAACTAAAGTCACTGTTCATATACACTTTAACCACAGACAAACACCACAGAAATGGACTACTGTTAATCTTTCCCCGACACTCAGGACTTCAGCTGTTTTTCCCCCTTGCATCAATTTTAAACTATCGATTTTATGTGGACTATCGTTTTTTTCTCGACTGTAACAAGTATGAAAATAAAGTACACTTCCTATACTACCAGATGGCACAACTTGTTTCAAATCAACAAAAAGTGGACTACCGTTGTTTTTCCTTATGTTTTTCCCCCTGACCCTTCATATATTTTTTTATATCCGCGATATTTTCCTTAGATTGGCCCTGGACAACACATAAAAAGAGCCAACTTGTTTGAAATACAATCTCTAACAATTTAACATAGTATATCGCTTATATCGCTCGTCCAATGAAAGACTGGACCAACTGAGCTAAAAGCTATTTATCAGCAGAGCCAATGAAAGTTTCTTCTATTGCATTCTTTTGACTGATCATTTCGAATGCATTGTCTGATTCCTAAAATGTTTTACGAATTATTAATGTTTCCGGGTTTAACTAATTTGTATTCGAAGAAAATAGTAATTGCAATGCAATAGACTCGTAAACTCAAATAATCGACGTTTAAAAAAAGTATCAACTTGTAACAATACAGTAACACAAAAAAAACCATATGATTCGAATTTCAGAACCAGACTAACTCTCTAGTCCGGTTTCCCGACATTCCAGATGGTTCCCGACAAGCATAGAATATTCTCGAAAAGTCACGAACATGTTTGTTCCAAAAAAAAGTCTAGAGCTCTTTCCAATCATTTTTTTTTTCAAGTTCAATATTATTTTTTTATTGTAAACTAAAGATCAGATTAACCGCTTCTTGTCATTTTGCACGGACGTCCTATGCCTGCTAATTTTTAAGTTGTTGCACGTCTTTTTTTCACATTCACAATGTTTTGGAACTTTGTAAGTGTTTACAGTTGATATTATCTTTTTGAATTAACGTTCGAGAAGACACTTACCCAAACTTTTTCGAGGCAGACTCGAGGATGAGGTCCAACTCTTCGGCGAAGAGCCGCACCCTGGCCACGCAGCCCAGGGGCTCCCTGGTTATGGCATCAGCGATCTCTTCACCATCTGCGACTAGGACCTTCCACAGCAAGGACTCGATGTAGTAGTGAGTCCCTCCGACCACCACGGGCAGTTTTCCTTCCGAGAAAAGTTTCTCTATCTAGGTATACTGAGGTTAAGGAGAACAAGCTTACATCTACATCAAACCACAAAAAAAAAAAATATATATATATATATATATCATCCAACCTTATCATAAATGATTACAAATATATCCGATAAAGTGGACAAGATGGCCAGCAGCAGTTCTTAGGTCGGGACCCTGGTGTGGGAACTGTTTTATCTTGAGAGCCGGTAAATGTTTACTCCGATCAAACAGAGAGTACATTGCCCCAGCCGCTATACAGGATACTGTCACTGCCATACTGTCTTGGCAGGATACATATATATAAAACTGTAAAGTTATTTTAATTCATTATAATTTTTTTTTTTATCCTGTAGTAGAAAAACACGATTAACACGTTAACGCCGGCGTGTACCACCGGTGGCTCACACTTGACTGCCTCATCGGGCATACTCCAAGTAAAATATCCTAGAGACTTTATTTGTTTGTTCGTTTAATGTGCCTTTATGCCACTAAGGTTGATCAGTGGTCAGTCTACAGTGGGAGTCCTAAATTTTGCCTATAATGGTATAATTAGGATAGGGATCTTTAAAGAGTAACAGGATCGGGACCTCCATTTTACGTCCTATCCAAGGGACGGCATAGCCGAGGATTTTTTACTCCTATTAAAATATCCTGGAGCCTCCGCGGGACGCGAACCTGCGACCTTTAATATATAGGTTGCCATGTTAACCATTACACCACAGGTGGCCCCACGTAATGTAACTTTTATACAGTTTTCTATAAGTTTATTTATTATAATGAAGCATTTTTTATTTTTTCCTAAAATATTTCTGGTATATGTATATATATATATATATATATATATATATATATATATATATATATATGTAAATAATAAAAGGTACATATTTACCGAAATAAAAAACAAAAAATAATAATAACTTGAGGGGTACCCACTGCCCTCCTAGCGGTGGACCAACCCTGATCTCGCATTAAATCAATTTTTTCTGGTCTCTCTTAATGACCATGCCATCTAAAACGAGAAACATAATAAAATATGACTTTGAAATTTTATAAATTTTAAGAGCCAAGAACCACTCAAATTTTATAATCACTCCTTTCCCTTATTACTGTTTCCATAAGCACTTACAGAATCATTTTTCTGGCAGCGATATCAGTCCATCCCTATATTCGATTTCACATCTATAATCTGTAATAACATTTGAAACATGGAACTGTACCATCTTGGAAATAGAATAGAAATCAAAACATTTAAACTATAAAAAACTATGCATCACTTGACATACTTGCTGCAAAATTTATTTGCACATCTCCTCTATGTTTAACCCCCCCCCCCCCCAAATAAAAGAGTGTTTGTCCCACTTTAATTTGGGCGGACTCTGCAGAATTCTGATCTTACTATTACTAACACGAGGTTATGTCGAAAGATTCTTGAAGGAACATCTTTTTCCCTTTATTGGGTGAATTTTTTCCGCACCTTCAATAAACATATCGAAAAAAACAACTCGATGCTGTTTAAATCGAAAATCTAAACGTGACCAAAAAAAAATTTTAATGCCTGCCTCTGTTGAGTGTGTGAAAACGCCCCGAGGATGAATCCAGCCAGCGTTTCCTCGAAGATTCCACCTTTCTCCGACCCCTCTTCCCCAAATATTCGGAGAAAGGAACATTCTTCCGTCTGGACCTACATCCGCGTCTGGGAAATATTTCTGCAGTCTGCAACTTCTTTTCACCCTTTATTAACTCTTGGTACTTTACAAACTGTTACGGCACCTGATTTCTCAATGTCCCGAAATTAAAAATAAAAAAAAAGCTTTGCTTTCTCAAAAGGTAATGTTCATACAGTAAAAGATTAACAGCAACTATTTAGATTAACAGCAAACTATAAAGATTAACAGCAAACATAATCCGTATTATTTGACCATTTATGATCCGATTATCGAAATACAAAATTAGCTAAATTCAAATGTCCCTTTCAGAATGATCAAATTAATAGCGGAGCTAAGACTTTCCGGCAAATACACCATTAAGCTTTCGCTAAAAGATAAATTATATTATTAAAACATTACAGCAGCACAAACAAAAAGATTATTTATACCAGCTGATAGTAGGATGCCCCATTTATGCAGATATAAGGCGTAAATATTTACCAGGCGCTTAAAACAAATCCGCAGTAGAATTGCCTTGAACTTTAAAAGCAAATAGTGCAGACCATATTTGGAGTTTATATTTTTTATACCATGGCAATCAGGCAATTCATGCTTGAGGGATCATGATATGTTTCAATTACATTAATACACTACACTGCAATATCGATGTATACTTATTAACTGCATTTAATTTTATGTATAGGGGAGAGCGGGGTTGGTTAGCATAGGGGGTAGGTTGGCCATTGGCTTATAGTTTCCGTCACACCTGTTGTGAAGGCCCCACCATTGTACCATATGACCCGCTCGAACTCGAGTATCTTGTCCGGAGTTTTCAATCAGATGCTGAAAGTGTAGAGAAGAGTGTGCTTCATTGATTGATTTTACAACATGTAAGTATTTTTTTATATTTTCAGTAAATTTGGTTTAAAGGCATGGCAAAACATTCGACTCCGATTCTGTTCACATAGCCCCAAACTCCTTTGAAAATCCTAACCTTTCGACTAATCAGCTTCTTGTTTGATTGTTTTCCCCTGTCTTGGCAGCCATCTTTCATATGATCTCTCCTGTGGGGTTAGTTGGCTCTCTTCTACTGGGGTTTGTTGGCGCAGCAGCAATTCAGAAAAGCAAGGTAAACATAAATAAAGGTAGAACTACCCATTGTCTTTAGTTCCAGCAAAGAGGACGAGAGCAATTTTTCTTATGCAGAAAGTTACGACAGTCTAAACTTCTATCTTCTTCTATAGTCATTCTATTCTCCCTTAAAAACTGTTAAAAACCGATTCAAAATTATTATACCATTATTTTGCAGCTTTTAATAACAATGATATGTGTCAGGCACTACTTGAATGAGCTGGCTAAACAACCCCACCTTCTAGGCCAACCTGCCCCACATAGGGGGTTAATTGGCATACTATGGATTCACGAATTCTTCAATTTTCTATGATTTTAGTATTAAATATTATGTGGTGAAAAAAATACTTGAAGTAATTGGAGTTTACAATGGTATCAGCCCTATTGGTATTATATTAAGACGAACGACTCAACAATCAAAAAAGTGAAAACTGTTGCCAACCAACCCCGCTCTACCCTACTTAATTATATTTTATAATATACTTATATTATTATTTTAATTAAATAATTATGAGTAAAGAAATTAGCAAAAGGAGAGAATTTTCTATTTATTTGTGGAATTAAAAGGAAAAAAAAAAGAAAGAAACGTTTATTATCGTTTCCATGAAACTACTACCTGTAAATAATTTTTATACACCTATATAGATTCAAGAATATGTAGACATTTTTTGTATTTATTACATCTATTGTTCATTTATAATGAGATCCGTATTTTTTTTTAATATGTTTTTGTTTCTTGTTTTCCTTTTATTGTATTATTGTGACCAACTCTATTTGTATGGGGTTCCCCCCAAAAACAAATTATAATAAATAAAAACAATTATATTTTTTAATATACTTATATTATTATTTTAATTAAATAATTATGAGTAAAGAAATTAGCAAAAGGAGAGAATTTTCTATTTATTTTGGAATTAAAAGGAAAAAAAAGAAGAAAGAAACGTTTATTATCGTTTCCATGAAACTAGTACCTGTAAATATTTTTTATACACCTATATAGATTCAAGAATATGTAGACATTTTTTGTATTTGTTTATATATTTTGTTCATTTATAGTGAGATACGTTTTTATTTTATTTTATTATTTTTTTTAATATGCTTCTGTTTTTTTGTTTTCCTTTTATTGTATTATTGTGACCAACTCTATTTGTATAGGGTTCTCCCAAAAACAAATTATAATAAATAAAAACATAAAATTCATACAGTAAAATGCAAACCGTTCATCTCAGGGAAAAATATATAATATACAATCTTAGGGTACATGTAAATAATCAAATATATTCAGGTGTATTATAATCTTTTCTGGCCAAATTATTTAGGGTTTTACTTCAATTCTAATGCCTTTTTGATTCCAACATAACATTTTATCCAATCTCACAAGTTTTAATTAGAAGAATTAAAACATTAAAAATAATTTAAAAACTAGAATCTTTTAAATAATTTTATTAGAAGAGAAAATATTTACCACGGCCGGGAATCAGGTCCACTGAATTGTCGCAGCTCTCTTACCACTGAGTTAAACATTGGGTCAATCAGTTCAGTTGATCAATTAGCTCAGTGGTAAAAACACTGCGAAGGGGATGCAGAGTACCTGGGTTCGATTCCCGGGCGTGCTAAATCTTTTCTACTCTAATATAAGTATATAAAAAATATAAATTAATTATTTAAAAATAATAAATGATTTTTTTGAAACATATATAAAAATTAACTTCTTTTTTTTTAACCGCCTATGACCCTATACGGTAGAGGCGTCATCATCATCATTATCTAATTAATGATGCTTTAGTGCCATGTAAGAAAAAAATTAAATGGAGAAAATGGATGCGTATTTGGAATTCTATGTGATACAAATAATCAGAGAAGGTTTACTCTAATTAACAGGAAAAAAAATTAACTATAGAGAAGAAAAAAATAAACCCCATATCCGATGAGATTTAGTATTACTGTATTGTGGAATTCGTAAAATTATAATGCAATTCACTGGAACATCGTAAAATATTCGATTACAAACGTACCAAATCTTAATTTCTAATAAAATTAAACATTTTTGAATGATACTTACTCAAAATTAATAGCCACTTTACATATTATGGTAAAATTTCAATTACAAACACAGTGTACTAAAAAATATAATGTTAAGGCACTAAAACAGCACTATTTAACCGTGAAATGCATGCTAGTATATCATCTTCTATACTTTTACGAGTCCTAATAAAATTGTAACTAAGAAATTAATTAAGAAAATATTCACAATGTTAAAGAATTCGAAATGGATGAATAAAAATGAATCTGTAAAAAATGCCCATGGTTATTTAAAAAAAAAAGTGCTGATACTTTTAGAAAATTGCTGATCCCAACTGGTGTGTAGAGTTTTGATGTTTGTATAGATAGGAGGCATTGTTATTAGTCTTATCATTTAGAATTCAAAAATTTCAGTTTTTTTTTTTTTTTTTTTTTTTTTTTTTTTTTTTTTTTTTTTTTTTTTTTTTGTAGAAGTGAGAGATAGTCAACTGTTAATCTTTACGATAGGTTAAATGATAATCAGAATTTTCAGTTGGAAAAGAATTTTTTTTTATCGAAAGCCAACTTTTAGATTCAAATTGTGGATCTTCATCAGTGCTAAATGAAAACAAATATATGAGTATCTATGCTAGAGGATGACAATACATGAATATTTTACAGAACTGACAATAATATAAAAGATGGTAAGCATTATACATGAATAATGATTTTTTGATTTAATTATATTTTTTATTTTACTTAACTTTTAGATTTGAACTTCAAAAATTCTTTCGAATTTTAGAACAATATTATATATACATATTGTATCTTTCTGAAGATTTTGGTAACTAACCTTATTTTAACCGGAAACTAACCTTAAAATATAAATAAAGGTAAATTATTTCCTAAGAGAAGATTGTAAGGAATGGAAGAGGCTATTTTAGAAAGTAAATTTATCGGTTAGAGATTGGATGGGAGGCCACGTGTAGTGATCACGGTTCATTTGCATCCAAGCAAGATTCAATTAAACGTTTGGCTTCATCTCGCTTTCAATCCAATGCCGGATTAGCCTCTATCCGACCCTAGCTTTAATCCGTCGATCGCAGGCCTAGTTTTTTTCAGTCTATCCTATACTGACTTCTGAAAAAGCCAGTACAGCCAATTTTACAACATCATTTATCAACCTAATCTAACTGGTCATATTAATGTAATTAACGAAAGTATCCCGTTTAACATTATGAAAATACTAACACAGGCACGTCTATCGGGAAAATATCACATTAAATTCACCCACAAAAACCATGTATATAACATTAAACCCAAAGAAATATGCACAATATGTAATATGAATTCTTACGAAACTCTTTACGATTTAATAGCAGTATGTCCCATGTATTCTTCAATTAGGAATCCCTACATACCCGACATCGATAACATATCCGAAAATGAATTTCCGACAAAACTCAATGTCCAAGACCCGTCAAAAATAAAACAGATGTATTACTACCAAATTAATTGCCTGGGATTAAGATCATTCATCATCAACGAATAAAATAGTATTCTTTTGTAACAATTCATAAATAATGGTAGATAATAAGTTATTAGACAATATATCAATAAACACCATGCATTGAACCGATTACTGATGTGAGTGTAAACAATAATATCCACCTGCCATCCATTCTATATACAAAACAAATGATATTGCTACCACCATTTAATGTTTATATACTTCGCTAAAGCGATTAGAATTTTTAATTATAAAATAAAATATCAAAAGAACTATTTAATGAGGGTTCATTTTTGATTTTATTACTATTTTTCTTTTGTTTAAAATCACTAATTATTCACTAATTAATCACTTTATTTGTTTATTATCTTGTTTGAACGTTATTCTAAATTTTATTCATAATAGTGAAAGTTTAGTAGAAATCAGTTAATAGTGAAATCTTGTATATACAAATTTGGTGTGTAACTAAATTTATAAGATTTTTTTCAAACTTTGTAAATCTATATTAATTAATATGTACCTATATTTAGCCCAGCCAGGCTCTATTTGTATGGGGATTCCCCCCAAAGACAAATAAATATATCTATCTATCTATCTACTGACTTCTGACAAATATTTTTTCAGGAAATAAATACAGTAAAAAAATCGTATGGTGTAACAAGATTGAGCAAACAAGTTCCAGCATTCATGTTCCATTCAATACTCTCTTGTTTTCTAAAAAATAATAAAAATAGCTTCCATAAAAAGTTGCCGACCTAAAATGAAAAATAAAATACGTAAGCATCCTTACGAATTATGGCCATGGATCCAGGGAGAACTGCGGGGAGTAAAATAGTTTTGTAAATTATATTTTTATTTAATATTTTAAAATTTCGGGACTGTGTGTAATAGCACACGATTTTTTTCAATCTAAAACTAACCACCAAGTTTCGCTTTTTATAACCATCATTTATTCTCTATGTTTGCTTAATGTCACTTTATTCCACAAAGGCTAATCGGGAGATGCTACATTGGGAGTCATATTTTTTTCCTATCCAGGTATATTTTGGATAGGGATCTTTAACGAGTTTTATTCGACGTAATATTCGAGCTTCAGAGCGTGACTAATTCTCCAGTCAATCGCACCTTATATTTATCCTGAATATAAAAATCTAGAACGTCCACGTAAGCATAGAAGATTCACGAACATGTACGTTCTGTCTTTTTTAAATTATCTATCCTTTTCCTATTTTTTAATTAATTTATCTTTAAATTTTTCTAAATCAGATTTATCTCTCTTTCCAATCTAAATCACTAAAAAATTAAAATCAATAAATTAAAACAAAATAATATAGATATAAACAAGGGCGTTTATGACCAAGAGGTTTTACGCTTTCATACTATAACAACCAACCAACGAACATGTACGAGAACAGTGTGTTATAACTGTTCTAACAGAAGGTATAGAACTTTTTTTTTGTTTTTGTTTTTTTATTTCACGTTACAATTTAAAAGAGCAGAAATCTTGGTACAACAGATTGTACCAGGTTGATTTTAATAATAAAGACCTTTTGTAAATGCGGCCCCGACAGAAGCGGTGTTTATTAGATCTAATTTCCTTGAGGGTTCCTCCAAATTAGGGTGAGCTGGCTATTTTGTAGGGGGCCACCCCTCCTATCTACATAGAAATTCAATTTCGGAATCCCTTCCCGGGGCCTCGCTACACCCCCTCAAATCCAATTCGAAGAAACAGAAGGAAGAACATTGGTCGACTACTCGTACCTAACCCGCCAACAAGTAAAAAGATTCCTATCTCATGTTCCTATTGGACATACGAGGACTTTAGGGTAGTATTTACGTACGAGATATCTATATGAAACCGGTCGGCAAGAATTGTAATACAACTCAATATTTTTTAGGAATGGTATTGTTTTCAATTTATGCGTCTATATAATTGAAGTATCATAAATTTGAAGTCAGGAACGTTATAAATGCGGCACCTTTCCCTACTAGCTTTCAGTTAACTATCTATAAATAATAAAATATTGTAACAATGAAAATTCAATATACACACATATAGGATATATATACACATATATATTTTAGTTTAATGCATCTAACTAAAGGGTAATTGCCATCAATAGCTACATTTTAGATTCTTTTGTGGTAACCGTTGGTTTTTAAGTAGTGAAAATACAATTTTGAGAATCTTTCTTCCTCGATCCTCTTTGCCTCTTTTAAAGATCTCAAGAGCTTTATTTACTTTTTATTTTCCGTATTGAGGAAATTCTAGTAGCAGGTGCTTTACGGTTTGTCAAGAGTTCGTGTGATCGCATTTAGGAGATAGCCATGGGTAAACATAATAGCCATAGTAATAGTCAGCTGCTTTCTTCGGGTAAGGTTGGTAAATTAGCAGGATTTTCAGTCAAAATATTTTTATATTTATATACATGCATAGATACTAACCTCTACCACCTCTGAGCTTATAATTTTTCCTCTCAGTCTCTGTATTACTCTGAACTCAACAAGGTAAATATAAGACATTTTTATCATGTTAACCAGCTACTTATTCAAAATTTCATGTAGAGATGAGAGATGGTCAACTGTTCTTCAATTACGATAGGTTAAATGATGGTCAGGATTTTCAGTTACAATGATATTTATTATGGTAAGCCAACGTTTCGATCCAACTTGTGGATCTTCATCAGGGCTAAAAGAAAACAAATATATGAGTATCTATGCTAGAGGGTGACAATAAATGGATACATTACAGAACTGATAATAATATAAAAGATGGTGTATACATGAATATTAAAATAAGGGGCCGGTTAACAAGATAAAATAGAATCTGATATTTACCTACTGAGTCCAGGTGGATACTAAGACTAAAGGTAAAAATAAGGTAAGAGGTAGTGGTAGGGGGTTAGTTTGCCGAATTCAAAGGTTTATGGCGGGGAAATCCAACGCTTTTGAAGAGAAGGCACATGACAACTGAGTGAACAAAAATATTTAAAAACTAACAAAATATATGGTACTGTATACAAATAGTTGTGTCTGGACTGAATAATAACATAAAAATGAGATAATACATAATGTAACAATGCATACAAATTTGGAAAATATACAGAAAGAAGCATACAATACAAAAAATAATAAAAGTACAAGAGGTACAGAGATAATTGCAGGTACCTATGAAATCAAAACTAGGATTTGAGGATGCGGAAGATGTTAGAATAAGTGGATGAAATTATCTCTTTATCTGTTTTGTGATTTACCGTGTTATTTGTTTCTAGATGGATGAAAATGGATTCAGAGAGGAGACGTTTGTCGTGGTTAGATACAGTTGCTAATATGGAGGGGTTCTCAAAGTCGAAGGAATGGTTGTGGGCAATGGCATGTTTGCTAATTTAGATCGAAACGTTGGCTTACCATAATAAATATCATTGTAACTGAAAATCCTGACCATCATTTAACCAATCGTAAAATTTCATATATATATATATATATATATATATATATATATATATTTTACTAGATTTCAAAAGATTTAGATTTCAAAAGTACCCATGTCATGTAAACATACCATAAGCTGGAATTTGTTACTTATTATTGTTACTATCTGTAATAAATCCTATCTACTAGCAATGCTACTTTACAAGTTGCTCATGTATTCGTCTTCATTTTTGCCCTGATGAGGATCAACATGTTTAGATCGAATCGTAGGCTCTCCAAATAAAAATCTTTTGACTGACAATACTGTAACACTTTGGGTGGGTTTAACATTTTTTATTGAAACAGAAATAACAATTTTCAACTCCACACAAATTATGGAAACACGAATATTTAAACAGTGGTCACCTGTGGTGTAGTGGTTAGCATAGAAAGTTACTATACTCGCGGTTTCCAGTCCTGAGGTGGTCCTAGGACTTTTTAATGGGACTAAAAAATCCTTCTCTATGGCCTACCTCGGATAGGATGTAAAATGGAAGACCCGAGCCTGTACGATGTCAGGTACTCTTAAATAACCTTATCCTAATTAAATCTGGATAGGCAAAATTTAGGACATCTTCCGATTAGCCCTAGTGGAATTAAGTGACGTCAAACCAAACAAAAGAATATTTAAACAGGTTAAAAAAATTACATTTCGGATATGATCATAATACTACAGCTTCAGAACAAAGACGAACTCTCCAGCCCATCGCTCCTTATATTTAGTCTTCAGGGAACGAGCCTCGAAGGTTCTGGACCGGCGTAAAAGTTGCTCGAACATCGCAGTCACAAACACGTGCTATGTTGAGAAAACAGTTTGTTCCAACAGTACGTACCACCATAAGGTCTAGTACTAGTCTAAACCATATGTTTTTACTGTTTTTTCTTAAAGTTACCATAATAATAATTAATCATCCTATGAATCTAAATTGCTTGTTTAACTAATCTTATTTAATAAACTAGCTGTATGTCCCGGTTTCACCCGGGAATTTCATTTTTCTAATGAAACGGTTGATTTCGTAAAAAACCATTGTAAAGCGAGATCATTATGATTTTTGTTAGGATAAAGAATATCAAGTGAAAATCGGCTAAAGTTATGCAATTTTAATATAGACAGTTGTTCGCACCTGGTATGAAAGAACCACTGAGCTAAATTTGGAGAATTTAGGATAAACGGTATGGATTTCTATAAAGAACAAACAAACAAACAGAAATATTGCCCTGCAGTTTCAGCTTCTCGCAAATCGGTTTGTCTAAGCCTCTGTGGCGCAAAGCGGCCCCGTATTCCTGGGCAGACTCAGTTTCCCGCGATTCTGCCGGTCTTAGCCTCTGTGGTTCAATTCAATTTTGATGTTCGTCAAGAGTTTCAGCTGCTCGTATTTTACGTTGTTTTTTTGCTTTTGAGCTCACTGCTCCTATTGAAGCTCGCTTTTTAGGAGGCATTTTAAAAAAATAAATTCACTATACATGTAAATAAACGTATTGTAATGTTAAAAAAAAACCATATGGTTTAAAAATCCCAGAACTCGACGCCTACCAAGGGACGGTCTTACCGGGCCTTGTTGGCCTCTTCAAATTCTATAAAATGATTTTTTATGCCGTTTTTCGACTCAAACGGTCTATTTCCTAAAAAAAAAAAAACATTGTAAAGCGAGATTGTGACGAATTTTTTTAACAATAAAGAATATATCCAGAGATTGGCTGAAGTTATGCAGTTTTAATATGGACAGGTGTTCGCACCTGGTATCAAAGAACCACTGAGCGAAATTTGGAGAATTTAGGACAAACGGTATGGATTTCTATAAAGAACAAACAAACAAACAAACAAACAGAATTTCATCTTTATTTATATAGATAAACATTCTGTATAATAATAATAAATAAATATGTTTCCATAATAACGCTAGATCGCCACCTCAAATGTGTTGGCCTCAAAAATACATAACCACAGAGCCGTGGTCTTAGCCACAAAATACGTGGATCCGCTCCTCCAGCAAACAGTGAACCGATAGAAAAAACAATGTAAAACACGATCCACTCAACGACTGCTTAGGAGGAACTTGTTTGTCGCAGAAGAACAGGATGGCGCACCATCATCGACAGACTACTTATGAAGCCATCAAAGCATTAAGTTGGCAACACACCGTATCCTCTGCTCACTGCTCCATGTCTCCGAGGCCTCGCGTCACGACATCGCCCAGTTCACGTGCATCCGCTAATGTCTTTGTACTTTGTTTATGTCAACAGTATATCAGGGCATCTGTCGGCGTGAAAGGATACAAGGTGGAAACATTTTACAAGCCTTATAAAAGTATGTATGTCCTTAGAACATACAGCAAAATTTCCTAAGATCCTCCATTACGTTATCGTTGGATTCAGATCCACATAGGACTTCTTTTTCGTTTCCTTTTGGCAAATAAGAAATCTGCGACTGAACAAAGACTGCCGTAATACGATTTTTTTTTTTTTTAAGTAAAAACATCTTGAAATTATTCTTTTTCTCTTTGAATATATATATGTTAAAAGCAGGAGAGCAATCAAGCCAGTCTTCTACATAGTCCAGAACCAAGGCTCCTTTTCTTGAAATTATTGACATCCGGCTGAAAATTCGTTAGTGGTTCTTCATTTATACTAATGCAACAATTCTTAATCTGCGGAAACAGTCGGATATGAGCCGTTTTTCGTGATCTACACCACTAACATGTGGAAAACATTTTACAAGCTTTATAAAAGTATGTATGTCCTTAGGACAAACAGCAAAATTTCCCAAGATCCTCCATAAAGTTATCGCTGGTTTTAGATCCACATAGGACTTCTTTTTCGCTTTCTTTTGTCAAACAAGAAAACTTCCACTGGACAGAGATTGCAATAATACGTTTATTCTTAAATTGAAGTATTCAAATCGCACTATTTTTCTTAAAAAACGAAACAATATTAAACGCAGGAGAGCAATCAAGCCAGTCTTCAATATAGTCCGGGATCAAGACCCCTTTTCTTTAAATTATTCACATCCGCCTGAAAATTTTTAAGTGACTTCATTTATAGTAATGCTGCAACTTATCAACGAAACTTCTCGGATCAGGGCGCTTTACGTGATTTACACCACCAACATGCTAACCTAACGACTTTAAACAAAGTTATTAAAAAGAATGACATCTTTACATCTTTGGGGCATAGGTCTAAAGAAACGGCCTAACACACGCAGTCGTGTACCACCGGTGGCCCACAATAGACTGCCACATCGGACACTTTCAAAAAATTTCCACGACAAAACTTATAATTGTTGGATTGTCAATACTGCATAATGCCCTTGAATAACTCCCGTCCGATAGAGCGAAAATTATTAAGTTTAGCCGCCAATGGGCGAGGAGCACGATTTACAGAACCGGCGTGAACTTGTTAAGCAATTACGTAAAAGTCAGTTGGATGTTTATAATCTTTCATAAGCCCGTTAGGATGACATCTTCGGCGTAGATTGACGAATGGCGTAGGTTGACATAGCTGGCGCAGGATTTTTAGGCATTTGATTCTGATAATCATAATTATGCAACAACGTGAAAATAAGCTGGATGTTAATGAATTTTCACAAGGTCGTGAACAAGATTGATATGTTAATTTCAAAGGTCACAACAAACGGCCCAGATCAGAGAACTTCCGTAAATAAAAAAAAATTACTAAAAATGAATTCATTCAAGAATTCTCAGCCTGATATTAATAATTTCAAAAAAAGGGGGCCGGTATCCCGGACTAATAGACATGAGAGTTAGAAATAATGATCAGAATACATATGCTTCTGTAAAATTTCATTTGATTTTTTTTTTGGTTTGTGACAATCTTCTTCTAAACAAGCGATATATTCAATGATACGAAATGACTTCTTACAAGAATACACACTCCATCTATTGATCGCTTCTTTCGAAGAACCAATTTGAACCATACAAAACCTGATCGGCGAAAACGCCGAAGCCCAAGTCATCGATAATGCTTTTCGCAGAAGCGGGGCCTTTCGCCATCCGATGACTGGCCACTTCGAGAAAGCATTCCATCTTCGGAAAGGAGATTGCATCTACTAATGTGGATAATTGCAGGCTTCTTCTCTAAGAGCATTCAGGTACGGGCCGTAGTTTTACTGTTTCTGGTTTTTTATGAAAGCCAGTCGTAAATTAAATAATTAGTATTAATTTTGTATAATAAAAACGTTTATTGTAGGTCCTAAGCGAGAGGCACTTTCATAGGACCGATAGCTATTATGTTAACTGAGCAGTGAATGTCTCGGGGTCAACAGGTCAGCGACTGCCTAATTTTTTAACGATCGCTGACTAATAACTTGTTGCCTTTCGATTAGGTTATAAACGTCTTCATTATCCGACCATAAATAACGTGGCTAAAAGTCTAACGGTAAATGGAAAGACTGTTAGAATTTACGTAAACCTACAAATGAATTTAATTTACAGAGAGAAAAGTACGTACTTGAAAAGGTTGGGAGTGGAATCCGACAAATAACATTTACATATAGATATAACGTATATAATTTGATTAAATTTATCAAAAACATAGGCCTGCTCCAGCTAATTTGAACAAATTCTATTGAGTTGCTTCACATGAAATGTCCAATTTTATAATTTTTGAAATATATTGAGGATTTTGCGGGTCTCAGTTGGTTGGAGAGCCAGTTAAAGCTTCTTGTTTTCTCTTCCTTTAAAGGTGCCTTTACACCTTACGAACCTCACATTCGAATAAGTTCTCATTCGAACCTTGCCGTACCGACGAGAAGCGAACAGCCATTTATACTTCACGTGACCTTAAGCTAACCAATATGGCTGACGCACCCAAAGCTAGCTTATGATAAAGAAAAAATCGCCATTATCAATATATTTTATATTATCTAAAAAATAAAAAAATAGGAGACGATTTACAACGTTTCACAAATTACACTACTATCACAAACAACCCCTGTCACTTAGGAAAAACCCAAATCAAAAGTGATACTAGCGCTACCCCCGAACCCAGGCGAACAGATGAAGTACCTAGAACACCCGAACAGTCGACGTGAAGGCTTCACGAAGGTTGTTCGAAGGTGGTGTTCGAAGGTAAAGTTCGTAAGGTGTAAAGGCATCTTAATATCCATCACCTGCTCTGTCCTATTCTTAAAATGTCCCACGAATCATCTCTTTTGCGGTCTTGCAGAGAGATATAAAAGGGAAATTTGAAGATGATTCGTGAAAAAAAAGTTATTTCGTCTGAAACAGAACAGTCTGGAAGATTCTAGGCAAGCGTAGATTATTCCCGAACAGTCACGAACACGTACCAAAACAGTTTGTTCCAGCAAAAAGTCTAGAACTCTTTTGAATCATATGTTTTGTATTTTGTTTCACCTCAAACTACGATTTAATACAAAATACAATGAAAACTGAGATAGTTTTCTTAAATTTCCTTTTTATCATTAGATCAGAACTTAAGGTAATAACTAAGTAAGGTAACTTCGAAGTTTTTCGGATTGTCTTGCTTAAATTTCGGTAACGAGTAGGGGATTTGACCTTATTTTTTTCTCGGAGGTTAAAATACTTTTGAATACAGTATTTTTATTTTTATTTTTCGTAAGTAAATTCACGTCTGGAGTCAAGATAGAAAGACAGTTTATTGTATCGTCTAACAAAATACAAGCTTCATGCTATAAGTTTATTTCATTTTTATCATTTTTAAAAATCTCGGAGTTCAATGACGGAACCTTTGAAATAGACCACCAAAAGGTATATAAGTCCATAGGATAGACGAGCAGGCAGGTTGTCAACCCTTGCCGAGAGAACACTGATGAAGGAAACTAGATTATGTTGGAAACATAGAGTGGCATTGTAGTCAGGCCAACGCTGCTTCACTCCTGTCAGACTGTCAATTGGGAGTTTGAAACGTAGTCAGAATATTACGATACTGGTTAGGCCTATACATGTGCCTTTACACTATCCTAACCTCACTCTGGAACTGTCTGTTCGGAATAGTGTTGGGGTAATCTAAATAAGAAAAGATACCGAACAGGTACCTGTTATCTGTTTGCCTGTGTGTTCGAGGATAGCGCTAGAGTCATTTTTGAGTTAGTTAAGATAAGCTTCTAGACTAGAATTATATTTAAAGAATTTATATTCTAGACTTAGAATTATATTTTATATTTGCACGTGCTAGATTTTTGTATTATATCACTAATAATGCGTATTTTGATATCTTAAAATTGATTTGATTTCAATAGGGGAGAGCGGGGTAGGTCGGCATAGGGGGTAGATCGGCCTTTGGCTTATAATTTCCGTCACACCTGTTGTGAAGGCGCCACAATCGTACCATGTGACCCGCTCGACCTCGAGAGTCATGTCCTGAGGTTGTTGTTTGTTGGGGCTTAGAGGCGTAAAACCCTCGGGTCATCAACGCCTAAATATTACATTTATAGGAGACTAACAGGATAAGAAGAAAAAAAAAAAATAAAAAAATAAAAAAAAATAAATAAATAAAAAAAAAAAAAATATATATATATATATAATTATTTTTATATATATATTTTTATATATATATATATATATATATATATATATATATATAATAAAAAAAAATAATAAAAAATAAAAAATACAAGGTAATAAAATATAAAATAATAAATAAAGGATCAAAAAATATAAGTATGTTGTATTTAATAAAATAATTATAAATCTTATACACAGTTTTATAATTTAGAAATTAACCGGTTCTCTTTTATAAAATTCAATATTAATGAGACTGAGGCTTCGTTGTCACCCAAACAAACCGTCAGATTAGGGTCTAATCCGATTTTCCTAATTAATGGTACATAATGATTGCACTGTTCAAAGATATGTTTGACCGAAAGAGATGACTGGCAAAATTGACACAAGGGGGGTGGTTCTTTAGTAAAAAGGTGTGAATGCGTGAGCGCTGTATGTCCGATTCTTAAGCGGGTCAGGGCGACCTCATCTCTTCGGCTGCCCCGGCAGGATGTAGACCACGACTTTACTGAATTTTTTACTATTTTTAGTTTGCTTGGTGGGCTTTCGTCCCACACTAACTGCCATTTTTCCGATATTTCCTTCTTTAGTGGTCCACTAAGATCTGATGGGGTTAGGACGACGGAGCCTCTTCCAGGCATCGCGAGTGCATCTCTAGCGGCCCGATCGGCGAGCTCATTGCCCTCAATACCCATATGGCTCGGAATCCAAACAAAATATACTGAATTACCCTGGGCTATGAGTGAAGAAAAAAAGAATTGTATTTTTATGACTGCTGGATGTTTCGCATACATAATGTTTATACCTTTTAATGCGCTTAGGGAATCAGACATTATTATGATATTCTTTTGATGCATGGACATACAGAACTTTAGGGCTGAAGCTATTGCAAATAATTCGGCGCTGTATATTGAGCATAATTTGTTTAATTTAAATTTATGGGTTGAATGGTTGGTAACAAACGAGGAAGCAGTAGACTGTTCAGATTTAGACCCATCTGTATAGATCAAAAAGGGTTCTGGAATGTGTTCAACGAGTCGGTTTAGTCTTTCTTTATATTCAAAAGATGTGGTGTTATCTTTGTGGGCATGTGAGAGACTTAAAATTGTTTTTGGCGGTTGAAGTGTCCAAGGTGGAAGTTGGGTTTCGGGTTTGGGTATGGAAACTGTTTTGAGCTTTGAAATATCCGAAGAAAATCTTTGTGCTAGGGGTGGAGCTGAATTCGTTTTTAGACGAAAAATAGTCGAATATTTTGATTGGAAGATGTATTTGTACGTTGGATGACCAGACTGAAGATATAGTTTTGAAAAATAATTTACCGCTAGTTTTTGTCTTCGAAAAGTGAGGGGAGGGATACTGGCTTCCGAACAAATACTAAGGGTAGGACTCGTTCGAAATGCACCGGTGGCAATCCTGATACCGGCGTGATGGACTGTATCCAGCTTAGTTAAGGTTCGTTGACGGGCAGAACCGTAAACGAAAGATAATCCATTTTATAATCCAATAATCCAATTTAGAACAAACTAGAGTCCTGAGGTTTCAATCCGATGCTGACAGTATAGCGAAGAGGGTGCTTCATTAAAGGATTTTACAATATTTAAGTAAATTTTATATTTTCAGAAAGTTTGGTTTTAAGGCATGGCAAAACATTCGACTCCGATTCTGTGCACATCGCCCCAAACTTTGAAAAACCTAACCTTTCAAATAACCAGTTTCTTGTTTGGTTGCTCTCCCCTGTCCTGGCAGCCATCTTTCATATGATTTCTCCTGTGGGGTTAGTTGGCTATCTTAAATGGGGTTTGTTGGCGCAGTAGCGAATCACAAAAGTAAGGTAAACATAAACGAAGGTGAAACTACCACTTGTCTCTAGTTCCAGCGAGGAGGATGAGAGCAATATTTCCAATGCCGAAAATGACGGCAGTCTTAACTTAAACGGCATCTTTAGGAACAACGAAAAAGATAATGATATTAAAGATCACCTTCAGCTGCAATCGAAGCTTATTGATGAACCAGCCACACCTGGCTACTACGAAAATGAAACTAGTGCACCGCTGACACTTTCTCATGATATGATTGAAGGGCCAGAGAATATTTATCCTACCTATAGTTTTTAAGAAGTGTAGAATTCGTTTTGTTTTATGAAATTTTTGTTTACATTGTTTAAACGCAATGATGCTTATAAGCCATTACATTTTTCTAATTTCTGCTGTTTGAAATGTTATATAATTTTGTTTAATTTAAATAGATATGGTAAAATGCAGCCATTTGTTATTCTAATTTCCCTTAATAGCAGTTAAAAACCGATCAAAATTATTATATTATTATAGTCCAGCTTTTAATAACAATAATATGTGTCAGGCAGTACTTGAATGAGATTGCCAAACAACTACACCTTCTAGGCCAACCGGCCCCACACGGGGGGTTAATTGGCATAATCTGACTTGTCGAATTCTTACATTTTCTTTTAAATATTATGTGTTGAAAAAAATACTTGAAGTACTCTAATACTTGGGGTTTACAGTGGTATTAGCTCTTTTGGGATTATATTAACAGGAAGGACTCAACAATAAAAAAAGTGAATATGTTGCCAACCAACCCCGTAATATTTTGTTGCTCTGCTTACACTATATCTTTATAGGCGTATAGATAGATGGCTCCAATTCAGTTACATTAATTTCTAATATAAAATCTATTATCGGAGATGTTATTAATAAGTGAAATTATATGTTATTTGAATATATCAGTGTTCGGGGACAGAAAGTAGCTTTTGAGTTAGTTATGATAAGCTTCTAAACCTTCTTTTAGCATTTTTCTGACGCGGCTTTTATACATAAGGAGGTCGTGAGCATTGACCCCCCCCCCTAATCTGGATCCGCCCTTGAAGTTACTCCTATCGTTTGCTTTAAATAAAAAATTACACTAAGCTGATTCTTAAAGTTGAAACTTAAAGAGAGAAGAATGTAAATCACTCATTCCAATATGTTAATCATTTTTGAATGTTAATCAAAAATCATTCCAAATATAAGTGCATCAGAGAATATTAGTTATATACATAGAGTACTGGACAACAGTTCTTCTTCTTCTTCTTATTATTATTGCTATTCCGTACTGAAGAAAGACAGTTTCGCAACTTTTAACGGTTTTAAAATACTTTCATAAAAACAGCGGTTGCCTGAACAGTACCTCATAGGGCACAGGATCCGTTATGGAAGGACACA
Organism: Aelia acuminata; assembly: GCA_911387785.2. Lineage (NCBI taxonomy): Eukaryota > Metazoa > Arthropoda > Insecta > Hemiptera > Pentatomidae > Aelia > Aelia acuminata. Next base: position 23,142,667 of record OU426981.1, read on the forward strand.
GAGGTGAGAAAAACTTTTGAAGAAAGACGATCCATAAAGTCACAAGTACCTGCCGGGGGACAGTTCCTTCCTATCGATGGCCACCTCAGAGGGAAACTGTCAAGGCTTTTAGTCAAATTAACGCTTTTTTGTTTTTTTCCAACACGAAGAAGAAACTATCTGTAAGTGGCTTGGACAAAAAATGTAAGTGGTCAAGAGGGGAAAAAAAAGGAAGGGATACTTTTTGTCTGCTCAACGATTAGCATTCTGATGAGTTGCTCAAGATGCAACTACTGCTCACTGCTCAAAGGTACAGGATTGCAATCTCCCACTGCCACAATTACAGTTTGTGCAAGAGTTCTCAGGAGTTCTTTTTTCCTTTGATTTGTTTGTCGGTTATCTATAAATAGCCAAGGTCACCTTTCATGTTCGAGAATTATTTGCCGTGGTTATGCACCGTAGCATCTTTTTGGCGCCACGGAGCTGGTTTTTCTTTCGTTTTTTTTATATCGCAAAATGATTGAACAGTTGCATAATAATTGAATAAATTCACAACATTTGGATAAAGGAAAATGCATTCAATATCACGATAATAATATAGATATTTAAAATATTATATATACAAATTTACATATTTTTTAATTCAGTTAAAATTCCAAAAAGGATTGCATTTAATTATCTAAACTCTGCGAAAAAATTAATTAATGTAGCAAGTATAAAATTTATGGTGTACAGCCATAAACGGGTAAACAATGAAGAGTTTTGGGGAAATTATAAAGCATTTCATTTTCAAAAAATTATTAGGGCTATTCCACGTCAAATCAACACAAAAATATATCATTTTGAACCTCACCATCTCAGATTTTCTTGAAATTTGGTACATTTGTATCTACTAAAACAATAGTAAATTATTACTCAGATGTGTCAACATGTTTTTTAATTATTGATCTCTAAAGCCCTTAAAAATAGGTCCAGAAACGGAAAAAATCATGATTAAAAATAGCTGTAGATGTTTTACAAATTTGACTAGGACTATGTGTCGTTTAACAGCGCATTCCATGCCGCATTTCATTTATAGGTATAGGCAGTGTGACCTATTTGTAAAAAAAAAAATACAAAAATTTAAAATCTGCCCTTTTTGAGAAAACTGAAATAAAAAGTTTTTAAACTTGGTTTTAAGAAAATTTCTTTAGTACCAACCTATACATTGTTGTATATCGTATGAAATGAATTGGAGTGCGCTCTTAAACAACACCAATCTCATAGTCCTAGTCAAATTTGGAAAGCATCTACAGCTATTTTTAATCATGATTTTGTCTGTTTCTTTCACCTATTTTTGAGGGATTTAGGTAGACACATCTAAGTAATATTTCACGAATGTTCTGGTAGATAAAAGTAGTATACATGTAACAAATTTCATGAAAATCTGAGATGGTGAGGCTCAAGCCTGTGTTGAATAGACAAGGAATGACCCATTAGTGTATAAGTTCCAATTTTGAGTTTTGCATACCAGAGTTAGAATCAGAATGACAAAAACTCCTATGCCAGATTATAGTCACAATAGAATTCATAGATCCTATTAATCATAAGGTGCAATTTACCATATGCTCTTATGGAAGGGACGATCGTGTTTGTGCAGGTACATGGCTCATTTTTAGTTAGAGTTAGTACCAGTGGTCTATTTCCCTAGTCCCTGTTAGTAGGTACGTAGTAAAACTGAGAAAGGAGTCCAAACTTCACATGTTATTTTCCAAAAAAAATAGTTATTTTTAACCATCTTGCCGAAGTGCGATTTGTACTATAGGCAACAATACAAATATTCCTATTTTTATGTCTGTCAGGGATTGATATAGTATGTTTTGTGCATAGCAACCGTATACAGCAGGGCAGTGTTGCTCTGTAATTCAATAAAGTATTATTCTATTTCTATACCTTACCATTTGTTTTTTTTTTTTTGTTTTTTTACCAAAAAACAAAAAATATTTAAGAAGATCAATTTATTAACAAAATAAAATTTCAAATTATGCTATTTAGTTATGAAAAAGAAAGGCCTTGAGCATAGGAATCATACCTACTCGTAGGTTAAAAGAAAATTACTCTCTTTTTTCCAAATCTTCTAAATTGAAAATTAGAAAGAAACTAAATACACACACCTATTTACTAAACCCATTTGTACATTATGCCTCATACTTTTTCGGCTCAGCTAAAAAGATGCATTTACAAAAATTAAAAAAACTTTAAGACTAATTACGTAGGTACGTCATTATCCAAACTCTTCATGCAGACCTACAACAATCATATACCCAACAACACATATGGACTCTTTATTCACGTTTTTCTTTTTAAATTGCGCGGACATAGTAACAGAATAATTAACGAGATCGCAACGGCTGATATGATTGTAAGACAGCGGCTAAAAAGAAGCTGGTTGGGAGACCTCCTCTCCTGAATTAGTGTTAAGCCCGGAAAGAGGTGCTGATGTGCACTTTTCTTCCCTAATGCCCAAAATGCCTTAATACTGACGCGTTGCAGCCATCACATTCTCTGATTGTCGCGGATTGCTGACAGGCGTGAATCAAAGTTCGAAGAGAGAAAACAAATAAGTGAAAGTAAAAACGGCTAAAATGTATGAAGTTAAAACAAAATAAGTTACTCCAATTAATGAATAAAGGAATAAATTATAATAAGATTAAATCTGGATATGTGGTTATATGACATGGCTGTTCTCTGCATGATGTACTGATTAACACTAGGTTGTTACCTTTAATCACGTTTCACTCAAATCCTGTGTTATCCAGATTAGTGCCTTCTGTTATATGCCGCCAAATTTTCATCACCGTATAGACAGTACAACATGAACAGAACATCCATGGCATTATATGTTCCATTTTTCCTTTTATTTTCAGTTTAGAGTAATTATTTTGTTTTTTAACGTAACGATTTAACCTTACAGTTGTTTATTCCTTTCGTATATACAAGTATAGAGAGAAAAGGTGAACATACGATAAAATAAAAGAAAAATTGTCAATCATGAAAATTTCAGTTTTTAAAAATGAATATTTGGAAGATTTTGGCAATTTTTTCGGTTAAAACCGGCCGGTGTATATTTCATGAAGTATAACCGGTTGACCGATAACCGGTCACTCTCAATAACCTGAATCCGTATGAGATAATTTGTAGGCCTGGAAAGGAAGGATGGATGAACTGATTTGGCAACAAACTCATTACTTTGAAACTAATTTTCACTATACAATTGGCGCAGTATGAAGTAGAAAAAATGCAGAATGTAAAAACAGCATCTAGGTGTGAGCGGAATAAACAACGTTCACTTACCATATTTAAATAAATATTTAAAATACCATTCACCAAATTCACACATTTTCCACAATCATTAACTTATTTTTGTTTTTATTTGCTTTCTAAAGTACAATAAATATTTTTATTGTTAAATAAGGTTTTACTTGTGATAATCGGTAATGCAAGCATAATACTCCATCCCGTCTGATTTTATAATTCTCTATTCAGTTGAAAACTTCATTAAGTTACCATGGAAACTAATAATTTCTATTAAATATATATATTTCAAAACACGTTGACAACTCTTCCCCCTTTAGCGGAACGTCCTTAATTATAAACAATGCTCTGCCATTACCGCGCATGCGTGGGCTCAACGTGTTATATGAGCTGTCGGATTATTTTTCTTTTTTTTCTTTACCAACTTACTTAGATTAGAAATTAATGTGTTTTGTTTATTGCCACTTCTAAAAGTTACACATTTATCCACATTCATTTCTTATTTTTGTTTTCATTTGCTCTAAAAAAAAACACTAATTTCTTTTATTATTAAATAAAAGTTTTTACTTGTGATAATTCGGCAATGGAAGCATAATACTCCAAGTCGTCTGATTTTATAATTCTCTATGTACTTGTTGAAAATTTCATTTAGTTACCATGAAACAAATAATTTCCATGAACTGAACGGCTCCAATTATGAACAATCATTAAAGACGTACTACGCATGCGCGGGCTCAACGTGTTTTATGAGTTGACGTTTTTTTTTTAGTTGACTTTTTTTCTCCTCTATACGTTTACTCGATTTTTTTCATATTTCATATTTAGCCATTTCTTATTTTTAGGCGAAACGAGAGATAGATAATTTCTCCATACAAACATAAACAAAGCTATATTATAAGAAAACAAAAGGGTCCACTTTCCCAACTAAGCCCCCTCAGAACATTTTTATAATCATAAAACTTGCTGCAATTAAAGAATGATTGATTCTCATTAAACATGAAGGATTTGATCAAACTCCTTTATGTTATTTTTGAGAAAAAAAAAAAAAAAAAACGTGAAAATGGGAGAAAATGTATTAAATAAAGTGCCTGTTTGAATAATTTCGATGAAATTTCAGGTGTCATATCGTCGGTATATGCATTCGCCAAACAACAAGTACAAGCTCCCTACGGTTGATATTCCATATATACGTAAGTGAAAGTAAAAAAAAGGAATTTCAGAAAAATATGGAAATGATTTTAAAGCCACACGCCTTAATTTAGCTATGCCAAATAATTTGATCAGGTATTAACTGTATTTAGGTAGAATTTTTTATTTAAGTCAGTTCGGATTCCAATTTCCATTGATGATAAAAGGCTTAAGCGATCGTTCTTTTTTCGTTGAAAAATGGTGTAATTTTGTATATTTTGTTCCTGTATATCCTAGTTCCTTCATTTGAATGTTGTTCGATAACCCCAAAAATTGTGGGGGTCTTAACTAATATCAAACTATTTTAACCAAAATTTGTGGTAACTCTTATATATTATATTATAATTCTTATAAGTATTAAGTTGAATACAATAAAACAATGTTGTAAAATGATAAAATTATAATACTAGTAATACAATGTACATATAAAATAATGATGTTGTAATCAGTGTCCAGGTGAAACCCTGACATGTAAAGGCAGTATAGTGGTGAGCTCAGCGGTGTCATATACTCGACACGACCGACACAAACCCGCGACACCGTATAAGCGAAAGGGATATCAGATGAGGACGGAACATGAGATGTGTCAACGCTGTCATCTGGAGATGCGCTCCCACGAAGTGCAGTCACCCAACCTGATGTCGGCTGCATTCAACCTCTTGCGTAATGGCCAGTGCGTGAAACTTATATTCTGAGGAATCTATTACATAATAGTGTTATTGCAAATATATATATTAATAAATATAAACATTAATTATAAATGATTTTTTTTTCTATTCGTTATATATTTAAATATTTCGGAATTAATTTACCTATTTAATACGAGCCGACCCGGTCACGTGTTGCTGTGGCTGAGTACATATAAGGGTCTGGCCACACATGTCCGCACCGGATCCGCACCGTAGCAATAATACAGGTTATGTTCAGAATATTTTTAATTTAACTTACATATTACCTTTAGTTATGCCTAAAGTGGCCTGTGTCTGACATGTGTGACTTGAACTTTAGGCATAACTAAAGGTAATGTGTAAGTTAAATTAAAAATAATCTAAACATAACCTGTATTATTGCTACGGTGCGGATCCGGTGCGGACATGTGTGGCCAGACCCTAATGCGTTGAAGTTATTATATCATATTCTTTTTATTACAGTCAAATCAAAATTCACTGATATAGATAAAACAGTTTCAGCTAATCTAAAAACCAACGGGATTTAAAACTAACTTAGACATAGAACTAGACTAACATAGAACTTTACGCTTTAAATTTTAAATGTTCGGTAAAGAATTTAGAAGGTTTAAAGTTTTTATTTTTCACATCTCATATTTTACAATAGTAATTATTAATGATTCATTCATTTATCACTTACTGGATTATTCCAGCAGAGGTGAGATTAATTATAAACACACATATGTAAAAGGAGCTAATAAAGAATCTTATTGGAATAGGGTTTAGTACAATCACAAAAGACTGTTAGCCAAAATGTCCCAAATAAATCTTTTGACATAATAGATATTAATTAAATTCAGAACATAACATATGATGATATGAGATTAGATATCGGTATCGGTAAATAAGTTACCAAATTATCTTTTGCTAAAACAAATAGATTCGATACTTTCCCCACACGTGAAAAGGAGACCAGATAATTCCCCTTAGGAAAAACACGGATTTTCCAATTCCAAGCCAGAAAAAATAGGTTTGGCTACAGGATGATCACCCAGCCTAGATATCGAAAGAAAATGTATCTATAAATCAATTTACACCGCCATCTGTTCGAAATTTATAGAACTTACAGATAAGCATACTCAATTGTATTATAATAAGCATTTAATTTGCAAAAAAAGATTAAGGCCAATAATCGAGATAAAAACTATCCTATCATTTAAGTTGGACAAAATTACACACAATGAGCCAAATTTTATAAAGATCGGTTGAGTAGTTTCTGATTTTTCCCCTGACAAACATCAGGACACGATGTTTATATATATATATATATATATATATATATATATATATATATATATATATATAAAGATAAGAACTACATTTGCAATAACTACTGAGATGTGAAGCGGGCGTATGAGTGATAAAACTTACCCGTGTATCTTATCGAGAATCGCTGTGTGGTTTTTCAGGATGTAAGTAATCGCCCGGAGGTTTGGTACAAGGACGGTATGCTTTAGCGAAAGAGATATAGATCTTCGGGTCCTGCTGACTCTGAGCTGCCATAATCCTTGGGTCAAGACCAGTTTATCACTGTGAAGACTCGAATCGAAGAATCGAAAAAAAAAAAAAAACCTAAGATGTGACAGAGCCCAATAATGGTTCCATAATAACTAATACTAGATTAGAATAGTTAATTTTTTTCTTAAGTGTCTGTTAAACAGAGTTGGTTTCTAATGGAATTTAAATGGATAAAAATACAAATGAAAAAATATATATCCTAAAATACGATAAGAATTATCAAATAACTTTGCTATTGTTTCTTCTGTATTGGATAATAAAAAAATGTGCAAAAAGTTTTATGGCTGTAGGTATAAATTGATTATAAGTATAAAAAGCTTAAACAATAAATAAAAACGTAATATTTTAAATAAAAAGATGATTAAGAAATAAAATAAAATTGTGGACTTGACAAGGCCAAGTCAAAGTGACATTATTAGTAAAAAAATCGAGATATATGCGTAATTGATGCTTGTAAAAATAAAATTCTTTTGATTGGTAAAGAGTTGGAAGCGGGTTTAATGATAGTTATCACAGTTTAAATAAACAAATGTTTAGAAAACCGGAATGTAAAAATTAGAATTAGGAATTCATAAAAAATAATATGTCTCTCTCCACCACCAACCCAAAACATACCCAAAATAAAATATAAGTGAATTATTTATTTATTACTTATTATACTACAGTATTACCCGAGAGCAATGTTGGTTTTAATTCCGTAGAAGGCGAATAAAATGGTAATGCTGCTATTCGGCAGCTCCCCCCCCCCCCCCCAGAAAATATGAGAAACAAAACTATGAATTAAATAAATCAGTAATAATTTACTATATTTAATAACTATTATGTAAATACATATTTTAATTTTTAAATATCAATAAGCTTTGTTTTAAGCATTAATTGAGCCTTAAACAGTCCGAATACCTCGAGCCTAAAGAAATCCTGCGGAAAAAAACTAAAAAAAATAATAAAAATGAACTGAAAAGAATTCCTGATCGAAATTTCAGAATAATAAAGAAATCAATCATTTATATCTGTTTTTTTTTTTTTGTTTCTTTAGTTTTCATTTAACCAAAATTGGAAAAATGCCACTTTCCAAGACTTTAGAAGACTCTTTGTCTTCTAAGGTCCACAATAAATATTATAACAATAATAAATTCAAGTACGTGAGACTTTAGCTAAGACTTAGTATTCATAAACTATTATAGGTTAATAATATTAAAGATATATGGTTATAATGTAGCTGAAAAGAAGCAAGTATATCCAGAATATTTATAATAAAGGACAAAAATGGGATTTCCTCTTATCGATATACAACAGAAAATCGTATACAAAACAGATATGTAAAAGTTTATTGGAGAGGAACCTATCATATAGGTGGATTATAGGGTATTGCATTACCGCCCGAATACTTAGGTTTATGTATAAAAATAAAAGTGCCAGAATTATTGATATCGTAGTCTCCTCCGATTCCAAACTATTGACCACCATGTCGAGTATATCACGGGATTTACAGTATCAAGAATTTGCCTTGTGCCAGAAATCCCTTTATCGCTAGGGAAAAGTAATAATGACCCAAATAATATTTTCTTCAAGTGGTCTAATACAGAACACTTTGACCTAAAACTGAACGCAAAAAAATATTGTTCCACACTATATTGAGAAAATTTTTAAATGATTGAAATGGTCTATTTACTCGATTTCTAGAGTGATTTACGTGTGATTTCATACAGTAGATAGAAAGGATAATAAAAATAACAGTAACACAATTTATTTTCAAAAATAAGAATTGAAAATAGTTTACAGTTACAGAGTAAATAAGTTGGAAAGTTACAATAACTATTCATATTATCATATTACAGTAAACCCTCGATATAGCGAACTGGTAGGGGGTTTGATTTTCATAGTTCGCTATAACGAGATTTGTTATAACCTAGGATTCTTCTTTTTAATATTTTTTTTAGCCAATGGCCGCACTAATTTGATCATATTTCGAAGGAAATTCATTCATTAGAACTAGTTAAATTAAAACGCATGTATATAATTAATTTTTAGATTAACTACATATTAATTAAACAATGAGATTCATTAATTTACCTGCCAAGTTGACTTGAGAGTTCTTTAACCTTAGCTTTAATAAGAGGGTCTGAGATTGGTATTTGAGATCTCATTTGTTTAAAGCAATTTCTCAATTTTTTCCAAATATTCATGAGCCGCAGAGAGCAGTCGTTTATTTGATGCTCAAGTCTATTTTATCTTTGTTTTTTATAATGGTTGACAATGTTCATTTTGGAATTCCATATTTTTCTGCGATGGTTTTCTAACTTAGAATTCCCGATTCAATATCCTGGAGAATTTTTAATTTTTCCTCGTTTGATAAGGATTTACGTTTGTGACACACGTTTACCAACGAACTCATTGTGTATTAAAAAAAAAAACTATAAACGACTACAGAACACTGATTCGAATAATACAGAAGTCGAAACAGAACTGAGCTAGTTTTGAGAAAAAAGTCAATGGAATCAGAGAGAGAGCAAAACCAAATCGGATTGGTTAAGAGTAAAAAAACACCTCAATTCTAGAAACTAGAGCTACTTCGTCTTTCCGCACTCATTCTAAGTAATACAGTAAAAAAAAAAAAATTATATTAAAAATTCTAGCAGATCGTTATAACAGAATATAATAATTCTCAGGCATCAAATTTAGTTCGTAGTTCGCACTAGCCGAGGTATTTCGCTATAACGAGGGGTTCAGCAGAAATATAATGGTAATTTTGGGGGGATAGTATTTTGGTTCGCTATATCCAGGTGTTCGTTATATCCGAGTTCGTAATAATGAGGGTTTACTGTATCATATTTACATAATATCATATTTACTGAAATAAATAGAAGCATTATCCTCTTACACAAATATTTTTCTATATTCGACATTAATCTATATAATTGATTATAAAAAATAAAGTGAATACATTTAAAAATACACATATTTTCAAAGCATGCTAAAGACAGCTGTACTACATCGAAATGTTGATAACACCAGTAACATCCAAACAACATCCAAATCTTCATGTAATAGAACAAAATATATCGAATATAGGTGTAAGAGTCTTTTTATTTATTTAAATATTAATGATATACCAAAAATTACTAATGACTCTGAAGTTGATTGCAACAACCAATGCTCTAAAACCTATTGAGAATAGCAAACCAAAAATGAATAAATAATTGTGGAAAAATCAGTTTACTGTGAATGTAAGACTTTTACATATTTAACTAAACACACCTATTTTTAAGTATTTTACTCTAAATAGGTAAGTAAACGAAAGTTGTTTGTTGTGCGCATCGCTCCACATTTTTTATTATGGATATTATTAAAAAGCATTTCTTTGATATGACCAGTCATTACGGATTGAGCTGTGATGCCACTAGCAGCCACTTCATGTTATCTCGATTAAGGTGCGATGCCACTTCGTACTTTATCATGAGCCCAGAATCACGATCGGATGGACGTCTCTCATTCATTATTCATGAAGTCTTTCAATTCTATCCTCCCTTCTTAAGTAGGCTACAGAAAGCACAGTTCTTCGCAAATAATTGATTTTAATAATTATTTTTTACGTTTTCCTTAACGATTACATTTACAATATCATTAAAAACCTATTTGTTGTTATTGAATAAACAGATCGCCCCATCTGTGCTAGATAGCCATAACTCAAAAAAAAAAAAATTTTTGATCTTGAAACCGCTAAAACTTATCTACAAAATGGAAAACCGACCTATTTTAAAAAGTAACATTAATTTTATGTTGAGAATAGCAATAATGTATAGTGAAGAGGTAATAAGACATGAATGTAGTTTAATGTTATTTTCTTGGGCTTCTCAAATTTCAAGAAAGTTGTAGGAGCATAGCAATATCAATCACTATACGGGATAGGTTTGGGTCCCATGTTCAAAAATATTTTGACCGAAGCTCACCCACCCCTTTACCCCTGTATGTTAAAAATCTTTGTCGTGTATGCAAACCATTATAGAATACCGTTAATCACCATTACAAATAGTGTTTTATTTTATTGAAGGTAACCTCCTTTATTACCAGCTTTTTCTAAGTTCTTTTTTACTAAGCTCTAGGAGTTTCTATTGATTTATTCAAATAAAACTGCCAATTTTTTATTTTATTTCTCTATTCTTAATCTTTATCAATTCTTTGTCTTCATTTGCACTTCTGTAAAATTCTATTACAACGGTTTTCTGGTCGTACTACGTAAGGCAGCTATATTTGTCATTCGTATGTTTAGAGCTAACATAGGTTACAACGGAGTCAGTAAAAATAAGAAACGTTTCTATAGTTTAAAAAGTTGACGGTTAGCATATGGTAGCTCATAAGTCATTTATTGTCGTTAGTAACACAAATAGAATTAATTTTTATGACACAAAGTAAAAAGTATAATTTTTATCAATAAACTTAAATTGAGATAATATCTTTTCATCACAAATATAAAACTGTAGCAAGACTGAAATTTTGTTCACTAAAAATTTTGGTCTTCATCCTTATTTGATCCGGGATAGATTAATGAAAATACGCAATAACTGAATTTAACAAATTAATAAATTTTACTTGCATTTAGTCAACGAAATTGGTTTTTGTTGCCGAATGAATACAGTGGTTTCGTTTGGGTAACCATTTATTATATTTTTTTTATTAATTTTAAATATTTTAAGAGGCCAATCTTTTCTCCTAAAAATAAAATATTTAAAATTACTAAATAATTTAACTGAAGCTCAAGAAAAAAATAGTTGAAATCAGTGTTTTAAATATCTAAGAATTATGATAACAATTGTCGACCATCTTCATAGGGTTAAATATATCTAAATAAAGAAAAAACTATCCATCCTTAGCTATTAGAACCGGTAGTGTTAGAGTTGCAATATAGATTATCGTTGGTATGCTTAGCTAATGTGTGCATTTTGATAACGTTTATGTGTCATTTTTTTCTTCTTTTTTTTCTAATTGTCAGTGTAATGCCATAGTAAACTAAGCACAAAAGCAATTTCAAAAATTATTCAATTCCGTTTTTTAAATTTCCTAAATTGATTTTTTTTAATCATGGTTCTTTATTTTTTAATAATGTATAAGACAAAGTGAAATATTTTCTACTTGAAAGCGACAGAAATAGATTCAACCCTATCTAACAAAATTAACGTTTTCTCAAAATATTGCGTTTGGCTTAGTTCACTTTGGCATTACACTGAACAAATATAATACGAACACAATGCAAATATAATTTCTAGTTTTGCACGTCTATAAAAATAAACTATATAGCCATCAAATGTGAATTCCATCTAACATACGGGTGTCTAAAAAACGCGCTCAAATCATTAAAGAGTAAATTATAATTTTAAATTATGGGTAAAAAGAAATATTTTAATATTATATTTATTTATGGCAATGCACGTTGAAATAAAATGCGTAAAAACCTATTAAAACTGCATCAATAAAAAAAAAATTCCTAACTTGAATAATCATAGCAATGTATGGAATAGTTTAACATAAGAAAAGGATTAAGTTCTTAGTCAATGCTAATTTAATATGTACATGATTTCTTCACTATGAGGCGACCAGAGAAACTCATATGAATTGCAAATATATTAAATAATGCCTTCCGAATTATCGTAGCCTTCATGGGTAAGGATTCCCAGCGGGACTTATTTAAGAAATTCGCATGTTCGAGATAATTCGAGTTGAGGAGTCTTTCGACATGAATAAGAAATCAGCTCAGGGGATTAAGCTAACCGTCCCACGAAACGTCTACAGTAATTAAAATCACCGAAAAGAACTAAAATTCATTAACCTTTTCTTTTCTTGATCCGAAAAGCGGTAGAAAATAATAAAAGTTAAATTGAGTGTTCTACTTTTGGAAGACTTATGACTTTAATTTTGTAATTGGTATGAACTTAATTTGTTTATCTTCCATATATTTTTTATGAAAATTATCAAAGTTACATATGAACGTTACCATCATATTATTTGATATATGCATTCACTAATATTTTAAATATCTATTTGAATATTAATACCAATAAAGTTATCTATGTTAATTGTATTATTAAACATTACTATCAACATTATTATTTAATTCTTTATAGTAATTTTTGGGAATTATATTTTTTCTATCTTTTGAAGAGATGTTAAAAATTGAAAGTCACACTACAAACTCTTATCACAACCGAACTATAAAAAACTGAAATTTAATTTATTTATATTAATTCATATGTATGTTGTTATTTTTTTTCTTTATGCTTGTATAAATATATAGAGAATAGTATTTTATATATATATCTACATATTAATTTGTAATGGATACAAAATTTTAGGTACTTGATAATGAAAAATCTCCCGAAACGTTGTACAAATGAATAATAAAAAGAATATAATAATAATATAAAGTTGGATGTATAATGACCCGAAAAAAAACGCACAATAAAATAAACAAAAATCGTCCAAAGAAAAGTGAGTAAAGGAAAAGGAAGAATTAAATGTAACAATTGAATTAAAAAATGATATAATTATAAACTGGATATAACATCGTGCGCAGAAGTTTTTTTTTTTCAATATACACAAATGGTTATTTTTATAGATTATTTGTGAGGGCCAATGACGCAAATGGTGAATCTCTGTTGTATATTTATAGTCAATGTTTTGTTTATTCCAGGCCAAGAAGCTTTGAATGTCTCTGGTATCAAAGAAGAAATAATTTTTTCCCAAGAATCTCTATTGGACATCTCTATTAAAATTATGTAGATAGGGTAAACCATACAGTTATTGGCACCCCAACTTTAACTTAAAGAAATAGGTAAACAAGTCCCAATTTTATTACAAGATATACATGAATCTAATGTTTGAAGGATCCTCTAAGTCATCTATGTATGAAGTAAGACTTTAACAAACTAACCCAAGGGAAGATTTCACAATTAATAAATCCACAGGGTGCCAATAACTAGATTAGGCACTTTTAAAAATAGATATTGACATATTGTAAAACTATTGAACTTTTGACCCGAAAAAACCTCTTGAGTCTTTATGAGGATAGATAATGAGGAGCTATAGGAAGTTTCTATTTGATCCCTTTATAAAAAGTTTTTATTTTAATTTAACCATAGACATGTTGTCTTAAGGGTGCCAATAACTGCACGGTTTACCTTATATAAAAATAGAAACCCCCCAAAAAAAATAGAACAGGCAAAAATTTGTCTGTTTAATGTTACTTAATAAATGAGAAGGTATACCGGAGAAATTATATTAGATTAAATGTATCTATTCATATATATAGATATATATACATATATAAATATATATAAATATATATATATATATATACACACACAAATAATTGTATTTTGGGTTATGGCGGTTTTTTTTTTTTTTTTTTTTTTTTTTTTTTGGCTTCAGGTTAGGAGGTTAATTTAAACTTTTCTGCGATAAGATAATCCAAAACTGGAAGAAATCCAAAAGAGTGGTACATTAAAGAAACAGTGGTATATGAGGCGATTCACCTTGTAAACATCGGGGAGCGAAAGAATGTTTTAAACATGCGAAGACGGAGACTAAACAAGATGAAGATACGCGCGACAACCAAATCCAATTTATCAGCGACTACTTATGCAACCAAACCGCAAAATAGGACAAACATATATTCAATATTTCACAGCCTAGTTGTGTTGAGATCGATCTGTAAATGCCCTCTCTAAATATATCTTATAGGTGTTATTATTACTGTAAAAATGTGATCAACTAAAGCTTTGGGAACCGCTTCCATACTTGTGCCCTAAGCTCAGAAATAAAGCGATAAACCAAACCAAAAAAAAAAAAAAAAACTATTGGGTTGTCCGGAAAGTTCGTAGAGAAATTTGGACAAAAATTAAAATTGATGAACAGCTTAAAATTTATTTATTTAATCTACAAAATAGTTACCACCGTTAGCGATTACCCTTTCCTAACGGCTTGGAAGGTCCATTATCCCTTTTTTTTCCAAAAATCACTGTCCTTACTCCTGAAGAACAATAAAAGTTCCGTTTTGACGTCATCTTCTGAAGAGTAGGATTTCCCTTGTTAAAAAATTTCGAGGGAACGGAAAAGATGGAAATCCGAAGGAGCAATGTCAGGAGAGCGGGTGAGGTACTCGTAAAACCTCCCATCTGAAGCTTAATAACTTTTGCAGAGTCCTTAAAGACACATGGACATTTCACTGAGCTTCGCAACGACAGACTTACCCGGGCTTAAGATGATCAAAAACGGTCGATTTGCAGGCTCATAACTCCGCAGCTATCTCACGGACAGTAAGGGCCTATTCACACTATCCGCTCCACTCTCGCTCCGCTCCCGGTCCGCTCCCGGTCCACTCTCGCTCTACCCCATTCACACTAGCGCTCCGCTCCCGCTCCACTCCCGGTCCGCTCTCCTAATGTCTTACCATATTCACACTATATAATTTTACACCGTTCAATTTTGAAAGGTTTAAGCTATTAAAGCCATTAATAATCGAAGTTGTCTGTATTCGGATTTTAATTAATGATTAACTTTCAGTTATTTAAGTATTAATTTATTCTTCAATTTTACGGCCAAAAAAAAAATCAATTTTTCGTTTGTAGAAATAGCTGGTAAGTGTACTTTTCTTGATGAAGAAGATAATATTATCAAAAAATATAATAAGAAGAATATATTGCAACACAATGATAATTAATAATAATAATTATAAATTAATTTAATTAATGGTGAAGAAATAATTTAAATTTTTTTCGGAATGTATTCGAATACGCTTGAAAATTTCAAGTTGAAATCGGCAAATGCTACAAATTTACCGATTGTGTTCTCTTCTTTTCCTGATTAATATTTTAATTATTTTTTGCTTTAATATATTTTTTTGTTAATGATCTGACATTTTTCATAATATACTGCATTTTTATTCGTTTCAAATTAAACGTTATTTTATAATAGCAATGAGTATGTAGTCAATAAATAAATCGGTGACCATTTTTTACGAGTACATTAATTCATAGCAAAATATATCTCAAACATAACATGAATTTTTCACGTTGAAAAACCGCGCGTATTGTTGGTGATTTTTTTTTTTTATCATTTCAAGTGTATTCTAATACATTCGGGAAAACAATTTAAATTATTTCTTCACCATTAATTAAATTAATTTGTAATTATATATACAGGGTGTTTCGGAATTGCACGGCAATATTTTAGGTACGTGTTCTCTAACACAAAATAAACAAAAAAGTTCATATTAACATATATCTCAAACTCATTTATTAAACAGATATCAAAGGTTAAAGATTTATTATTTATTTACTGCATTAAGACTGACTGTACAACGTTTAACGTGTTTAATACTAAATAAAAGGTTTTAATCACCTGATAAACAAATGAACGATAAGCAATGACAGTAGTTGCTCATCTGTTTGTCTAGTTCTGTGTGTTTTAGTGTGAGTGAATCTTGTGACACAGTTCAATTTATGATTATCATGGGAGATACCACAAATTTATTCACTTTTGATGAACAAACAGACATGCTTTTAACTTATGGCGAGGTACATACAAACGGTGCTGCTGTTGTTCGAAGATATCGTGAAAAATTTCCTAACCGAAGAATACCAAATCGTAAAACTTTTGAGGCCATTGAAAGACGTCTTAGGGATAATGGTACGCTAAAACCTATACGAGTGAACGCCGGTCGACAACGATTTCGACGAACTGCAAACGTAGAAGAAGAAATACTCGATGCTGTTCAGTTATCTCCTACTACTAGTACCAGAAGATTGTCACGTCGTTTCGATGTTTCCTCTACCAGCGTATGGCGAACTTTACGCGAACAACAATTATATCCATTTCACGTATCAAGTAGGCAAGATTTGTTACCACAAGATTATAACAAGCGCAGAAATTTCTCCCAGTGGTTAATTCGACAATGCACACGAGATTCTAACTTCCTGAACTGCATTTTGGTTACTGATGAATCTTGCTTTACAAGAAACGGGATTCTTAATTTTCGAAATACCCATACTTGGGCCGAAGAAAACCCTCATACGACTGCTGTTGGACATTACCAACATACATTCTCTTTAAATGTCTGGTGTGGTCTTCTAAGCGACAAAATCATCGGCCCCTTCTTTTTGCCACCTAGGCTGTCAGGTATATCTTACTTGAATTTTTTGCTAAATAATCTGCATGATATTCTAGAAGATATTCCGCTAGGCATTAGGCAAAGGCTGTGGTTTATGCATGACGGTGCTCCAGCTCACTTTTCTCATAGTGTCACTGATTATTTAAATGCAACTTATGGAGACCGATGGGTTGGTCGAAACGGACCTGTTAAATGGCCACCACGATCTCCGGATTTAACGCCATTAGATTATTTTGTGTGGGGCTGGATGAAGTCTATGGTTTATTCTGCGGCAGTTGACACGCAAGAAGAGCTAAGAAATCGGATCGTGGAAGCCGCAGTAACTATCAACCACCATCCTGATGCTTTACGAAGAGCCAGAGAAGCATGGATTCGTGGTGCTGAATGTTGCATTCAACAAAACGGAGGCGCCTTTGACCATTTACTCTAAATGTTGTAATAATAATAAATAAATAGTAATAATAAATCTTTAACCTTTGATATCTGTTTAATAAATGAGTTTGAGATACATGTTAATATGAACTTTTTTGTTTATTTTGTGTTAGAGAACACGTACCTAAAATAGTGCCGTGCAATTCCGAAACACCCTGTATATATATATATATATTTTTTTTTTTTTTAAATTTGAACTTTTTTGGCCGTAAAATTGATGAATAAATAAATACTTTAATAACTGAAAGTTAATTATTAATTAAAATCCAAATACAGACGGCTTCGATTATTAATGGCTTCAATCGTGAACGGTGTAAAATTATATAATGTGAATATGAAAAGACTTTAGGAGAGTGGAGCGGGAGTGGAGCGAGAGTGGAGCGAGAGTGGAGCGGGAGTGGAGCGAGGCCGGACCTGTGCCAATATTGTGATTAACCTCTCTTTATTCCTCTTTAGAATAGTTTGCCAGTGAGACCGGACCTGGAGCGGAGCGGGAGCGGAGCGCTAGTGTGAATGGGGTAGAGCGAGGGCGGACCGGGAGTGGAGCGAGACCGGAGCGGTGCCGATAGTGGAATTCTCTGTCTATTTCTCTTTAGAATATTTGAGCGGACCGGGAATGGAGCGGGAGCGGAGCGATAGTGTGAATCCGCCCTAATTCGTGGATTGTTTGCGATGACCGTCATAATATCCTCGGTGTAAAGAGTTGAACTCCGGCCAGCCCGGGGTTGGTCTTCCAAATTGAAATCTCATGATCTAAACCGCGAAAACCGCTACTGAACCGTGCTATCAGCAATCGAATCGCTGCCATACACGGCACGGCATTCAGCATAATATGCCGAAAATGAACTGAATCGTCACTCTTGTTGGTTTGCAATAAACTACACTACTGAGCCTTAATAAAGACGAATTCAGTGTGTATACATACTTAATTCCATGAGAATTAAAGACATATAAATAAACATTAGCTTTGTGATTCATTTTTAGTAAGGTAAATTTTATTTTAAAAATCTCTACAAACTTCTCGAACAACCCAATATATACTTCAACTACTTGATCATAACAAGTTGTGAGTATCAATGAGATAAATTGAATAGATTTAAATGTTGAACATTGAAAATGTTGCAATTGCATATTGACGATTTCACCACGAATGCTAAACGTGATTCATCAGAAGCAAATGAATTCCCGGGAAGCCACCATCGGACATGACAAACAAGTCGTTAGAAGCGCTCACTGATTACAGTGCCGAAGAAATCAAGGCGCCATTTCCAATTAAATTAATTATTTAACTATTTACAGGAAAATATCGGTAAGGCCTGGGTTCATGAACGGGATCTGCCAATTCATTATGAACGCGTTTTCTCTGAAGAGGAATTTTTTACTTTCACTTACCTATATATGAAATATATAGTAAGTGGAAGTATTGCGATCGTGAAAATTTTCGACTTCCGGTTTTCAACGGAAATACACGTTTTGGGGTCCCCTGAGTCAAAATAACCAAGTCCCGCGAAATGGTCTGTGTGTGTGTGTGTGTGTCTGTGTGTGTGTGTGTGTGTGTGTGTGTGTGTGTGAACAGACTAGCTCAAAAACTATAAACCGTGCGAACCTGAAACTGGGTATTTAGTGTAGGTACATGCCCGGGATGTGACAGCAAAAATTTCATCAAAGTTGCTCAAATAGAGGGGGTACTTTGTTTAATAACTTTTTACGTTTTTTTCGATTTTCTCAAAAACGGCTCTAACGATTTTGATTAAACTGAGTATTTGATCTATTTATATGCCTGAAATATGACTGTAAAAATTTCATCAAAATTGATCAACCGGAGGGGGGACTTTACTTAATAAATTGTGTCCCACTTTTATGTGTTTTTTTTTTTATTTACCCAAAAACGGCTTTAATAATTTCGATCAAACTTGGTATTTAGTATATGTATGTGACCGCAATGAGACAGTAAAAATTTCATCAAAATTGATCAATTGGAGGGGGCACTTTACTGAATAAATGTTGTCTCATTTTCACGTGTTTTTTTTAATTACTCAAAAACGGTTTTAACGATTTTGATCAAACTTGGTATTTGATGTATTTATATGCCAAAGATGTGATAACCAACATTTCATCACAATTGATCAACCGGAGGGGGGACTTTACTTAATAAATTTTGTATCATTTTCACGTGTTTTTTTTATTTACTCAAAAACGGTTTTAAAGATTTTGATCAAACTTGGTATTTGTTGTATTTATATGCCCGAGATATGACTGTAAAAATTTCATCAAAATTGATCTACGGGAGGGGGGACTTTACTTAATAAATTTTGTATCATTTTCACGGTTTTTTTTTATTTACTCAAAAACGGCTTTAACGATTAACAAAAATAAGATATGAATGTAGAAAAATGTGTGACTTTGGGAAATGATATTTAGCAAAACACGTCAATTTCTAATCTAAGTAAGTTGGTAAGTGAAAGTTGTGTGTTGCGCGCACGCACCAGATTTTTTAAATATGGAATAATATTACAGACTAAATATTATAGAACCAAAACTTAATACCAATCCACCAAAATTATAAGAAAACAATGAAATAGAAAAACCAAACCAAAAATTAATTATAGATTTCTACACAGATAAACAAGAGGAAAAAAATAAAAGGATAGATAATGATAATTATAATAAAACAAATAATAAATACTACAAAATCCAATACCTACCACAATTAACAGATAAAATAAAAAATCTGGTGCGTGCTCGCAACACAAAACTTTCACTTACCAACTTACTTAGATTAGAAATTAATGCGTTTTGTTAATAGCCACTTCTCAAATGAACAGATCGGCTTTAATTATGAACAATGGTCTGTCATTAAAGGCGTACTCCGCATGCGTGGGCTCAACGAGTTTTATGAGTTGACTGAATATTTTTCTTTTTTTCTCCTCTTTATGTTTTCTTTGTTTTTATCATATCTCATATTTTGCCATTTCTTATTTTTAGGCGTAACGAGAGACAGTTAATTTCTCCAGGTAAACAAAAACAAAGGTACTTTATAAGAAAGAAATAAACAAACAAAAAAGGCCACCCCCCCCAAAAAAAAAGCCCCCTCAGAACATTTTAATAATGATAAAGCTTACCTGATATTAAAGAAAACCTGATTTTCATTAAACATGACGAATTTGATAAAAATAGTTAATGCCGTTTTTGAGATAATCGAAAAAAAGGTAAAAATTTGAAAAAAGCCATGAAGTAAAGTGCCCCCTCAGTTGGACCAATTTTGATGAAATGTTGGCTTTTACATATTTGATATATACATACAACAAATACCCAGTTTCTTCAAAATCGTTAAAGCCGTTTTTGAGTAAATAAAAAATATGTTCACGTGAAATTGGTACAAAATTTATTAAGTAAAGTCCCCCCTCCGGTTGATCAATTTTGATGAAATTTTTACAGTCGTATCTCGGGCATATACATACATCATATACCCAGTTTGATCAAAATCGTTAAAGCCGTTTTTGAGTAAATAAAAAAAACACGTGAAAATGGACAACATTTATGAAGTAAAGTGCCCCCTCCAATTGATCAATTTTGACCGTCACATCACGGGCATATAAATACACCAAATACCGAGTTTAATCAAAATCGTTAAAGTAGTTTTTGAGTAAATAAAAAAAAACACGTGAAAATGATACAAAATTTATTAAGTAAAGTCCCCCCTCCGGTTAATCAATTTTGATGAAATTTTTACAGTCATATCTCGGGCATATATATAGATAAAATACTCAGTTTAATCAAAATCGTTAGAGCCGTTTTTGAGAAAATCGAAAAAAATGTAAAAAGTTATTAAATAAAGTACCCCCTCCCTTTGAGCAATTTTGATGAAATTTTTGCTGTCACATCGCGGGCATATACCTACACTAAATACCCAATTTCAGGTTCCCACGGTTTATAGTTTTTGAGCTAGTCTGTTCACACACACACACACACACACACACACACAGACACACACACACACACACACACACACAGACCATTTCGCGGGACTTGGTTATTTCGACTCAGGGGGTCCCAAAACGTGTATTTCCGTTGAAAACCGGAAGTCGAAATTTTTCACGATCGCAATACTTCCACTTACTATATATTTCATATATAGGTAAGTGAAAGTAAAAAGTCATTCATCACATACGATCACCATAACATAAAACTAGGAATGTACAATAGAAACAAATTAGAAAACTACATAAGCAATATGAAAGACAAAATAGAAAAACTGGAAAAACAAAATGTGATAAATGAAATAGAATGTAAAAACTGCAATAAAAAATACATAGGAGAAACATCTAAAAAACTAAAAACAAGAATATCACAGCACAAAAATAATTGCAAACATATAAAAAACATAAAAGCAACAGCATTATCTGAACACACTATAAAAAACAACCATACCTTCGATTTCGATAACACTAAAATTCTAAGCACAGTACAAATTACAAAAAAACAGAAAAATAGAAGAGGCAATCCATATAACAAAAAACATAGAAAACACAATAAACTACAAAACAGACACAAAACACCTTAACAACCACTACGCACATATAATAAAAAAATTGAAACACATATGAAAAAAATAATAGAAAAAAAAACCAAAACATCAACAAACATAGAGAACAGGATGAGGGAGATTAAAATAATCCAAGTACCAAAGTCCACATATTAGCACTATTAAAACTGGGACAGTGAAATAAAAAGAATCTAAAATGTGAAATATGCCATAAGATGTAATAAGGATACACATAAGTATTCATATACTGTTTTAAAAAAATATAAGATGACAAATGGCAATGGTGATAAAAAGAAGTTACTTAGGATAAGGTAATTTTAATACCAATATAAAAAAATTGTAAAACATGCATGGATATCATAATTAAGTGTAAAAGATTAATATTTAAAAAATGTATAGTAGGTAGATATCCCCAGGGGATGGGCCAGTAGCCCGAAACGTTGGGAAATAAATAAACTTCAAACGCAGAAGAGACTCCTTCATTAAAAAATCCTAAATGGACTAAATATTGTTATCTGGTTGTATGTATTTTGTATAATAATAATTTATCTATCATAAGCACGTTACAATAATCGCAATGTCACACCAGAATTATTTTTTAAGGAAAATTGGTTTGAAGATATTTGGAAAAAGCTACTGAAATGGTTTCGATGAAACGAAGGGTTAAAAACCATAAAGGTAATCCCCCGACGAACAGCTATTTACACAGAAACGTGAAGTCGAGTATACAATGTTGTCCGACTGCACCTATGCACCTTAAGGGCGGATTCACACTATCGCTCCGCTCCCGCTCCAATCCCGGTCCGCTCAAAAATTCTAAAGAGAAATAGAAAGAGAATGCCACTATCTGTACCGCTCCGGTCTCGCTCCACTCCCGGTCCGCTCTCACTCTACCCCATTCAAACTAGCGCTCCGCTCCCGGTCCGGTCTCACTGGCAACATATTCTAAACAGAAATAGAGAGAGGTTAATCACAATATTGGCACAGGTCCGGCTTCGCTCCGCTCCCGCTCCACTCTCGCTCCACTCCCGCTCCACTCTCCTAAAGTCTTTTCATATTCACATTATATAATTTTAACCGTTCACGATTGAAGCCATTAATAATCGAAGCCGTCTGTATTTGGATTTTAATTAATAATTACCTTTTAGTTATTAAAGTATTTATTTATTCATCAATTTTACGGCCATAAAAGTTCAACTTAAAAAAAAAAAAAAAAAATATATATATATGTATATATAATTGGGGAGCGGGGTAGCCCACTGGTAAGGCAGTGGATTGCTGTGCTTAAGGTCCCGAGTTCGAATCTGACATGACTTATGATATCTTTATTATTCGCCACAGTTCGTCTCGTGGGCCGAGAGACCCTCCTGGGGCAAACCCAGCCTCTATAAAGTGGGTACCCTTAATTGAAAAATTAAGGGGGAAAAACCTGGCGGTTGAGCGTGATCACGGTCAAATCACCTCCTTGCACGACCGCTGACCAAGAAACAGTACTCTTCCTTACATTAGTACTGAACCCAAAACCCTTTATGGGTTGTAGTGGTACAGGATTTTTTTATATATATATATAATTATAAATTAATTTAATTAATGGTGAAGAAGTAATTTAGATTTTTTTTCCGAATGTATTCGAATACGCTTGAAATGTTAAAAAAAATAAAAAAAAATCACCAACAAAACGCGTGGTTTTTCAACGTAAAAAATTCATGTTATGTTTGAGATGTATTTTGCTATGAATTAATGTACTCGTAAAAAACGGTCACCGATTTATTTATTGACTACATACTCATTGCTATTATAAATAACGTTTAATTTGAAACGAATAAAAATGCAGTATAGTATGAAAAATGTCAGATCATTAACAATTAAAATATATTAAAGCAAAAAATAATTAAAATATTAATCAGGAAAAGAAGAGAACACAATCGGTAAATTTGTAGCATTTACCGATTTCAACTTGAAATTTTCAAACGTATTCGAATTCCGAAAAAAATTTAAATTATTTCTTCACCATTAATTAAATTAATTTATAATTATTATTAATAATTATCATTGTGTTGCAATATATTCTTCTTATTATATTTTTTGATAATATTATCTTCTTCATCAAGAAAAGTACACTTACCAGCTATTTCTACAAACGAAAAATTGATTTTTTTTTTGGCCGTAAAATTGAAGAATAAATTAATACTTAAATAACTGAAAGTTAATCATTAATTAAAATCCGAATACAGACAA
This sequence comes from Aelia acuminata, assembly GCA_911387785.2. Lineage (NCBI taxonomy): Eukaryota > Metazoa > Arthropoda > Insecta > Hemiptera > Pentatomidae > Aelia > Aelia acuminata. The sequence continues at coordinate 23,166,752 of OU426981.1, forward strand.
CTTCGATTATTAATGGCTTTAATAGCTTAAACCTTTCAAAATTGAACGGTGTAAAATTATATAGTGTGAATATGGTAAGATATTAGGAGAGCGGACCGGGAGTGGAGCGGGAGCGGAGTGCTAGTGTGAATGGGGTAGAGCGAGAGTGGACCGGGAGCGGAGCGAGACTGGAGCGGGCGCGAAACCGATTGTGTGAATAGGCCCTAATACAATAATTTCCATAACAAAAACCGCTGAATTGGAACTAGCGGCTATTCTGACTTTTGATTTACTTATTATGTATAAAAGCAAGGTCAGAAAAATTCTAAAAGAAAGTCTAGAAGCTGATCTTAACTAACTCAAAAGCGACACTAGCGCTATCCCCGAACATACTGGCGAACAGATAAAGTACATGTTCGAGTTCGTTTCTATTTAGACTAGCCGAACGCTGTTCCGAACAGGCTGTTCGAGGGTGAGGTTCGCAGTGCATAAGCACCTTAATGGACTCCCGCTTATACGCCTTCCTCGGGACCGATATTATTTCAACTTCCCTATTGTGGGAAAATCAAAATACAACATGATCTATAAAGGTTATACACAAATAAACTCAAGACTTTTTTAAAACTATTATTTTTTAATCCACATCCGATGCATTTTTTCCGGTATAAATTCATATGGTAAACCGTACAATTATAGGCATCCTTAAGACTACATTTCTGTGGTTAAATTAAAAAAATACTTTCTATAAAGGGATCAAATAGAAACTTCCAATATCTCCTCATTATCTATCCTCATAAAGACTCAAGAGGTTTTTTTAGGGTCAAAAGTTCAATAGTTTTACAATATGGCAATATTTATTGTTAAAAGTGCCAAATCTAGTTATCGGCACCCTGCGGATTTAATTGTGATATCTTCCCTATGATTAGTTTGTTAAAGTCTTACTTCATAGTAGACTTAGAGGACCCTTCAAACATTAGACTCATGTACATATATCTTTTAATAGAATTAGGACTTGTTTGCCAATAACTGTATGGTTTACCCTATTTAGTTTTTTTTTTTTACTTTCACTTACCTATATATGAAATATATAGTAAGTGGAAGTATTGCGATCGTTAAAAATTTCGACTTCCGGTTTTCAACGGATATACACGTTTTGGGGTCCCCTGATTCCAAATGACCAAGTCCCGCGAAATGGTCTGTGTGTGTGTGTGAACAGACTAGCTCAAAAACTATAAACCGTGCGAACCTGAAATTTGGTATTTAGTGTAGGTATATGCCCGCGATGTGACAGCAAAAATTTTTCGATTTTCTCAAAAACGGCTCTAACGATTTTGATTAAACTGAGTATTTGATGTACTAATATGCCAGAGATATGACCGTAAAATTTTCTACAAAATTGATTAACCGGAGGGGGGACTTTACTTAATAAATTTTGTATCATTTGCACGTGTTTTTTTAATTACTCAAAAACGGCTTCAACGATTTTGATCAAACTGGGTATTTGACGTATGTATATGTTAAAGATGTGATAGCCCGCATTTCATCAAAATTGCTCAAACGGAGGGGGCACTTTATTTCTTAACTATTTTTACAATTTTTACCTTTTTTTTCGAATTTCTCAGAAACGGCTTTAACGATTTTCATCTTATTCGTCATGTTTAATGAAAATTAGGTGTTCTTTAATATCAGGTAAGCTTTATCATTATTAAAATGTTCTGGGGGGGCTTAAATGGGGTAGTGGCCTTTTTTGTTTGTTTGTTTTTGGTTCCTATGAAGTATCTTTGTTTTTGTTTATATGGAGAAATAAACTGTCTCTCATTACGCCTAAAAATAAAAAATGGCTAAATATGAGATATGATAAAAACCAAGTAAACATATAGAGGAGAAAAAAAGAAAAATATTCAGTCAACTCATAAAACACGTTGAGCCCCCGCAGGACGCTTTTAATGACTGACCATTGTTCATAATTAATGCCCTTCTGTTCATTGAATGGAAATGATTTGTTTCATGGGAAATAAATGAAATATTCAACAAGTACATAGAGAATTATAAAATCAGTCGACTTGGAGTATTATGCTTGCATTGCCGAATTATCTCAAGTAAAAACTTTTATTTAATAATAAAAGAAATTAGTGTTTGTTATAGAGCAAATGAAAACAAAAATAAGAAATGAATGTGGAAAAATGTGTAACTGAGTGAGAAGTGGTATTAACACAACGCATTAATTTCTAATCTAAGTTAGTAAGTGAAAGTTGTGTGTTGCGCGCACGCACCAGATTTTTGTTTTTTTTGTCTTCGTATTAAGTTAAAATAAATATTTCATTTACCTGTATTCTTGTTTACCTGGTCATATGTTAATTAAAGAGATTACTTTTAAAGTAATCATTTGGTGATAAAAAGTAACTGCTGATGTAAAAGAGAACCCGCAATTGACAATTGACCATAACGAAGAAAGAGATGCCCACATATCATCCTCGAAAAGATCACAAGAAAAATGGTGAAAATAAAGCAAGTCCTGGAAGCCACGGTAGGGTCACATACACTTTTTATACAGGATAAAAAGTCCTGGAAACAACTGTTAAAATGATATATACTGAGGAAGAATCCTCAATTTTGGGTAAATGTTCACAAAACAAATATTTGCGCTTTTTTATAAATTTGTGCCTATAAACATTCGACTCCAGACAAAAGACTGAAGATGATACTCGAAGAGGGAACCCGGCAGCAACAAGTCGTAGACCGACCCAGTTGTACAAAAATACAACGGCTGCACTAGCCAAGTCTATCGGGATAGATCCTCTGTATAAATACACTACTCTCTCCCCAGCTCCTGAATCCATAATTAATCTTAACTTTGTAGGAAACAGACGGGAGGAAAAAAAACATAGCCTCCTGCCAACTGGGGAAGACGAGGTTTGAGGTGCGGTCAGCGAAACTAAAAATACCCAATATATTACAGTAGAGATCTCTGCTACAAAAACGAAACGAATGCAAGTAATGAGAAACTTTCACTTACCAATATATGAAATATATAATAAGGGAAAGTATTGTGATCGTGAAAAATTTCGACTTCAGGTTTTCAACGGAAATACACGTTTTGGAGTCCGCTGAGTCCAAATAAGTCCCGCGAAATGGTGTGTTTGTCTGTGTGTGTGTGTGTGTGTGTGTCTGTGTCTGTGTCTGTGTGTGTGTTTGTGAACAGACTGGCTTAAAAACCATTGGCATATGTATATACTCGCAATGTGACAACAAAAATTTCAACAAAATTCATCGAACGGAGGGGGCACTTTATTTCATAACTTTTTTTCAATTTTTACGTTTTATTCGATTTTCTCAAAAACGGCTTTAATGATCTTAATCAAATTCGCCATCTTTAATGAAAATCAAGTCTTCTTTAATATCAGGTAAGCTTTATCATTATTAAAATGTTCCGAGGGAGCTTAAACGGGGAAGGCGCCTTTTTTTAATTCCCTATGAAGTACCTTTGTTAAGTTGGTAAGTGAAAGTTGTGTGTTGCGCGCATCGCACCAGATTATTTTTATATATATAATAAGGACCAATGCTTCAATGTACATATACTAAGACAGGTCAGCTAAAATAGCTGACAACGTTTCAATCCCATTTGTGGATCTTCATCAGAGTAATACAAGAAAAAAAAAAATATATTTAATTTTTCAAGCGTGTATTTCGGTTCTCAATCATACGTTGCCCCGGGCAACGCGTATTTTTTAACTCGTTTGCCCACTCGGCCATCCCGCCACCCTGAAACAGAATTAAATGTCACAACAGTTGTTTTATGTCAATGTCATTTTAACTTTTAGCCTCTAAAACATTTACCTATCTTTGATAATATTAATTCGTCCCCCTACCAATAATTTTCATTTCCAGATGAAAACTTTTTGTGTTGTAACGGAGTTGTATTTACGATAAGAAAGATGGCTGGAAAGTTCAGTCTGTACTCCGGTCTTATCGACCATCTCAGTTGAAAATAGCCTCTCTCTCAACTTCCAACAGTCGCCGCAGACTTTTTTCGTTCCCACAACGATCTGGAAGGCCTTCCTCTACTCAGCGAAGGGAATGGACGCGTAGAGAACGAACGAACGAACTAGGGGAGGAATATTAAATGGCGGAGTTGTGTTTTATTGCGAGGGGGGGAGGGAGGGAGTCGACAGGGTACTTCCATTACTAAACTGCCGCATAAATTCCATCCTACTTTTTTTTTCTTTTTCTTTTTTCAAAATACCATAACGCTAATATTCTATCCATTCCATATTCAATATCCAAGAACCCATAACGGCATACAATAAACGGTAGAATTTCAATATGTCACGAGTTTGAGGCTGAATTGTAATATTATAGAATCCATACATAAAAAAAAAAGGGGGGGGGGGTTGTAAAAGAATAAAATACCGGGCCTTTCATTACAAATCATGGGGTAAAAGTTCAACTTTTAACTCAAAAGTTACAGACGTAAAACTTTCAAAGATTAAACAAATGAAAAAGTGCAAAATTTAGTGATGAGGTGCAGGAATTTTAGCCTGGATTGTTATCCATCATTCTTTTTATCCTAAAATAATGTCACACTTCTGTGGGTTAACAAATATTTATTAAACGAAAATATAACAATATCAATGCCAAACGAATTATCAGAACATAAATATTCGAGCAGTTTACAAAAATTATAACTTTATAGCACACAAATCATATGGCTTGAACTTTCCAGTCAAGACAAAGACTAATGGCCGAGTGTACAATTCCCCGTTTAAACGGGGAATCAGGTAAACGTCGTTTATACAAGATTCCGTGTTTACTTTATTTTTTTTTGTACAATTTATGACTGGAGAACTCCTTGCTCCAAGATGTAAAATCTTAATAGCAATAAAGAGAAATAAAGTGTTTAACCACAGAACTACTTTTATCTGTAGTAGGTACAATACGTTATCAGTACCGTTTTGTTAAATAGTAATTAGAGAGTGCACTGCCAATTTAACTGGTAATCTTTTAAAACATAAATCAAACAACATAAACAAAAAATAAAAGGAACTTAACAGATAACAAAAATGAATAAAATTAGCACTTTAAACAACTTGCTCTATGGTTTAATGAATTAGTAAACAGAATGTTAGGTTGTAGTTTAACACGTGTTTAAACGGCCATTCTTGACCGTTTAACATTAAACACTGTTTAGCCCTTATCACCAAATTTAATCAAGTGATTCCACATTGTACACCAGGCATAAATTACATTCTGTGTTTAATCAACTGTTTAAGTAACCTTAAAAAGTCGTTTAAACGTGGAATTGTACACCCGGCCATAAGATGTTCAGTCAATCGCTCCTTACATATAGTTGTAAGGAGGGTGTTGAAAGTTGCAGAATCTCATGGAAGCTGGTGGAACGATGTAGACAGAGCTCGAACAATCTAGATCCAAACAGTTCACTCCAACCGGTTAGTTTGTTCCAACAAACGGTCTGGGATTTCCAATCATATGTTTTTATTTTTATTTTCGATTTAACGTTACAATATATACATATATGGAAATTCCATATGATATATATGGAAATTTAAATACCTTACAACAGGGGTTTCCAAACTTTTTTATATATATATACAAAGGTGCCGGAATCCAAAAAAAAAGTTTGGAAACCCCTGTTGTAAACCCAGTATTTAAATTTGGAAACCTTTGGAAACCCAGTATTTAAATTTATATATGTATATATATATATATATATACGAATATATACGAAACTGAAACAATTATTGTATGGACATTAAAATACCAAATGGGGTGGGCAGGCTTGTTGTTTCCAACACATTTTATAAAGTAATAATATTAACATAATATTTTGTATAAGAAATTTTTCACGGCCTGGGGTGCCGCGGCGCTCAGTTTGGGAGGCACTGCATTATAGTAATGGGATTAAATAATTAAACTAAACTAAATTATAATTTTATTTAACTTTATAGCACCAATAATACTCGGATACGTTTAAAATAGCCCAGTCTCACCTGAAAAGGACCGATGGGTTTTTTTTTTTTGTATTTTTTGTATAAGAGGAAGTCGAAAGCTGCTATCTAATAAAGGAAATCAAGGATTTCAAGAGCCTTCAACTGTAAAGGACGAGATGGGAGAACGTCAATGCAGAAGGATGATTGAAAGACGAAAAATACTTTTGTCTACATCTATTTTTTACACTATACTTTAATAACAAAAAATACAGTATACTACGGTACTTATACTATAAAATACTATAATACTAATACCATAAAAACAAAAAAAAAACATTTTTTTTTTCTGTTTTCCTTACTTCATTGCCTGTAAATTTTGCTTATGTATTCCCTTCTTCATTATAATTTTTTATATTTTCCTTATCACATTATCTGTAAATTTCAAACTATTTCATTCATAATTTTTATTCCCTTCAATTTTATCACATTTCTTTTCATCATACAGCTTCAAGAACTCTTCTTGTGTACTATAGGGGGTAAAATGACCCCAGCGGTGGAAGACCCCCTTTTTGTTTTAACAAAAAAACAAGTTCAGAAAGCATAAATAATTCAGAAAAACATCGGCAGAGATTTGTTATGGAACGTTAGATTCATGCTGTTTATGTTTCGATGCCGCCGGCTAACTCACAAGTACCTAAAAAACAATGCAACTGTCATATAACAACAACTATTGCACCTGATGAAGAAAGCTAGATGAGTAGATTAGACGGCTGTATTGGAGCCAACATTGTACGATCTCTTAAGGCCAAATTTAGAACCGGGGCAAGGATGAAATGCGCATTTAAAATTTTATTTTTACAGCTGTTAATATAAACCGAGCTGTATTAATGAGTTTCGGCTCCTGCCACAATTAGACACAGCGACAAAGCTCCGAAATATTTCTACTTTCTAGGGCTCACTAATTACAAAAGGTTTAATTTTAGATAACGAGAAAAGAAAAATTTAGCACGCACAAAATTACCAGCAGCTATTCCAATGGAATAATCTTACGCTCTAAAGTGACATGCGCTAAGCAAATGAATAATAAGTGTAATAAAGGAATCAATGTAACTTACATAAATTAATAAGATGCAAGATTTATTCCGAAGACCTATTATACATTAAACAGGGTCCTAAAATACTAAATACTAAATGTCCTAAAAGTTCGCGTCCCGCGGCGGCCCTAAGATTTTTTAATGGGAGTAAAAACTCCTTAGGTATGCCGACCCTCGGATAAGACGTAAAATGGAGGCCCCGAGCCTGTACGATGTCAGGTACTCGTTAAAGATCGCTATCCAAATTATACCAGGATAGGCAAATTTTAGATTATTTTTAAATTTACATTAAAAAATTTAAGTATGGTCAGACAGCTATGCCCAAAAATCAAAATAAATGCTAGTGATTTATTGAATCCGTTCCCAGGTTAAATTCAAAATGCACAACTGTGATTATTGTCAGAAATTCATTATCATGTTTTGAAGACAGATTTTTTCTACCATATTATAATACCAATAGAATAATATAAAAGATATCTATAAACAGAATAATATAATATATCTTTATTCACTGGAACCAGATTCCTGCAATTTAATTTACATGCAATACAATGTGAAAATATTTATAACATTCAATAAGCTATATCTGTAAGTAACAGAAAAAAAAAAGATAACGAAGTAATTACCATGACATTGGAAAATTGAAGCGGAAAATTTAATCCAATAAAAAAGGGACATTGCTTTGCTTCGAGGTTACTTAACTTTACTTCGGGGGGATAGGGAGTCAGTGAAGAGAATAGATTGACTTGACCGGAATATGTGCTTGCTGTCTCAAGTTGCAAGAGCGCCTTATTAGTGATACAGAAATCCTGGATCGTATACCGACCCAGGCCAGTTTTCTGTGTGTTATAGGAGTATGTATGTATGTATATATATATATATATATATATATATATATATATATATATGAAATATATTAGAGACATGGCGGTACCAAACTACATTTTACAAATCATACAACTGGTCATTTTTTTTTATTTTTTTTTATTTTATTTTTTTCGCTTTATACCTTTATTCGCACCTAAGCGACAATCAGCAATTGTTAGGTTAACTGCTGTTATGTTGGCATTTTAGGCGTGACGAAAGGAAGAGCACAGCAGCACATCATCCCGGTCTTGTTTCAGGAGAAGAGGTCTCTCATCCAACTCCTTTTCATTCGCCACATAAAAGGCATCTCGTCCGTGGCCATGTCATTAATAAGCCTATTTTTATGTCCGTGTAATTTGATATGGAAGTCAGAATAGAGAGTCCTCGTTTGATCGTCGTAAATCGGTATGTAGTGTTTTGTAGCTTACAAAACACTAAAACCGACTTACAAATAATTAATTTAATTCAAGTCTTTATTCTAGCATTTTAATTATTGTTTTTTTCACAAAATGCTAGAATATGAAATAAAATATTACACTAAATACTTTTCCACATAATATAGGGTGTCCAAAAAGAGTATTTGGGATTTGAAAGTTGAATAAAATCTCAAATATAGAATATCAAGTAAGTTTTATAAAATGTTTACGTTTAATTTAAAAACAATGAACTGGAAATTTATTTAGAAAAAACAATATTGTCTAGGTGTCCACCATAACGCTGCTGGCACTCCTCGAATCTCAAACGCAGTAAATAGTGAGCGTTACTGTGAAATGGTAAGAGGTTTTTTGGCCCAAGAACTTCAAGAGTTTAAAGGATATAACTCTAGAACATGGTTACAGCAAGACGGGGCCACTTGCCATACTTCAGACTTATAATTGCTACAGTAAACGAATTATTCCAAAACAAAGTGATTTCTCGTAGAGGCACCATTAGCTGGCCTCCCAGGAGTCCAGATCTCAGTCCTCTTGACTTCTTTCTGTGGGGATACCTGAAAAGTAGGGTATACGAAAAGAAACCGACGAATCTAACTCAATTGAAGCAAAATATCAGAACAGAAATGATGGCAATCTCAGGAACAATGTGTCAACGCGTTTTTAGAAATATGCGTTTGACATTCGAGGAGTGCCAGCAGCGCTATGGTGGACACCTAGACAATTTTATTTTTTTTTTATAAAAAAATTTCCAGTTCATTGTGTTTAAATAAAACGTAAACATCCTACTTGATATTCTATGTTCAAGATTTTATTCAACTTTCAAACCCCGAATACTCTTTTTGGACACCCCGTAGAACGATTATAAGTAATTTTTACAGAAATACAGCAGAGTAAAGGATACAATAGGAAGGGCCCTGTTCCTGAAGTCCACTACGGTGTAATTGCTGAGGGGATCCAAGAAGTTGAGGCAGTGGTGAGGGACTCCATCGGCTTCTTCTTCGGTAACTTTGTTGGTGACGATGTCCAAGCCTTGGTAGACCTGCAACAAGGAGAAAATGAACTTATTAATCTTAAGGAAAGCTAAGCAAGATTATTTAAAACATTCATATTTCGTTGTAGATTTTAGTAGTAGTAGTAGTATATGTGCAATTAGGCCGTACGTATGTAAATTCAAGAAATAGTAGTGTAGTAGAGTGCTTGAAAACCAGGCTGAAAACAAGTTGGAGTAGAGACTGAAGTGCCACGATGCACAGTGGTCCAAAAAAGCTGAAAAAGGAAAAAAACCTAATATAAAATATAATTACTTTGCTAGCGGCTTGAAACCACCCGTGTATTGATTTTCTGAGGTGCCGGATCTAATGAAATCAAAATCAGTGCAATGGGACCACCAGATCAAGTCCAAATTTGAGATCAAAAATATCAAAAATTCGTGTTTGATATAGTCTTATATGTTTTTTGAGGAGCCGAATCTAATGAAATCAGTATCAACGAAATCAGAGCATCATATCAAGTTAAAATTTGACGTGGAAAATTAAAATTTGAAAAAAAAAATTTTTATTTAACATTCTTATGTACAATAATACAAATAGGATATAATTATTTAATCTTGTTTAAATAAATTGTACACTTCCTCGGTTAGCTCTTTTTTTCTTTTTATACATGTATACTAGTCTTAAATCCGTAATATATGGGTCGCTTGTTACAAAGAATTGGTGGAAAACATTTGTTGCGACTCGAGATAACTTCCTGGAATGATGTTCCCTGTACTGCTTATAATATTTGTTCTTACTCTCCATGAGCCTCTTCTGACAGGGAACCGATACAAAGTGCTGCGTGCTCAATCACGTCTGCTACGTGGAAAAGAATTTTGTGGACGGTCGATGGGAGATAGTACCAGGAGTACCGAGTCACAGCCATCTCAGCCATAAAATATTAATGGCTGCATACTTGCGAAATGCTGCGGTATCAATCGGGTACAGAGAGCAAATCACATCTAGTACTGTTTTTAATCTCATAATTAATTCTTCATTTATTCCTGTAATTTGCGCGGTTAATGAAGGATTTTCAAATACATGCAACAATAACAGCAACAACGTCGCGACGTATTGTTTTAGGAACGGTGTTTTTATTTCCATATTTTTTTACAGACTGATAGGTCATTTCCTATATGGAATTACAGTGGCGGTCACAGGAGGAGACTTTAGGGATCGGTACAATCGCCGAATTTTCGGTCAAATCACTAGTCGAAGAAAGCCAGTTCAAAGCCCGGAGCTATGGGAAATTCAATAATGCTCAGCATTTATCCCCCCATCCAGCCCGGGAAACCGTATAGCCTGAAGGGCGAAGAAGGGGAGAAACCAAAAAAAAAAATATAAAAAAATAACGGAATATTTTTTCATTTAATAAAGTTCCCGTTAAATTCCTATTTACCACTCCCATCCCAGACTGCTCCCCACTCCACTTTCGATTTGAGTACTTGGCAAGGATTAATGGATTATACCCAAACAACAACCTCCGCAACCTGTAGGTTATTAATCCCTAGTTCATTCAACAGCGAAGGTGCACGCTTGATCAATGGCTGAGATAAGCTTTAACTCTGAGCATAAACACCTTTTGTTTATTTTGATATCCTAGCACAGGCTTAGTTCCAGGATTTAAATACAGTAAATTGTTTTCTGAAAAGTTTTGGTTTCGTCACAAAATATATACATACAGATAACACTGCAAATCACAATAAAATAAAAAATTTCTAAGTAAATAAATAAAATATTAATAATTAAAATCGCTTATTACATTATCTTGTTAGACTGCTTCATTTATTTACGTTATTGAATTGATAGCGTCCTATTGCAGTCTCATAATATACAGGTTTACATTTCGGACCAATGTGTCCATATTCATCACCTACGAGTATATGTAACCTCGTATATGTATACATAAACAGTTATCAACAATAAATATATAACCAACATTATAAATACAAATATTGACTCTAAATAAATATCTTTGATGCGCGGTCATAAGGACTTAAGTCACTATTTGAGCAGTGGGAGATTTTGCCGTAATATTATAGCACGAAATCAGAGCTACCGGTTGGTATTAAGGTCTTAAGTCAAACTGTATTGTTTTATAAAAATAACAATTACAAATAATATCATATATTAGATTTTACATAATGTTTTGAGCTTTGCTGTTGCTCTCCTGAAAATTTCAAAATTTTTACTTAAGACCTTATCACCGCTCATCAAAAATATAAAAATGACATACAGGCATGTCAAGTTATTCAATTTAAAAGATAGGTTACATAAATAAATAGAATCAATAAAATGGCAAGATCACTCACCAACCCTTTCTTTCTTGTGAATATTAAATTCTTAGGCATTCTCATAAAAAATCTGTCAATTATTGATATGTTGGTGTTTCATGTCACATGCAAATTGGTATCTGATCTGTGTGAATCTGCTGTCTTTTAATCCTGTGATGGTTTTATATTTTATTTATTATGGCATAGCAATGTAGCACTGACTATTTCAGAAGCTTTTTCATATTTTGCTAGTTCTATTACATTGTTTTTTATATATATGGATTCAATGATATTTCTTTAAAGTGTACTGTTTTCTTTGTGTAAAATTTTTCAGTCCTAACATCCACCACTCCTCACCTTCATTTGTTGGTATATTAAGCATTTACTAATTCAACAGAAGGAACTTATCTCAAATCAGCCAATTTTAAAAAACGAATGGAGGGACGTATCGCCGAGGTAAGAGGAAAACCCAGTAAAGGGTATCAAGGAGATACCACAACAATGAAATCATGCGGTTGTTGGAATATTGATTTTAGTTATGCTTCTATTTCATCGATGAAGAAAATTCCATGATTATTATATAGATGGAATCAAAATAATTACCGAGTAATAATGCCTTATGAGAGTTATCAACCATAAACTGGATCACTGTCTACCACTTAAGCGAACCCCTATCGCGTAATTTTATGTTAAAATCAAGGCCTTCATAGCAGGCTATATAGCTGCTTCCGAATCCTGCTCGCTTCACTCGCTCAATCTTAAGGATTTTATCACAAGCTCGGACATTTTCTGGATGGTGTATAGATCTTGGCCAATTCAACAAGGATAAGCCGCTCTTCTGTGTAGACATTTTTTTTTTTTACTTTCACTTACCTATATATGAAATATATAGTAAGTGGAAGTATTGCGATCGTGAAAATTTTCGACTTCCGGTTTTCAACGGAAATACACGTTTTGGGGTCCCCTGAGTCGAAATGACCAAGTCCCGCGAAATGGTCTGTGTGTGTGTGTGTGTGTGTGTGTGTGTGTGTGTGTGTGTGTGTGTGTGTGTGTGTGTGTGTGTGTGTGTGTGTGTGTGTGTGTGGGTGTGTGTGTGTGTGTGTGTGTGTGTGTGTGTGTGTGTGTGTATGTGAACAGACTAGCTCAAAAACTATTAACCGTGCGAACCTGAAATTGGGTATTTAGTGTATATATATGCCCGCGATGTGACAGCAAAAATTTCATCAAAATTGGTCAAAGGGTGGGGGTACTTTATTTAATAAATGTTTACGTTTTTTTCGATTTTCTCAAAAACGGCTCTAACGATTTTGATTAAACTAAGTATTTGAAGTATTAATATGCCCGAGATATGACTGTAAAAATTTCATCAAAATTCATCAACCGGAGGGGGGACTTTACTTAATAAATTTTGTATCATTTTCATGTGTTTTTTTTTATTTACTCAAAAACTGCTTTAAAGATTTTGATCAAACTGGGTATTTGTTATATGTATATGCCAAAGATGTGACAGCAAACATTTCATCAAAATTGGTCAAACGGAGGGGGTACTTTATTTCATAACTTTTTTTCCAATTTTTACCTTTTTTCGATTATCTCAAAAACGGCTTTAATGATTTTGATCAAATTTGTCATGTTTAATGAAAATTAGGTGTTCAATAATATCAGGTAAGTTTTATCAGTATTAAAATTTCTGAGGGGGCTTAAATGGGCAAGGGGCCTTTTTTGTTTTCCTATAAAGTACCTTTATTTTAGTTTATATTGAGAAATTAACTGTCTCTCATCACGCCTAAAAATAGGAAATGGCTAAATATGATATATGAAAAAATCAAGTAAACAAATACAGGAGAAAAAAAAAAACATTCCGTCAACTCATACTCGTAAAACACCTTGAGCTCACGCGTGCACCGTACGCCTTTAATGACAAACCAATGCGTTATAATAAAAGATGTTCTGTTCATTTAATGAGAATTATTTGTTTCATGGGAACTAAATGAAATATTCAACAAGTACATAGAGAATTATAAAATCAGACGACTTGGAGTATTATGCCTCATTGCCGAATTATCACAAGTAAAAATTTTTATTTAATAATAAAAGAAATCAGTGTTTTTTTTTTTTGAGCAAATGAAAACAAAAATAAGAAATGAATGTGGAAAAATGTATAACTTTGAGAAGTCGCAATTAACAAAACACATTAATTTCTAATCTAAGTTGGTAAGTGAAAGTTGTGTGTGGCGCGCACGCACCAGATTTTTTTTTTTTATAATTTTAAAATATTTTAAGCCTTTAAATGGTCAGATAAAAAATAAATTGTAAATATAAGCCTTTATATGGGACTCCATTCCCCCTTTTATCCGTCACTCCAACACTCTCCCTACCTTTAAATCCCGCCTGTTCAATCACCTCCTATCCACCCAGTTTCCCTAACAATTGTCTTTCAAACAGCCTTTCCTTATTCTCTATTTTAATTGTAAATTGGTATAGGCCTTTATTATTTATTTATCTTTAAAATATATGTTCCATTTAGTGTATGTGTAAATAAGTGTATATAAGTTATTTATCATTTTAAGTCTATAAGGATTTACTTATTTTTAACTTTTTCATCACAAGAAGATTTCCTAATTATTTATAAACTTTTCTCAGTTTTTTTTATTTATTTTTTTTGTTTCATTTTAATTTTCTCCATTCGTTTTGTTCTTTTATATAGTACTCTAAGGCACTGAAGCCTATTATATTTATCTTTATACTTGTACTGGTGAGAGATAGTCAACTGATAATCTTTACGATAGGTTAAATGATGATCGGGATTTTCAGTTTAAAAGCCAACGTTTCGATCCAACTTGTGGATCTTCATCAGGGCTAAAAGAAAACAAATATAAGAGTATCCATGCTAGAGAATGACATTTTACAGAACTGATAATAATATAAAAGATGGTAAGCATTATACATGAATATTTAAATAAGTAGCTGGTTAGCAAGATAAAATAGAATCTGATATTTAGCTTCTGAGTCAAGGTAGATACAAAGACTGAAGGTAAAATAAGGTAAAAGGTAGTGGTAGGGGATAGTTTGCCGATTTCAAAGGTTTATGACGGGGAAACCCCTTTTGAAGTGAAAGGCTACATGACAACTGAGTGAAAATAGAATATTAAAAACTAAGATGGTTACAAATTGTCTAAATAATTTATCTTTATCCTAAGGGACTAGTTCCGGGGACAATTAAATAAAGAGTTTATTGTTATTATTATATTTATAAACATACAATTGAATGGGTCGGGGAAAAATAGTGCTAAGCAACATTTTTAACAAAAATAAGCTGTGGCTCCTATCTGCTGTATATTACGTATGACTATATGTCTTTAATGGAAATGCCACCTAAATATGAGTATAGAGGCTATATCTATATAGTCATATTTAGGTGGCATTTCCATCATAGACATATAGTCCAACGTAATATACAGTAGACTACAGCTACAGTTTATTTTTGTTAAAAATGTTGCTTGGCACTATTTCGCCCCGACCCCTTCAATTAGTAAATATAAAGGCGAGTAAGAATAACACCAAATGCATAATTCATTTATTAAACTAAATGCACCGTGACAGCTTCTTATGCAGTCAGTTGGTTGCATAACCTCAGCAGTGACACATCGTCAATCACCGTTCCCAGAAAAACCACTCTTGAACGACACGACTTCCTTAAAAAATAAGGCGCCGATAACAATTTGAACAACTCAGTGACTGACTCAGCTGACTGAAGGTGGAGTGCATCGCCGAGGAATGTGTCAGCTAGTCAAGTCATCATGCATCTTGCAGAGATCTAACTTCTGCAACATGTTTCGCTTCACTAATGTATTTCCTAATGGTTCAAAATTACGAAACGACACTGGTGAATACAATACAACGACACTGATGAAAGGCGGTAATGAACTGCGTTTGAAAATAAATACAAGAAAAAAGTAAGATTATTTTTTTAAATAATTTATTTTTGAAGAGAAAAGATGGACAAGAGGAAAGAAGGAAAAAAAATTGACGAAAGTCAAGAGGTGCCCAAAATTGGACAAATATAGTCTACCTCCCGTAAATACTCTTAAAACTTGCGAGATCGTGGGGAAAGGTGTCAGTGAAGAGGAAGGATTTGGCACCGTTTGGAAGCGAGCTCCGTGGTGCAATGGTTAGCATACCGCGCATGTCACACGGAAGTCCCGGGTTCGATTTCCCCCCATTATAAAACCGTCCATAGGGATAGGCCGAAAAGTAGGAGGATTGCGTTCATGCGAGTCTGTAGGGGTCTGGAATGCATCGAACCTACGGGTTCCCTTATTTTTTAGAATTAATATTACAAACGGAAAAAGCTTTGACCTGATATTGTAAGTCATCAAAAGGGAAGAAAAAAATCTGGTGCGATGCGCACAACACACAACTTTCGCTAGTTTGAAAGCTACACTGTTTTCGAGCTAGTCTGTTCACATACACACACACAGACCATTTCGCGGGACTTGGTTATTTGGATTCAGTGACCCCAAAACGTGTATTTCCGTTGAAAACCGGAAGTCGAAATTTTTCATGATAACAATACTTTCCCTTACTATTTCATATATATGTAAGTGGAAGTAAAAATTCGGAGAAAAAACCGAGGTCTCGACAGCAGGGTTGAACGGGTATAAGGAAGGGTTTAACGATAGTATAGTAAAGTTAAACAAAAAAAGCAACATGTGGTTTAGAATAGTTTTAGATCTTTCGTTGGAACAAACTGTCATAAACATGTTCGTCACTACGATGTTTGAGAACCATCTAGCTGGCCCAAAGGTTTGAGGCTGGTCTTCTTACGACTAAATATAAGGAGCGATGAACTGGAAAGTTAGTCTTGTTCTGAAGCTCAAGTCATACAAGTAATAATTTTTGTAACCATTTTAAATATTTGCGTTTTCATAATTTTCGTGACATTAACAATTGTTATTTTTCTTTGAATTAAATTTTTATAACCCACATAAGTGTTACAATATATAATTAGCATAGTATATATGAACAGTAGGCTTAAATCCGATGATCTATATTCGACCATAAGCGGTGTCTATATGGGCCCGCAAGGGGTTGGCGATAACCTCTGCAAGGGCTCTTAATCAACGAAACGTAAAATAAGGGGAATGAAATAAGAATGAGGTCAACGAATGTCAGACGAAAACAGGTCATACTTTTAATTTTTTTTTCCATGAAAAGAATAATTCAAATATTCAATATTTAAGATACATTGCTTATTTTACTTGAAACGTAACAGGTACACTTCGATTTTGCATACCAAAGTATGTTCCTACGCCTCAGTAATATTGTTAGCGAAGTATTGGATAACATTGTGCACTATTTTCACTTTACAATTGAATATTTTAAAGTGAATTTTTTTCAGTTACGAAATTACTTGGCGCCTTCTGGTTGGATGGTTGTGGTTTTGGGCATGAAACAACATTGCTAATAAATGCCAACTATCTTCCTTTTTCCGTTTTTGAATTCTTGTAATCGCGCCTTTTTCCTCGAAACTTTTCATCTATGCCTATGGAATGTTCTAGGGCTTAAAGTCATTTTCCAGGACTTATTATTTTGAATTATAGCTTGAATACGTTATTTCTGTAATACGTGATTATTAACTCACGGTGATCTTCATGTGATAGCAAATGAGCATAATTACATATCAGCGAGTCGATCTTATGACTCCAAAAACAGACTTTGGTGCAACCCAAACACCTTCCAGCTTGTCATTAGCTATGAAATCGATATACGAAGTATCGATTACAGCAACAAAAGAGGTCACTTTAAGTGGAATGAAAAAAAAACCAATAACATTATAACTCATTAATAAAATCAAACTTACGCTGAGTTGCAAGGAGTAAGTAGGACAACAGTAATGACACCTACATGTATTGTGTTCAAGGTGCTCTATATACCGATACCGCCGTTCATTCATGACTTCACCTATCGTATCATTTATTAACATTGCACACCTAGATTAGTTTGACAAGAATTTTTTTTTTTAATCTGGGATTAGTTACAAAATATTGACTTGGAGTTGTTTACGTGCGGGGTACAGCTCTAAGAACAGGAAGACAATTTTCACACATTCGCCCTTAGTAAAATTGTCCGCCGTTAATTTTGGCGGGCTCTGCGTTTCCGTTTTTTTTAGATTTACATTTTACATGTTACATTACAACATACAAAGTCATGACCAAACTTCCTTGAATGGAAATCGCATTTCATATTTCTTCTAATTTGTTTCTGGAAAGAAAAAATACGGTGTGTGCGCGCAACACACATCTTTCACTTACCAACTTACTTAGATAAGAAATTGATGTGTTTTGTAAATTCCCATTTGTCAATGTCACACATTTTTCCACGTTCATTTCCTATTTTTGTTTTTATTTGCTCTATAAAAAAACTCTTATTTTGTCGTCTGATTTTGTAATTCTCTATGTAGTCGTTGAAAACTTCATTTAGTAACCATGAAACAAATAATTTCCATTAAATAAACAGAACGGCTTTAATTATAAACAACGGCCTGTCATTAAAGACGTAATCCGCATGCGTGGGCTCAACGTGTTTTATTAGTTGACGGAATATTTTTCTTTTTTTTTCATGTTTACTTGTTTTTTTCTTTCATATTTCACATTTAGCCATTTCCTATTTTTAGGCTTAACGAGAGACAGTTAATTTCTCCATATAAACAAAAATAAAGGTACTTTAGGGAATACAACAGAACATTTTAATAATGATAAAACTTACCTGATAATGAAGAACACCTAATTTTCATTAAACATGAATTAAGTGCCCCCTCCGTTTGACCAATTTTGATGAAATTTTTGCTGTCATGTCGCGGGCATATACACTTAATTTCCAATTTCAGGTTCACACGATTTATAGTTTTTGTGCTAGTCTATACGCACACACATATAGACCATTTCGCGGGACTTGGTTATTTCGACTCAGGGGACCCCAAAATGTGTATTTCCGTTGAAAACCGGAAGTCAAAATTGTTCACGGTCGCAATACTTCCAATTACTATATATTTCATATATTGGTAAGTGAAAGTAAAAATACTAATGAGCTAAAAATTGAAAATTTAATTCCAATTTAATATCGGCCGTTGTGATGAACCCTTTCTATCGATTCATATTTACGATATATCCTCGAAAAACATGATAGTTCAGTCTGAAACTCGATTATTATTTCTATAATCTCAGGGGATATCTATTGAACAGGGGGGGATTCTATAATCTCTTCTATAAACTCAGGGGACCCCCAAACGTGTATTTCCTTTTAAAACCGGAAGTCGAAATTTTTAACGATCGCAATACTTTCCCTCACCACATATTTCATGTATAGGTGAGTGAAAGTAAAAAAAAAGGTAATAAAGAGATTTCTAGCAAGAATGTATTAGGATTTTTATTTATTTCTACTAGCCTTAAGGAAGGTGACATAGTGACATGTAAAACGCAAACGTCATATGATCATCACTTCAAAAACAGCCTACATAAGAATAGTGCGGATTAGATTCTGCCAATGGATTGATAACGTGAAAGAGCAAAATATCGACGCATTACCGTATATTGTAATCAGCTTAGCTTATATACGTAGATAGGCCTATCCTTCAAGCTGATGATATAGAATTAGCTTAGCCTGAAGACAGCTAGACGATGACTAGACCTATACCAAGAGAACTTGAAGAGCAGGAGCCAGCCTTGTAAACATCAACTGGACCGGAGCCAGGGCAGAGAGATGAGCCATCCCGGACCTAGGAGGTATTTTCCACTTTTTGGTCAGTCCCACAACATCCGTAACTCCAAATAAATATTTTCCCTTCCCTCCACAGGCTCCACAGATATCCTCTAACCTTTGAGAAAGGGTTATATATAGGATTGGGGGGAGCAGCAGTGAAAGAGACGTCCACCCTGACAGGCACTCTTTATATCTTCTCAGATTTCCTCCACTTCCAAAAGGTTTACTATTTATAGTTCAACGGAAAGAAGACAGCTAATTTTTTAAAAATTTCTATATGAGGGCAATAGAAGAAAAATTCACAATGTCCACTTTCACTCAAAATTGAGTAAGTCCATTTTAATGTACATAAGCAAATATTCAGTAGCAAAAACAACTGTTTACATTGTTATATTCGTATTTCAAAAATTGTGTTGGGGGCAAATTTCACAATCTCCAAATAGCTTGTTTTAGAAGAAAAAACGACAATCTCCATATTAGCTAATGAGGACGTAGAATGATGATGATGTATGTATTTAATTTTTGTATAGTGGGTTTATTATTACGTATCGTCTTTCTTTTTTTATTGAAAGTATTAATACATTCTGCTACGATCAAAGGAATTAATATTAGAGCTATAAAGACTCATTTACACAATAACTATATACAAATGTGAACAAAAACAAGTAGGATAAAAGTAATAAATAATAACTAAAATGTAAACCTCAAACAAGGAAAAAAATAAATAAATAAAATAACAATCACAAAAATGAAACGAAATTACCTATTTACAATATATACACTCGACCTGGGAAACTCCGATTCTTGCTTTGACGCCCACTTTTGGAAGACAAAGCAAGACCCTTCGAGATCCTAATGCTTCTCTCTCAGCCGAGAACTACGCTACAGTCAGGCGGGACTTGAAGGTAGAAGCTGGCGTTGCGTCTTTTTAACATAAATTCTTAATTCTAAGCTACTAACTTTGTTAAAATAAAAAAAAAAATTATTAGGCCTATTTTTATTGCTATTATACTTTTTTTATTATCTATGCTATAATAATATATTTTTTAGGTTATAAAAGTAAGTAAATTTTATTAGTGAATAATATAAAATTGTTAGGCTGTTGCAAATGACATTTTATAAATGTTTGCCTAACTTTTTGTTTTATCACTCACCCCGTTACTGAAGTACATAACTAACAAGTATCGTTTCACTTACGAAATTCTTTAGATGTTAAATACGCATTAATAAAATTTGTGGAATATTGATAAGGACGATTTTTATTAAGAGTACCGTGTCATATTTTAAACCATTAATAATTCAACAAAAACGTATCTATGATTGATTTCAACACCTAACATATATGTAATCGATTAGTTAAACTTTTTGAGGAAACTTGCCACAAATTATTTCTAATTTTTCTCCATGAAAAAATTATAATAATCAACTACCGAATAAGACAGTATTTTAATGGTATAAATGTTTTCAAGGCTTTCAGGCTTATAACCCTTGAGGTTAGCAACACCATGATATAAACATGTCATCTCGTAAGCGACATTTTTTAAATATTATTTTTTAATGAATAATGAAAGTGAAAAAATCGTTGTAATCAAAAGGTACGGCGTGCACAGTAATAATAGAAAAAGTAAGAAAATCTGTAATGAAGAACTAAATAAAAATTAAAATAAATATTTTTTTTTAATTTATTATATTCACTAAACATGTGTAGCTATATATTTGGGCTTTTTCGGCCATTTTCTATTGGCTATATAAGGTAAAAGTAAAAATAATTCCGTATTTAGCGTTAATTTCTCATAACTAATACTCATTAAAAATTAAATAATTAAAATGAGAAGAAAGATAGTTGTAGGTAGACATTAGTATGCTGGAAGAGAGATGTTTTTAGAAGAGTGCAACCGTTGCATAGGAAAGAAGGTAGCTTCTTCTAAATAACTAATGTCAACAAACAAACAAGAGGAATACAAATCCACTAACAACGTTTTGTTTCCATCATAAACTTTAAAAGGAGCTTATCAAGTTTATAAGTTAGAGGAAACATGTTTAAAACTTTCAAAGTCCCGGGAACAATTTAAACTTTTCCAATAACCGCAGCGATTTAAGTTGTATAATTCATTGGATTGAAGGCAGCCTGTGTTACCTCCAGCTTGGATATTCTGGCAGGGATTACAAATTTAGTTGTCTCGCTCTTCCGAATTTACCCGAAGGAAAAAGATTTCGTATTATATACCAACTTCAAATTAAAAAATATTAAAATAATATGTTAATAAAATATTATAAAATATTATTAGATAATTTGAAAAATGAAAAACACTTTATCCAAACGGTACTTCGGAAGTGCGATTCCTTGGCAAAAGGTTCTACAAGAGGGATCTGATCGAGATCACATGCAACCGTCAGCCCAGATTCATCATAATTATTTAATGGTAACCATTTTATAGTGGTTTGATGTGCTTGATGCCCTCAAGATGTTTTTTCAGGACCATACAGAACTAACTAGGAAAAATATTCATTTTCTTAAGCCTTACTTCAGAAATTGAAATTAAAATTATAATCAAGCAAGAAGAATTCAATAAAAAATAAATAAATAGGATTTATTTAAACGACAGATTATATTCCTAAATTCTAAAATAATATGTGCGGGAAGGATATTAAGATTTAAAGAAATACTTTCATTAATAAAATTAAAATTAGTAAAACAGAAATCTCTATATATATAAGAGGCTTTGTCCTGACTGACAAAATCAACGCAGAGCAAAAACTACTAATGATAGAAAGTAGAAGTTCGGAATTTAGATTTTAAACGCGATGTAGGTAACCACTAAGAAAGGAATTTCAAAAATGTAACCCCTAAGGGGCTTAAATGGCGAAATTGTCGTTTAACTCTAACGGAAATCTATTGTTGAGATTTTAAACCATATGTTTTTTATTTGAACATCGATTTAACATTACAATATTATTAAAATAGTCATTCACATAAAATATGGCTACTGATTATTTAAATATTAGTGGTAATCAAATAATGCCCACTGTGATTCCCATGATTGGGGATGGTGCGTGTTTATTTCGATCTCTTCTCATGTAGAGCAAAAACTACTAATGATAGAAACGTAAAGTTCGGAATTAAGGTTTTAAACGCGATGTAGGTAACCACTAAGAAAGGAATTTCAAAAATGTAACCCCTGAGGGGTTTAAATGGCGATATTGTCGTTTAACTCTAACGGACACCTATTTTTGCACTTCTACGGGGCGTCGAAAACGATGTTTTAAAGCCGAAAAATGATGCGTTCATAACGAGTAAGTTGTTTCGGCGGTTTTAGGGAATTCTCTCCATTGCGCGCCTCCCTCTCTTCTACCGAGCCGGCAGCTTCCCCCTCTACCCTTCCACCTACCGGAAGCTCCGATTCTACTAAATCTCTTTAACATCAGTTAACATAAAATATTAAATAAATACCAAAATAATGATCACAGAATTGATTTTATAAAGGCTCGCGGGCAAAGCCGCGACGGGGAATGCTAGTAAGTAATAAAACAATAAATATCCACTCGCTCACAAAAAATAAAACATAAAACGCTCCAAAACTCATTTACTCATTTTTTTGTTTTTGAGCATATATCTATTACATTTTTTTTAAATAACTGCTTAGATAAGTACATTTTTATCTGTTTACATTTTTTATATAATTTTGTATTGTATTATATAGCATTATTTATTTTATTTTTATTGCTTAGTTATGCTTTTCTATCTTTTGCTTTGGCAGCCCTTACACATAAACAGTATTTTCCGTAGTTTATATTTGTACTTTAATCAGAAGAGTCTAGTTTTGTATTTTTTTGTTTTTTTTTATTAATATATGTCTTTATGAGTTTTTTGAATTCATTATTATTTATTTACTGTACCAGTAATTTTTGTTTAAATTTTTGTATAAATTTTCCGGCAGACGGATTTCCATGCCATTCAATGTTTGTTGTCTCTTTTGTTTATAATTTGTAATTGTTATTATTCAATAAAGCATTATTATTATTATTTATTTGATTTTAATTTATATTATTTTATGTTTTGAACTAAAGGTAATCTAATAAAAGCCCGATTACGGATCAATGAAGTTGCCATAGCAGAGTCAACTTCCAGATAGAAGGTCACAGTTCCTAAACCGGCAGATGGCCCTAGGATTTATTAAGGGAGTAAAAAAACTGTAGCTATGCCGTCCATAGTATAGTCCCGAGCCTGTGCGATGTCACGCACACGTTAAAGATCCCCATCTTAATTATACCAGGACACGTAAAAATTGAGGATTCCCCCTTGCATCCATTGTCCGATTAGCCAGAGCAGCATAAACTAACGTTAAATAAACAAAAAATACCAATTATAGGAAGTTCTTTGATTTTTTTGGTAATCTGGCGTTTATTGTTTTGTTGTTTACTTGTGTGTGTGTGAACAGACGAACTCAAAAACTATATACCATACGAAATCTGAAATTGGGTGTTTACTATACATATATGCCCGCGATGTGAAAATTTCATCAAAATTGGTCAAACGGAGGGGGTACTTTATTCAATAACTTTTTGTCCATTTTTACGTTTTTTTTCGGCCTCCTCAAAAGCGGCTTTAAAGATTTTGATCAAACTCGTCATGTTTAAAGATAATCAAGTATTCTTTAATATCAGGTTAGCTTTAAAATTATTAAAATTTTCTGAGGGGGCTTAAATGGGGAACGGGACTTTATTGTTTTCCTATGCCTTCGTTTTTGTTGATATGGTAAAAATTAACTGTCTCTCGTTACGCCTACAAATAAGAAATGGCTGAATATGAAATATGAAAAAACCGAGTAAACAGATACAGGATAAAAAAAAAAGAAAAATATTCGGTGACCTCATAAAACACGCTGAGCCCATGCATGCGCAGTACACCGTATATATCAGACCATTGTTTATAAACATGTTTGTAATGGAGTATTGTGTTTGCATTGCCGATTTATTACAAGTAAAAACTTTTATTTAATAATTAAAAAAAAAAAAATAGGGTCTTTAAAGAGCAAATACAAAAAAAAAAGTAAATTAATATGGAAAAATGTGTGACTTTGAGAAATGGCATTTAACGAAACACATAAATTTCAAATCAAATTAAGTTGGTTAGTAAAAGTTGTGTGGTGCGCGCATCCCATCAGATTTTTTTTTTGTTTTTTGGGGGATTAATGCTGAATATTAATTAATTTCCATTGGCTCTGGATTTCGAACAGGCTATATCTTCGGATTCCCAATCATATGTCGATTGTCAGGGCCAAATAATAAATAAATACCTACGAAGTACATACCTACAGAAACTATACCACGACCAAAGCCGCTGACCAATGTAAAACAGCTAAAAGAATAAAAATAACAAAACACACTGACAAAGGACGGAGGCCCCACCCAACATAGCCCTTTCTTCAAACTAGTTTGTATACAAGCCCTAAAAGCCAGTTAGGTAAGGGAAAAATAGCAAAAGGGCAAGTGTCAAACCTGCCAGTTTTCAAACAATGTCCAATTAGTAAGTAAAGGTGGGATCTACCTTGCCAACAGATGGTCACCAGGTTGTTACTGAACTATTTTTACATTATACAGCAAACATGTACTTTTACTAACAAGGGGAGGCTACGGACGTGGGGTCACCGATTACAATGAAACTTTTTTTCGAGTTTCTATATCCAAAAATATTAGATACGTGTCCGAGCGTTCTTGCCAATGGGCCTTCTGAGCCGAGAAAAAAAATTTCTTAGGTACGAAAATAGCCAAAAATTGCATCAACAAATTCGCCGCTGCTCAAAGCTCCTTCAATCAATTTCAATGAAATTTTCAGGCATGTCAGAGTATTGAAAAATATTAGACACGTGTATAGGTGATTGGCGAAATTAGCCTCTGGAAGCCCAGAATAAATCATTCAATATTGTGGTGTATTCGTGCTCTGGGTAACGTTAAAAATCAATTCCATTACTTTATAAATTTGATAAACTACGTTTTTTCAGCTTCCTACTTCAAAAACTAAATATTTATATTTAAAAACAAATTATTTTGAGACGATTTTTTTTTCTTTTTTTTATCTTCTAAATTTATATTTAAATATTATAAATATTTAACAGGAAATATTTTTCATAACAAAATTTCCTTTGTTGGATTGAAGAGATAGTCACCAAAAAATGTATACTCGTAAAATAGTAGTACCTATATTTAAATTTAATGTGATAAATTTTTGAGAAATTGAAATTAAAATCTTTTTTGTCCAAAAACATATTTTTGTCAGGAAAATGTTACAGACTACATAAACATTATAAAATACCAAATTATCCTAAAATACTAACTAGGAAATTAAAAATATGCGTTTACACCCCACACTCGTTTGGGTGATATTTATCAAAAAAACAGCTAAAACATAAGTTTTTTCGGCAATCAGAGCATTTAATAAAAGGTACACCTTTGCAGTTGCATTTTCCTTCCTTTTTCATTCCACCAGGAAAACATATTTGATTGTCATTTTCAAATATTGCTCTCATTGGAATTAACTTGGATGCAAACCAAGTATATTTTACCATGTCAACAAATAATAGAGATGATAATTGGTGGTGAATTAAGGAATGAATTTTCAGAGCATCTTCCCTTGAACTAATTTCCTGACGACCATCACTCAATATTTCAGGGCAATTTCGTATTTTTTTAATGAAGTTTTTTACTTGTCGAAAAAAATAAACATCAAATGGTTGACAATATGCTGTTTTTTGTATTTAGAAGTTCATACTGTGTTTATAACTGCAATCCCTTAATTCAATAAAAACAGTTGTCGTCTTCCAAAGATTTATTATTCTTAATTTTTAACAAACCTTTTCAATCATAAAATAATTCCTTAATTCTTTTGGCAAGGGAAAACAACAATGGAAATACTTTAAGATTCAAAATTCAAACTTTCGAATTCAATTTTTCGCAAAATTATCATAAATATTTTTTTAAGTAACTATGAAATTGTGCTTTTTACATAAAAACTGGAACATATTTCTAATAGTAATTTTTTTTTTTTTTGGTTGAAAATTTTTCTTCAGTCTAAGCAAAAAATGCTTTTTCATGAAAAATATTTCATGTTAGATATTTAATAGTATTTAAATATAAATATTTAGTTTTTGAAGTAGGAAGCTGAAAAAACGTAGTTTATCAAATTTATAAAGTAATGGAATTGATTTTTAACGTTAACCAGAGCACGAATACACCACAATATTGAATGATTTATTCTGGGCTTCCAGAGGCTAATTTCGCCAATCCCCTATACACGTGTCTAATATTTTTCAATACTCTGACATGCCTGAAAATTTCATTGAAATTGGTTGAAGGAGCGGCGAATTTGTTGATGCAATTTTTGGCTATTTTCGTACCTAAGAAATTTTTTTTCTCGGCTCAGAAGGCCCATTGGCAAGAACCCTCGGACACGTATCTAATATTTTTGGATATAGAAACTCGAAAAAAAGTTTCATTGTAATCGGTGACCCCACGTCCGTAGCCTCCCCTTGTAAGTATTAGGCATAAATATGTCAGTGAACACTCTCCTAAATATTTATATATAAATATATATCGGGTTGGTCACTGAAAGTTGTGGGATGCACGCAACACCGATTGTTTTGAATAAGGCGTTAGTTTAATACGATGGCTATAGTTTTAATAAGTTAGAAGGATACCTTCTGATATTTCATCTCGCACCTTGAATAAAACAAAGATGTTGAGAATCCTGTTGAACCCTGGCATTTCCCAGAGCAAGGTATTGATTTTCCCGAGGTAGTAGTTTGCGGAATTTTAATGAAAACTGCTAACTATAATTAATGTGCCCTTTCTCTGTTTTCCAAGAATTGTAATTCAAGCCGGCTCCAGAGAGCTAATGTGTTTTCCATCATCCGGCAATACTGTTTGTGCAAATATAATTGAGAGTCTGTAAATATCCCATGGGTTTTCTAGGTTTTCCTCGTCTAGGGAATATTCAGATTTAATCTAGCATCCTATTATATCGCTTTTCCTCCTTGGATAATTTTATCTGAGTGGCACTAATTATTATTATTTTTTTTTTATTAACAATTATTCATTACGTTAACCAAAGAAGTAATCAGAGTTATAATCCTAAGAGGCCTTTTTGGGGAACCTATCGTGGAGTTTAAAGTACGCGTCATAAACGAAATGTTGTGAATAAAAAAATTGTAAAAATGTTTTGGCTACATTTTCCGTGAAAAAAAAATTTAAATTATATGCATTTCTTCATGAGGATTTGACCATGTAACAGGTTTTATAACTGTCAAGCTTTCACCCATCTTGCTGTGGGCTTCTTCAGGGCCAATACAAGAATATCCATTTATCCCCCGGGACTCAATAGCCAGATAACTGAAATGATTTGTCGAACAACAGGCATATGGGCGCTTCAATATTTTTTAATCACTATTCAAAAAATTCATAAAAGTGGTGTTTCAAAGGTAACTCAAATTGAGAAGGATTTCTTGCTTCCTTCATACCTGAAGGAAGAACAAACAGGGATTGTTTACTTAGAGAACTCGACCAGCCTTACAAGTTTGCTTCTCTTAAGGAGCTTTTACACTGCTGCGAACCTCATTTTCGAACACCCTATTCGGAACAGTGTTCGGGTAATCTAAATAAGCCAGGCTCGAAAAGGTACTTTATCTGTCTGCCTGTGTGTTTTTCGTCGCTTTTGAATTAGTTAAGATAAGTTCTAGACATTCTTTTAGCATTTTTCTGAAGTTGCTTTTATCCATAAACCGCTAGTTCCAAGTCGTCTTTGTAATGAAAATTATTCTATTAACGTGCATAGGTGCGGTCAGACATCATTTTTCGCTCGACTTCACGTTTAACTGTTCGTGGTAAGCCGGTACAGTAAGGTTCGGCTATTTGGTGTTCGAGGGTGAGTTTCGCTCAGTGTAGCGGCACCTTATGACGTCAAATGTTTCTGACACTCTAAGGGAGATTTAGGAATTAATGAACAAGGAAAAATTGAATTTTATTTACTTTACTTGTATTTACTTTTTTTTAAATAGAATTATTTACTTTACATTTATAACTAACTAACTAACTCCTCGGCGCTACGATCCATGTAGGACCTGGGCCTCCTCAACGATTTTTCGCCACTGCTCTCGGTCCACTGCAGCAGCCCTCCACTGCCTGACGCCAAGCCGTCTCATATCCGCCTCGACGTTCTTCAGCCATCTAATTGGTGGCCTACCTACCTCTTCGTCTTACTCCTCCAGGTCGGCCATACAAGACCTTCTTGGGCACTAGGTCCTCCGGCACCCTCTCCACGTGTCCCAGCCATCTAATTCGTCCTGCCTTAATGATGGTTACGAGATCTGCATCATTGCATAACTCCTTTAATTCCCTGTTGTAACGCGATCTCCACACTCCTCCCTTACATAGATCTTTCTCAATATTTTCCACTCCCATACACCTAGACTCTTATAGCCTAATGAGCCGTCATCACCCATGTTTCACTTCCATACGTGACGACCGGACGAATTATAGTGTTATCGACCATTTCACGTGCTTTTCTTGACAAACCTCAGAAATTGAGCACTCGCTGAAGGGCAAAGTAGTATCGGTTTTCCGCAACTATTCTGCTTGTATAGTATAATATTTCGCACCTATCTCTGCTCCAATGTTATTGTCCTCTGTCACTAGGGAGCCGAGGTATTTAAATTCTTTGCACGTCATAAAATTCATATTAACTATACATTTACATTTATTTAAATATATTTTTGGTTATTTATCGGATCATCATCTGCTCAAATAATTTTCTAAATAATATTTCTAAAAGATTTTTTTTTTTTTTTTGTCGGTACGTCGATACATGTGGTAACATTTTAAAGATTTCCATCCTCTCCAGGTGAGGTAAATAGTCAGATCCCAAAAAATCTCAGGAGAAAGGCTGAGAATTAAAGAATAATTTATTTGAGCATAACTCAAAAACTATCGATTATGTAAATGCAAAAGTGAAAGTTCTCCGCATCTCCTACAAAAAGAAAAAAAAATCATGAAAATCGGACCCTCTCCCCCCTCCCGGTCTCACACTATCATATTTTTAGCCTGACAGCATTTTAGTTTTAAAATTTATTTAAATAATTATTTTCTAGTATATAGCCGAAAGGAATGCTAACACAGGGGCGATGTAATTGAATAATCCCTTTAAAAATACAAAAAAAATATAGTTAGCTAGAATATTTTAGGGGAGTCGTGAGCACTGTGGTCCCTCTTATGGATCCGCCCTTGAAGTTACTCCAGTTTACCATATTCAAAAATTACACTTAGCTGATTCTTAAAGCTGAAACTTAAAGATAAACCACTATTCATCAAAAATCATTCCAAAGATAAGTGCATCAGATAATATATATATATATATATATATATATATATGTACATAGAGTACTGAAGAACAGTTCTTATTATTATTATTATTGCATAGGTGCCGTCAGACATCATTGTTCGCTCGACTTCACGTTTAAGTGTGAATAGCTGTTCGTAGTATGCCGGTAGGGCAAGGTACTAGGGATTACCTGTTCGAAGGTGATGTTCGCACAGCACATTAGCATGTTTTGCTTCAATCCTTCCTTCTTAAAATGTTTCAAGTGAGGCCGTTTAATCAGGGACACATGTACATATATTGCAACACAGATTCGGGTTTAATCACTTTTTATTTACGTAAAAATTAAGAAGATGTCAAACGAATAATGAGGAAAGAAAATAGTTCTCAATAGCTGGTCGAGGTTAAACTGACTACCAAGGCCAAAAAGCTATTTGTTCCTTCTTAAATCATATTACTTTTTAGTATTAAACCTTTTAATATCACTAAATTAGTATATCTAGGGTTAGTAAATATACATTTAATTACCTAGTCCTTTATAATTGAATAAGTCTTTTAAGAAAACCGACATGTCAAAGAAATCGATAATCGATTTTTTTTTTTTAACTATTTGCTTGCCGATACATTGAATTCAAGAGATACCCAACGAGTGCAGCTTAACTATCGGCTTTTATAAACCATTCAAATAATCGTTGTCAAGAGAAACTCTACAAATACAGGACATCTTTCTGTAAGCAGTAAGTACGTTTTGGAGTAAAATTTTTACTTGGCCATTCACTATCAAAGAACTTATAGATTTGAATAAAGAATTTCAACATTCTATATTTATACTTTCAGTTATTTTTCATTTATTATACGATATAATATAGGTGTAAGCTTGTAAGTGTTTTGTGTAGTAATTTCCAAAATATATGGTTTGTAACAATCGTTTGTCTTATACAATCAGGATAAACCCTACATGTCCAAAAAAACATTTATTTTACAGATCTAATGAATGGACATGAAAAATATATTCTAAGTAGGAATATGTGTCGAAAAAAAAAATCTAAGTTCAAGAAATTTTTTTTTTACTTTCCCAACAAATTGAATTTGTGGACATGGGTTTTTCAAACGACCGTTTCAATTCTAAAACTTATTACAAACTAACAGAAATAAACATCGGTATTAGTTTGTTCCTTCATACTATTTATAAATATACAATATACTTTTTAAAACAGTATATAGGTATATATATTTTTGATATCATTGATCCATAATGATCTGATGGTGCTACAGTCTTTGCAGGGCGTTGGCCTCTTCTAATACTCCTGTTTCGTTTTCCACCTGCGTGTTCATCCATCATTATTTTAGGGAGTCTGTCATATTCCATTCTTTGGACGAAGCCCAGCTATCTTATTTTCTCCTTCTTTACGATGATTACGATGTCGGGTGCTTTATACATCTGAATCCGGTCTTCATTAATAAATCTTGAAAAGATTTTTTTTTTTTACACGTTAAGTAAGCTTTTCATAAGTCCAAAAATCTCTTGACATCTCTTTATACCTCAATTCATTTCTGACATTCAGAAATCACTTCATACAGTTTGCTGAAAGGTCTTTTTTAATTTATTTATTAAGTATTTAGTTTTATTTATTTATAACAGGTCGTGAATTCCTTACTGTTGCGTCACACTCCTCAAAGGTTGCAAGGGTAAGGAAGTTTCGTTCAATTGCAATATCGATATATTTTGATAATGACAAGTACCAGTAAATGTGTAACTTTATGATTTCAAATATTGATTTTAACCTAATTTTGCACCGTATAAATCTCCTTTCAAACCCATATGTTTTTTACGTACTATCAATTAATTACATCACTGTTTAGCTAGGTTATCTAAGCTTAAGTATTGGTATGTGGTCAAGTATTGAAACTTTTTGTCAATAATCCTCGAATATCGATTCTTTGGGAGAAGCACAATAACGTCCTTAATGTAGGGACGACTGCGGGTGTTCTTCTAGTAAACACTGTCTTTTATCATTCGCAAACGTTATATTCACTTTTATATTTACTTATAACAATTATATTTACATTAACAAAATTCTTCAATGTTTCGTTAAGAAAACCCTTAGATAATCATTACATATTTATATAATTAATATCGACTTCAGTCGGGAGTTGAACCTAGGTTAACATGCGCGGTGTGCTATCCAATGCGCCCGAGATCGCATCAATCCTCTATACTCTCCCTTCACTGATCCCAATCTCGCATATTTTTTGTGAATTTATACAAGGAGGGCTAGACTATTTTTCCAAAAAGCGGGATATATTTCGTCTTATTTTGTTTTTCAATTTTTATATACGAATTCAATTATTTTCTCATGGGTACAAACCTTTATAATTTTGGAGGCTTTGTCAAAAATGTAGGAGCATTGTTTTCGTTTGGGTCCCTTCGCACAGTGGGATACAAGGAAATGACGAATCAAGCTGCACAGATTAAACATGACAAACGTAGATTGGTAAAAATCGACGATGTACAAAATAAGTTGCAAATGGCAAGATAGTTGGAGTTCATCACGCTCAAAACTATTAGAGGTCAAAGATGGGCCTACGAATTGTCACTAGTACGCGTAATTCCAGAAGAGAGGAAACGAGTTTGTGCAGGTTCCTTATTGGGCACCATGAATTTTGCAGAGGACTTGAGGCCCGAACCTCGGATCAGGACGGTGTAGCACATCCTATTGGAATGTCCCCGATTTTCCAAACTTCGTTGCGACTTGAATATGGAAAATAACGTCAAGGAATTGTGAGACTTGGAGAACTCAGAGAAGGCTGTGATGATTTTTTAAGAAGAGGGTCAAGTTCTATAACTAGGTGTAAATTGGAAGAGATCTTGCTAATGACCCTCATTGGCAGAGGCATTAATAAATAAATAAATATATAAATATTTTTTTAGTAATTTTAAATACTTTATTTTTGAAGCAAATAGATTGGCCTCGCCTGGGAGTCGAAGCCGGATATCCTCCACTTCATGTCAACAACTCTGTTTCCTTCGCGTTGACATAATGTAAACTTCCAAACTACTAATTCATTCAACGAGCTCACTGCAAACATTGAATAATAGACCCCGTGAGACGAAAACTAATGAAGAAGTATATCAGGGAAGATACATTTACATAATGCGATAGAGTTGAGAGAAGTGCATCTCTTCAAGGGCGCACTGCAAGCGCCGCGTTGCATAATGTATTGTGTCCGCCCGATATCAGCAGTACAATCCGTCACTTTCACGTGTCACAGTGTGAAAATCTGATCGTTTGTAAATCCACAGTGTGTAAGAAAATCATAATGTGCTCTTACTATAACGATAATGGTTCAAGATTTCTTTAACATCTTTTAATTTTTTTTTGTATTTATTTAATTTTTTTTTTTTGCCTCAACTGACATATTTTTGTCGTCTAGCTATTGTCTTTACATAAGGTTTGTTACTAACATGTCGGTTTTCGATTGATCAGTCTTGAAGTGTTTGATTAGAGTCTGAATTGTCTGTGCCTTAATAGCTCCTATTGCATAAATGTTTTAAGTGGAAGTCGGTATAGGTTCGATTATTAAGTAAATTAAATTATATTCACTGATGAGTTAAACGATTACCCGAAAACATCGTCCGCTTTATGCCACAAGGGCTAATCGGGACGGGTTATCTACGGGTAACCAACCTCTTCTAATCCATGGCAAGCCGCTGAGTCTGTTCAGTGAGGCCGTCACCGAACAGAATCGAGCGGGCTTGGGCGGGATTCGGAGACGCAATCCCCTCGGCCACTCCGCGGCCAATAATTTCTTAATCAGATCGACCGAGTAACTCACTTTGAAAACTATGAATACTTAAACTATCTTTGATTATGACGCACAACTTAGTTCGAATCTAAAAATCTGTTAAGGTGCATTTACCGAACCTCACCATCGGACAGGTAATAACCAGAACCTTGCCTTACCAGCGTACTACGAACAGCTATTTACACTGAAACGTGAAGACGAGCGACCAATGCTGGCTGACCGCACCTTAAATCAATAATTTTCATTCATTCAAAGACGGCCGACTGTTTAGAATTTTGCTCTAAGTTATTAAAGATAAAAAAATGACAGAACAATGCTAAAAGAAGTTCTTAACTAACTCAAAGGCGGAATTAGCGCTATCCCCGAACACACTATTATCATTACTACTAATGATTATTTATTAAAACTTATCACGTCGTGAAATTCACCAAGAAATCTTTAGCTATCAAAAAGAGTGGTATCTTACTATCATATTCCCCATATAACTCGATTTTTTTTTTTATATGTCACTTACGCGACAGGTCTTCTTAGATCTATATTTATGTAGTAAAAAAATAAAATAAAAAGACAGTGAATAAATATTGAATAGTTTTTCTCTCATTTTTTCCGACTTCCGGCGACCAATATTTAACGGTAATCTTCTCTGAAAAGTTATCTGGTTCAGATAAAAAAACAAAAAAAAAGTTAAATATATATTTGTCAAATATATTTATCAGTGGCGCTGGGGGTGTACCCTGCTGATAAGGAATTCCCCGAATGGGGGGTTCGATCGGCAACGACTCCTTATCTGTTGAAGTCATGGTTTTCCCGGATGCCCAGGGAAACATGTAGGTAGGTATATTTACCAACTCTAAACGCAAATGTAAAATGAAAAGTAATAAACATAAAATTCCAGGAGAGAGTACTTGTGTCAATTTTTTTTTTAATCAATAAGTATACCACCAAATATTTCTATGCTAATGTGACAAAACAAACGCTATTAACATTGCAATTAATTTTTTACTTTCACTTATCTATATATGAAATATATAGTAAGGGAAAGTATTGCGATCGTGAAAAATTTCGACTTCCGCTTTTCAACGGAAATACACGTTTTGGGTCCCCTGAGTCGAAATAACCAAGTCCCGCGAAATGGTCCATGTGTGTGTGAACAGATTAGCTCAAAAACTATACCTAAACTTGGGTATTTAGTGTATGTGTAAGCCTGCGATGTGATAGCAAAAATTTCATCAAAATTGGTCAAACGGAGGGGGTACTTTATTTAATAACTTTTACGTTTTTTTCGATTTTCTCAAAAACAACTCTAACTATTTTGATCAAACTGAATATTTGATGTATTTATATGCCCGAGATTTGATAGTTAAAATTTCATCAAAATTGATCAACCGGAAGGGGTACTTTACTTAAAAAATCCTCTACCATTTTCACGTGTTTTTTTTATTTACTCAAAAACGGCTTAAATGATTTTGATCAAACTGGGTATTTGTTGTATATATATGCCAAAGATACGACTGCAAAAATTTCATCAAAATTGATCAACCGGAAGGGGCACTTTATTTCATAACCTTTTTCCCATTTTTATCTTTTTTTAGATTATTTCAAAAACGGCTTTAATGATTTTGATCAAATTCGTCATGTTTAATGAAAATTAGGAGTTCTTTAATATCAGCTAAGCTTTAACATTATTGAAATGTTCTGAGGGGGCTTAAATGGGGAAGGGACCTTTTTTTGTTTTCCAATAAAGTACCATTGTGTTTGTTTATATGGAGAAATTAACTGACTCTCGTTACGCCTAAAAATAAGAAATGGCTAAATATGAAAAATGAAAAAAATCAAGTAAAAATATAGAGGAGAAAAAAAAGAAAATTATTCCGTCATAAAACACGTTGAACCCACACATGCGGAGTACGCCTTTAATGACAGATCATTGTTCATAATTAAAGTCGTTCTATTCATTTAATGGAAATTATTTCTTTCATGGTAACTAAATGAAGTTTTCAACAACTAGATAGAGAATTATAAAATCAGAGGACTTGGAGTATTATGCTTGTATTGTCAAATTTTCATAAGTAAAAACTTTTATTTGATAATAAAAAAAAATAGTGTTTTTTATAGAGCAAATAAAAAAAAAAGAAAGAAATGAATATGGAAAAATTAGTGACTTTGAGAAGTGGCAATCAACAAAAAACATCAATTTCTAATCTAAATAAGTTGGTAAGTGAAAGTTGTGTGGTGCGCGCACGCACCAGATTTTTAAAATATAAAACTAATATATAAAATTTAGACTCTTTTGTTCATTTGATACGTTACGCCAATCATCGTCTGGTTAAATTAACGTAGGATCAAAGCTTTCATCAAATGAAGCCTCTTCCATGACACTATCGATTTATTCCAAATATTCCGACGAATCGCCATTTTTAAGTCTAAAAGAATAAATTATAATTTTATTTATAATATGAAATTTAGTCATTTTTAATTAATTAATTTAAAATTTTTAATAATTTTATAATGAAATAGAAAATATTGAAACATAGCCGGAAATCGAAAACGAGTCCTCTGGATCTCCGTTGCAGTGCTCTTAACTGAGTCTTTTCGATCGTTCACACAGGCGGGTGCCAGGGTTCGCCACACAGCAGCAGAGTAAACAGCAGTCGGTGGTACTGGTTTTTATTTATTTACACACACACACACACTCACACACACATATATATATACTTAGCCTATAAACAATAACCTATTATAACCTTACACCTTATATATGTATATATTGAATCAAGCTGAATCATTGGATTTTTTTTTATTTATTTATTTGTATTATAAGTCTATTTAACCTGCACCGGAGCGGAAAATGGCAGGAATAAGTATGAATAGAAGCTACCCATTGGTAGCACTCGAAATACACTTACTTACTTACTTACAAGAAGATCCCTAGGCCATCGTCTTTTCATAAGCCTTGGAGGATTGTCTGATATAGAGGAGCAAGCGAGGCTGGAAACAAGAGGGTTCCAGTGATTTGGGAGTTTATTGTAAAAGGATTGGTATCTGGATCGGGCCAAATTGGCGACATATTGAACGTTAAGGTCTTTATGAATGAGTTTATTTGTGACGAAATAAGGAGCATTAAGGATTTTACGTAGGATTTTGGATTGCAAGGTTTGGATTCTGGAGGAGTTTGATGGTTTCGTGGAGACCCAAAGCTCGATTCAATAAGTCCATATAGGTCTTATCATTGTCATGTAAATTAGCCTTTTATAATTGATTGGGAGTTTTGAACGTTTGTCAAGTAAGTGTTGAAGTAGTCTGTAACGACGAGCAGTTTCTTGTCGTTTCAGTCTTGTGTGAGGATTCCAACTAAGGCGTTTGTCCAAATGAAGTCCCAAGTAACGGATCTGTCCGACGGGTATAAGTGGAGAATTATTAAAGAATACTGTAGGACAGGAGGTCGTAGGTTTACGACGAAGTGTAAAAGTGATTTGATGGAATTCTGTTAAAAAATTAAACTTTAGTTCTGAGATTTGCTTGACTTAGTATTTTTGTACGTGATGTGCGTTGCGGTTGAATTATATCTCTCGGCCACAGCCTTTTTAATCTTCTTTGGACGGAGAGAAGAAACAAGTGGTTTTGAGTGGTTATGCGTTGAGCGGTGAATTGTGGAGTATTTATTGAAAATATATAATTTTTCGTTCGGCCTAAACTTTTAAGTGGTAGGTAATATTTATAAAACTGAACGGTGTTCTGAAGAAACCTACATAAAAATGTTTAATGCTTAGCATTAATTTTAAAAAAATATATATTCATGTTTTTAACAATTATAATATCTCAGTTAATGCTACAAAAAGAAGAAAAAAAATTTATCGACAACGGAAAAAAGCCTTCCAGAAACTATAATAGATTCCAGCGATTACATTTGGTCCTTATCAGGCAAGAGTCAGTGTTGCCTTAGTATTAATTAATATTCATGAGCAAATATTGGAACACTGTTAGCGCCTCTACGTTCTCGATGTTTTAACCGATTTTACATCTCATGTTCAGAGAGATTCCGATCAGAGAGAAATAAGAATAAATGCTCATCCAAAAAGGTTTTTTTCATGAATGGCGCTGAAGGCAAACATAATGAAGAGATTTTTAAACAGTTAATTGGTTCTTGTGCAAGCAAAAAATCTCAACGGTACCTTTTTTATCAAACCTACCTGATCTTTGTTTCAAAAAAGTATTCTCCAAAACTATCAGTGGCGGATCCAGGGGAGGGGCGCCCCTTGGTGGTAAGGACACCAATAAATTATTACTATTTCTGTATATAAAGGGCTATCTTTAACAATTTTTTCAACTCGTTAAATAAAAAATTGATTGTTTTTAAACATTAGTAAATAGAAATTTACTGCTTAAACGTGCACTTATTTTAAATTAGATCCTTTAAGACGCAAAAATTTTAAAAATAAAAAAGTGCGCCCCCCCCATCTGAAAAGTTCTGGATCCGCTGCTGAAAACTATTCAGCAAATTCCTTGATTTTTCTTTTAATTGGTTTTGGTTGATTTTGAGGATAATTTCAAATACTCTTGTAGAGGATATTATCATCAGGAACGTATAGAAATAGGTTTAAGCCAGGAAAAATTGACTTAAAAAAGGCCAATGTAATTTATGCCTCAGCAACCATTCGCTTTTTCAATTTTTTACCATTTTTTTTACCATTTATTTTATTTTGTGTTAAAGACGTTCTTAACATATATCCTGTCATTTTGTTTATGCTGTGTTATAGTGTTTTAGCAAACAGTTATCAAAAGGAAACACGGAGCTGAAGAAACCTCAAACCATCCTGCATGTTCTTACAGCACTACATATCAAAACATAAAAATTTAATTTTATGAATGAGATAGATAATAATAATTTACATTTTTTCTATTATTATAATTCACAATTTCTATTTATTGTAGTGGTAATAGATGCTCAATAATTTTGGTTAACATGTCTTTTGCAAAAACAAATAAATACTATGATTTCTACTCACGTGAAAAGGCGACAAATAATTGGCCAAGGGGGAAACACGGATTTTCCTAGTTCAAGCCTCAAAAAATAGATTAGGCTACTGGATGCTTACCCACCCAAATATCGAAAGAAAATAAAGTATTGTGTCAATAAATCAACTTACACCGCCATCTGTAACTTACACCTGAAATCTCAAATAATCACACTCAATTATAGAATGATAAGCATTTAATTTGCAATAAAAGAAATATTGAAGTCAATAATCGATTATTGTAGTGGTAATATCAAGTAATTGGCCAAGGGGGAAACACGGATTTTCCTATGATTTCTAAACACGTGAAAAGGCGACAAGTAATTGGCCAAGGGGGAAACACGGATTTTCCTAGTTCAAGCCTCAAAAAATAGATTAGGCTACAGGATGCTTACCCACCCAA
Source organism: Aelia acuminata (assembly GCA_911387785.2). NCBI lineage: Eukaryota > Metazoa > Arthropoda > Insecta > Hemiptera > Pentatomidae > Aelia > Aelia acuminata. The sequence continues at coordinate 23,205,730 of OU426981.1, forward strand.
ATATCGAAAGAAAATAAAGTATTGTGTCAATAAATCAACTTACACCGCCATCTGTAACTTACACCTGAAATCTCAAATAATCACATTCAATTGTAGAATGATAAGCATTTAATTTGCAATAAAAGAAATATTGAAGTCAATAATCGATTATTGTAGTGGTAATATCAAGTAATTGGCCAAGGGGGAAACACGGATTTTCCTATGATTTCTAAACACGTGAAAAGGCGACAAGTAATTGGCCAAGGGGGAAACACGGATTTTCCTAGTTCAAGCCTCAAAAAATAGATTAGGCTACTGGATGCTTACCCACCCAAATATCGAAAGAAAATAAAGTATTGTGTCAATAAATCAACTTACACCGCCATCTGTAACTTACACCTGAAATCTCAAATAATCACATTCAATTGTAGAATGATAAGCATTTAATTTGCAATAAAAGAAATATTGAAGTCAATAATCGATTATTGTAGTGGTAATATCAAGTAATTGGCCAAGGGGGAAACACGGATTTTCCTATGATTTCTAAACACGTGAAAAGGCGACAAGTAATTGGCCAAGGGGGAAACACGGATTTTCCTAGTTCAAGCCTCAAAAAATAGATTAGGCTACTGGATGCTTACCCACCCAAATATCGAAAGAAAATAAAGTATTGTGTCATTAAATCAACTTACACCGCCATCTGTAACTTACACCTGAAATCTCAAATAATCACATTCAATTGTAGAATGATAAGCATTTAATTTGCAATAAAAGAAATATTGAAGTCGATAATCGAGCTAAAAACTATCCTATCTTTTAAGTTGGACAAAACTACACACAATGAGCCAAATTTCATCAAAATCGGTTGAGTAGTTTCTAATTTTACCTCCGACAAACATCGGGACACGAGATTTTTATATATAATAGCATTAAGCGACAGAAAAGATTGTTTTTATCAAAGGCTTTAATAGTAAAAGTATACGTTTTTTATATTGGTGAGATAAACGTCTTTTTACGTTATTCAAGGAGTGGGTAGTCCGAGTAGCAACAAAAAATAGAATAAAATAATTTTTCATGGGTGTTAAACATATTTAAGAACCCACCATTTCATTAACATCACATACGGCCCCCCCTAATCAGTAAACATGTTTTCAACAGTTATACAATGCCGGGGCACCTCTTTTCAAATCCAGGTAGTAGAAAAAGTGGGGGTCGTGTGATCCCTTTTCCAGGCACAGGTAGATCTTTAGATTTTTTTTTGTTTAAAGCGACCGCTTCCATCCTCAAACTAATGACGGGATAGGTTCTAATAAAAAAAAATTACTTCCTCGCGAGCACCTGACGGACGCAATCAGAACAAGGGCTACGATTATCGGGACGATTACTACGCGGCACCGAGGAAGGCGTCAGCAGTAAATACGCTCGAATGCAACTGAAGTGCAAACACGATTGCATATGCGTTACAATGTTGCATTGTTTTTGTTTGAGCAGCGGATACGCAAACACACGTGCCGCTTTTACAAGGTTGTGGGTGAATTAAACTGATAGCAGATATCTTACGTGATTTTAGGCATTATTGTATGTGTAGTGATTTTCCAGTGCATTATCATTTTCTAGTTGCGTAGTATTTATTACGGGAATATTTTTTTTTAAAGTGGCTTCGTATAAATGGCGTGTTTCTGGACCATTCAAGATGAAAAGAATTTTTGTTAAATACATTTTACTAAAACATTTTTAAAGGATTTTTATAGACAGATTGATTTTCCTAATAAGACCTAGATGGAATTTTTGTTATGTTAGACAAATACAAACTCGTAATGTTAATTTAAAAGGGACAACAAAAGCAAAAAACCTGTACCACTACAACCTGAAGAGTATTATTTACTGAGTAACTTAAGTTAAGGACTGTTTCTAGGTCAGCGGTATTGCAAGAAGGTGATTGAACCGTGATCACGCTCAAACGCCAATTTTTCCCTTTATTTTATAATTAAGGGTACCCACTTTACATTGGCAGGTTTTGACCCAAGAGGGTTTCTCGGCCCACCAGACGAATTGTGGTACAAAAATTAAGCCAAGCCAGAATCAAACTCGGGACCTTGAGGGATAAGAAAGACCTAAAGAATGCTTATTAAATATATGTATTCAAATGAACTACCTGGTTAATAGCATTATAACCTTTTCATAAACTACAACCATTAAAAGGTGAATTATGGCAAGTGAATTGGTCTGTTATTTCTTAGTATGTACATACTTCATTACATCAAATGCATTTTGTGGTATGAAGTGGAGATCTTTTAGCTTTAATCTACAATAACACTCTATTGCAATATATAACCCCACTAGGACGCTTCATAGAAACGTTTTCTTAAACGTTAATTTAGGTTTAGTAGAAAGTTAAAGGAGTCAAATATTTTCTATCGCAACACTAAACACGTTTCTGTCATTCAAAGAGCAAAATAAATCTCTATTTTTTAGCATAATTTAGGATATGGGCAATTCAACTAGGCCGCTGAAAATAAATGAGTTTTAGGTTTGATATGGATTGAAAAACATTAACCTGGCATAAGTAGCTGGTATATTAGGATCGGTTGAAGTTAAATTTCGCACTCTGTATGACGCACTAATTCCTTCACTTCAACTTGTATTAGACGAAACTAATAATTAATTTCATTTAAGAGGATCTTGCGATTAAATTGCATTTTTAACAATGGGAGAAGATAGTTGATGCACCATTTTATGGCAGCAACGATATAATTCATACCGACTTGACGTAACAGCTACCGAAAATTACATCAAATTTCACCAAAGCCTTAAATTACATTTACATCGCGAAATTTTAAGCTCTTTCATTTTAGATGGTTAGTTTAATTTTTTCTCTTCAATACATTGTTTTAAAATAATAAAAAATATTACTGCAAAAAAGCTGGAAAATTTTAATGATTTTCGCCTTCAAAATGTTAAGTTTTATATTTGGGATGTATGAAATGAGTACTTTGAGCCTATAAGATCAAAAACTTACTTCAAATTACACTGTTTTTGGCTTTAGACTATTCGGTTGTCTCACCTTTTCACTTTATTTTTAAGATCATTAATAAAATATATGTTATAAGCAATTTTTTTTAATGGCATTGGATAAATCCATACAGCCTAAATTTGAGTTTTTGTCTAACTATTGTTATTAGTAATCGATTAAATGTATTTCTTAATAGATTAAAGGTAATTCACTAAGTCACTAGTTACCTGTTCCCCGCTGCTCAGTGACAATATTTGTTTGTATGTTATGTTGCTATTGCCGAGGGCTTGTAAAAGTACTCTTCTCTGGGGTTCGCAGGCATCACATTCCATGATAATATGGTAAAGTGTTCCGAGATTAGTACAATTTACACATTGAGCCGTATTCGAAATCCCTATTCGATGCAAATAACTGTTAAATAATCCGAGGTTCGCCCTGAGCCTACAATATATTCTTACTTCGTATCTATACAGATTTATAGTTGAAAACCACGGCTTTATAATGCCGTGATTTATAATGCTGGCCTTTTAGGGATTGTAGTCGCCAAGTTTTCCTGCAATCTTCTTTAATAGCGGAATGAAAATCAGAATAAGGTACCGAAATGTTGACTGGCTCGCCTGTATATATATATATATATATGTATATGTATCCTCTTTTACAAAACCATCCACTTTTTCATTTTCCAGAATACCTGCGTGAGCTTTGACCCATAGGAATACAATCTGTTTATCGTTTTTTAAAGATTCGCAATGTAATTCAATGAGGTCCAATAGGACTCTATTATTGTTTATGTTTTTAAAAGTTATGTTAATAATATGTTATAAGCATATTCTTTTTGCAAATATTAATCGTTATTATCCCCTTCTAATTTCTAACCGTTCTAACGAAAATCCCTGACCATTCCAGAAAAAAGCTATTCTCAGACTTTTTCTGACCATGACATATAACCCTCGGACGTAGTGCAACAACTAAGAGGAACTGAGTAGGGGCAAAAAAGGTAAAGAAGATTAATGTTCTGGATTCCCATGAACTTGCGAACGTGTGTCCCTGATCGTGAGAACAGCCTAGGATAGACCTGGGATGGGATTGAGTGATTTTGTGGCGGAGTGTGGTTGCCACTACAGTGCCGCTGTATTAGAGCCGACTGCGGCGCATTTCCCAGGGAACATTATGGTCTAATCAGTTAGGAAGTGCGGTTGTTATGTAACTGATGCCAGTCGCATACCGAGTGGAGGGGTGGGATCCAGCGACCCGCCGAAAAAGGGGCTTTTTTTCAAATAAATAATAATTGCCGTTAGTAAAAAAAGTCTGTGTACACCACATTAAAATTTTCTAAGTTTGCCCAGGACATCAAAGGAAATGAAGAAAACATTTTTTATATTATTTTCTTTTAAACTGTAACTTTGAAATAATTAAAATTCACTACCAAAAGAAAAATAAATATAACATTAAAGATAAGGTAAAGATAATTGCTAATAGAACTCCTGAACCATTGCAAAATAAGTCTGTGTACATTTATTATAAACTCCTTAATAATATACAAATACTCTACAATAATAAACAAATAGCTTTATTTAAGTCACTTAAGTCTTTATAGTGGCCGTGATTTGCGAGTTTTTCTGTTACTTTGCTGAAAATGGAAATCTGTGTAGAAATTAGACAATAGATTATTAATTTAAAAATGAGGGAAAATCTTTGAGAGAAATCGCAGAAATAATTAAGGAACGTCACTCTACAGTTAAAAGAATAATTAGGCATTACCAAGAAACCAGTTATCTTCAAAGTAAACCAAGATCTGGGAGGCCCAAATAAATTTTGAGAAATCACATGTTTGCGATCTATGAATGATAATCCTACAATGAGTGCACCACTGCGCTGCAACAAGATTACCAGCTAATAGTAACAACAATACCACAATAACAATGTGTTTACAAAAAAAGAAAAAAAAATATTATTTTTTGAAATAATTAGTGTACACAGACTTTTTTTTATTTTGTATAAATATTTTTATAAATGTCTTAAAACATTGTTTATGAAATTGAAAATGTTTAAAAATGATCAAGTCTTAAGGGTTAATTTATAAAGAAAAATTAAAAGAATAGTCTGTTATTTATTTTTTTCCTTGGCTAAAATTTGATTTTTGGCATGGTGTACATAGGCTTTTTTTGCTGAATGTACATTGTAAATACAATAATATTGTGACGAAAAAACCAGTATGTTTATTAGTAACAGTGTTTCTGTTACAATGTACAAGGTTTAGAATTGCCTGGAACATTCACATTAATGTCTTAGTATGGGAATATATTGTAAAGTGGAACAAAACACAAAACATACGATTTAAAAGAGTTATGTGAGCAGTTGGAACAAACAGTTTGAGTACATGTTTGTGACTGTGATTGTCGAGAACATTCAAGACAGTCATATTTTTGACTAAATATAAGGAGCGGTCGATTGAAGAGTTGGTCTTCTTCCGAAGAGCGATCATATGGTTACGTCGCACAGTGAGAAAATTTTGTCATTTAGCGGCCAAAAATCTAACTCTTGACCGAATGACGATAATCGAATAATTCTTTTTTCATTAATGAACTTGGGATTCCCTTCATCAGTGAGAATAAAAAAAATAAAAATAACATCGCTCAAAGTATTTCAAATTAATTTTTATATGAATCATTTCTTCACTTAAATTTAAATAAATAAGCTTATTGGGTGCAGGGTTATACATGGAGAATGAAATGATTTTTTATTATTATTAATAGAGCTTTCTGCTTATATACATATCTTTTTCAGGCATTAGCTCCTTTTGAAAGATTTTAAAATAATTATTGTCTAAATAAGAAAAAATCCAAACAATTAAATTAAAATTACCCTATTTTTTTTAGGAAAGGGAATAAAATATGTTCAAAAATTCAATGAGCATATTTTATGATTTAGTCCGATTCGAGGCCGATTATATAATAAAGGTTCAAATATAAGGATTTAAATCTTAAAATCGATATATCGCCGATCGATCGCATTTGATCGATCTAATTCTATTATGGTATTTTAGTACCCTTTACACTCTACCACTGTGAAAAAAATATCAGGACCAACTATTGCCAATAGTAGAAGTTATATCAATTTAAATACTTTCTTTTCATAAATCACATAGTTAACGTGGATGAAATTAAAACGCACTTTTATCCAATAATTTTACAAACATTCTTCTTATTTATAAAATATGTTTGGTGAAATAATATTAAAAGTAAAGCTGAATAGAAAAATAATTATAATATCAGAGAGATGAGCATAGATTTTTCTTAAAATAAATTCAATTTTTTTCCCTATTAAGCTTTACTTTCTATAATAATGCACCAAAATTATTTTATAAATAAGAAGAATGTTTGAAAAATTATTGGATAAAAGTGCGTTTTAATTTCATCCACCTTAACTATGTAATTTATGAAAAGAAAGTTATTTAAATTGATATAACTTCTATTATTGGCAATAGTTGGTTCCGATTTTTTTCACAGTGGTAGAGGGTAAAGGGTGCTTAAATACCATAATAGAATTAGATCGATCAAATGCGATCGATCGGCGATATATCGATTTTAAGATTTAAATCCCTATATTTGAACCTTTATTATATAATCGGCCTCGAATTGGACTAAATCATAAAATATACTCGTTGAATTATATGAAAATATTTTATTCCCTTAAAATTCCTAAAAAATAGGGTATTTTTAATTTAATTGTTTGAATTTTTTCTTATTTAGACAATAATCATTTTAAAATCTTTCAAAAGGAGCAAATGCCTGAAAAAGGTATTTATATATTATAGATATCAATAGCAGCAAGCTCTTTTGATAATAATACTAAATCATTTCATTCTTCATGTATAACCCTGCACCTAATAAGCTTATTTATTTAAATTTAAGTGAAGAAATGATTCATATAAAAATTAATTTGAAATACTTTGAGGGATGTTATTTTTATTTTTTTTTATTCTCAATGATGAAGGGAATCATAGGCTCATTAATGAAAAAAGAATTATTCGATTATCGTCATTCGGTCAGGAGTTAGATTTTTGGCCGCTAAATGGCAAAATTTTCCCACTGTGCGTCGTTACAAGTTGATATTTATTGTAGCCTTCTTGATTATTATAGTTTGTATTGTTTGAGTTGCATTCTAAATTATTATTTTCGTTTCATAAAAATTGTTTAAACTCTTAAAAATGATACAATTTGGTCGGATTGTTCTGGGCTTTTCAGGTGTGTCCATGGCGGATCCATATAAAAAGCGATTGACCAGTGCTGTAGTCTTATGGTAAACAGCGAACCATATCTTTACTTTTGGGTCACTTTCAGTTAATTTTTAGTGACTTTGTTACTTACTGGAGCTCTAAGTGTTTGTTTAGCATTACAATATCAGGGTCTTTTTCATTTTAGGCAACCTGTTACCAAGTTATGATAACGGTTATTTAAAAAATAACAAAGGTTACATCATTATTGAAAAACACATGACTTATTTTCTATCTAACTTATTAACAACAAATATTGGGCCCGGTGTGGCTGTGCGGTAAAGCGCCGTACTCCCATGCCGGAGCTGCGGGTTCGAGTCCCGCCCTGGGTGGTGCTTTTCTTTCGTAGGAGAAGTACCACCCAGTGCCATGGGTGTTAGTATGGGCAGTATAGGGCTTCACTGGATGCCTTGAAGTCCCAAAAAAAAAAAAAAAAAAAAAAAAAAAAAAAAAAAAAAAAAAAACAAATATTGCAAAAAAAAAGTTGTTGTTTCTAGTTATTGTTCTGGAGGCCAATATGCTTTCATGTATAGAGCACACATAACCACTATTCATGTAATTTTTCCAATCTCTGATGGTATTAGCTGACATACCTAACTCTCTTACAAAAAGATGTAGTGTAACCATTAGCCCATGAATATATAAATAGTATAGCTTTATCGGCTGAAACCCTGCAGTTTTCGAACAATGTACCTTTATATTCACTTCTGGATCCTTTACATCCCTGTCTTCGGCATCTCCAAATCGGAACTCGTTTCTTACGGTAAATTATTTTCATGTAGTGTCAGACTCTGCATTACGTTTTTCCATGTAGAACGCCGATTCTTTGTAACAATTTTATAGCTATTTTATTTGACTTCAATAATGAATATAATTCTAACAGATTCATTTTTAAAATACAGAGCAAAGATTAACTTTATAGAAGAACTCACACTGCGATAATAACCTTTAGAGACTTATCTATCTGATATAGATAAATCACTGTTTAAATTCATAAAATAACCGTTATCGTAACTAAGTAACAGGTTGCCTAAAATGAAAAAGATCCCATTATCAATATCCATTTTTACATTATCTATTTTCAATTAGACAGAGGGCTAATATATATACACAATGAATGTTTGTGGCGAAAATTCAGAATAAATGCACAAGACAGGTTTATGTAAAATTAGATAATTATTATGCCCGAAGTTTTGATTTCTTCATCAGGATTATATATTAAACAAGATAAAAAACAATAAATTGCATAAATAATAATATGAAATGTCCGAATAACAACAAATCAAAAGAATATTAGCGAGGTTGAAACAATATTTACTATTTATATTTACGCTCTATCACGCACAGCCTTCAATGCCCTTCAACTTTATAATAAAAATAATTCACTCACCTTATAAAATATTTTTTTAAGGCGTTTCAAAAAATGAACCCGCCCTGGTCTTGAACCCAGAAATCAACTTAGGAAAAAGAACGCTTTTAAATATTTTTTATATTTGAGAAGGTGTTATTTTCACATTGTTGTCTGCATCAACTAAGCATTGCTAATACTAAAAGCATGCCATATCATTAATCAAAAATGCTTGGAATTTATTCCTATAGGTTAACGTATGCATAAAACTATGTTATTTGAGAATAAAAATCACGTACTAAGTATTTATGATTTATCATGTGAATGATAAATCTATAATTATCTATAGGTGACTCGCTAATTGGTACAAGGACACCTATAATTTACTTTGGTTTAGTTATTCATGGTATTTTCATCGATATGTAATTAGTGAGAAATATGCCTAGTACTAACGTCAAATATTGCAAATCATTGATTTATCTATTTGAACGTTAGCTTTTTTTCTAGTGTACCTACATGGTACCTATTTTACATAATAATGTATTCGAATCCTATACAACTCAAGGTATTTAAGTACCATTATGATATTTTCCTCGCCTTTCCTTCATTCGATCATCAGTCTTGATTCCTAGATCAGAACACTGAATTCCTAACATAAATGCATTCTCTAATTTTTAGAATAAATTATAAGATAATTCCATATATATATATATATATATACATATATATATATTTTTTTTATTCAAGAAAAATCGTTCACATCTTTCAACTGACAAGTGCAAAAAACAAATCACGAGTGCCCTAGTAATTGACATCGTGTCAACCGTTGAGCCAAAAATAATTAATTTTTAAAATATTGAAAATTAATTAAATAAATATTTAAAATTGATAAAAAAAATTAATTTAAGTTTAGATTTAATTAAATAACTTAAAATAAATTATTACCTGGGAAATACGGGGTCACCTGTGGTGTAGTGTTTAGCATAGAAACTTACATTCTATCTACATCTATTCTAGCGGGTTCGCGTCCCGAGGAGGCCCTAGGATTTTTTAATGGGAGTAAAAATTCCTTGTCTATGCTTTCCCTGGGATAGGACGTAAAATGGAGTTCCCGAGCCTGTACGTTGTCAGGTACTCTTTAAAGATCCCAATCCTAATTGTACCTGGATTTGGAAAATTTAGGACTCCCACTGTAGCATGGTCCGATTAGCCTTACTGGCGTAAAGTGACGTTAAAACAAAAAAAACCTGGGAAATGCATTTCTCATTCATTATCATGAAGTGATTAAAATTAAATTTATTTATACATATTATACATATTGTAACGTAAAAAAACAACACAAAACATTCGATTTTGCATAGTTTTGGAGTTGATGGAACGTACTAAGAGTCTGAATAAACTGTCATAGTACACGAAGTCACAAGACTACGATATTCGAGTACCATCTACGCTGGCCTAGAACCTTCCAGGTTGTTCTTCTTTCGACTAAATATAAGGAGCGAAGGACTGAAGATTTAGTCTTGTTCTGAAGCTCAAGTAATACGGTTATTTTTGTGTTGCTGAGTAGTTAGGCAAATGATACTTTTTTGTAACCTGTTTAATTATAGTGTTTTCATAGTTAACTAACTATGAAACATAATAGATAACTAACTATGAGCTAACTCTCCAGTAAATTGCTCCTTATATAAGTAGTTGATAAGTAGTAGTAAGATGAAGTTGGTTAGGTATGGTACTCGAAAATCGTAGTCACAAACATCCTGGTCACAACAGTTTGTTCCAACAAGTCTAGAACTATTCAAAACCACATGTTTTGTGCTTTGTTGTTGTCACATTGTAAAATCTTACATGGCATTGTACAATCTTATTTTTGTTCAAAGGGACGTTTTTCACATTGCTATTGAAGACAATTAGTAATAGGATATTTATCATGATGTTTACTCCGTGATACAGAACCGTTCAGCTTTATTATTAATTAAAACATTGTCTAAAGTATTGCTGAACGAAGAATTAATTTAAGAAGAAATTTGTAAATAAGAAACGTTTTGTTTTCAATTTTATTACTTTATCAGGGCCACAGTAAAATTCGATCCGTGAAATATTTGTATCTACAAACTTCCCCGTGTTACCGATTGGAGACCTGTATTTATATTTCACTTAAAATTCTTTAGAGATCTTTGAACCCGACAGGCTTACTAACATCGTAATTATGGTAGAGTTCCTTCTTATCGAATGATAAATCTTTATAATCGACACAGGTTGTCAATCTAGAGATGCCTGGTATGGCTTCACATATAGAAATTCCACCGCCTTCTATAGAACTGTCAATGGGTGCCAAGACGTGGGTGGGAGAATAAAAGGCCGAGAGGTGAAAGGGGAATTCCGGGCAACGCCTGCACCATATCAACTGACCGAAATGGTGGTGTCATGTCAATATGAGGGGGTTAAGTCGGTCTCGTTTGGTATACCGGGAAACATTGAACATTGTGCGAATAGTGATTTCAAACTACACTTAGCAAGGATTAACAAGGTTGGTAATAAATATGATTAAAATTTTATTTCATGTATACATGCACTGTATGTACCGACATGTGTTCATTGAATACATTTTAATTACAAAGGCGTTGACCTGGAACTAGCGGCTGTTCTGGCTTTTGCTTTAATTATTATCGATAAAAGCAACGTAAGAAAAATTCTATAAGAAGGTCTAAAAGCTAATATTAAAAAACACAAAAGCGACACTAGTGCTATCCCTGAACACAGCCTAACAGATAAAATACCTGTTCGAGTCTTGTTTAGATTAGCCGAACACTGGTCCGAACAGGCTGTTCGAAGGTGATTTTCGCACTGTGTAAAGCTTTATACAACATTACATGTAAATATACATACAATATATAATTTATAATTATAATATATATACATGTAAAATATATATAAATACCTTCTATCGTATATAATACGGTAAAATAGAACCTTCTTCTTATGAATTTTGACAAACGAGGAATCATGGAGAAGCGACGAATCCCACTTTAATTTCCTTTAATTTGAAATGAGTCTTAATAAATGCCTATTCAATTTAACCATCATTATTTAAATAATTTTATCTCAAGAAAAAAGATTAGCCGCGGGATAAATCAATGCATGAGTAATCGTGAACGCGCGCGTCTAGCGGTACCCAACTCTAAGAAGGGCAATATTTGTTCTTTTCAATATAAATTTCTAAAATTTCAATGTAAGGATCATATCTGCGAAGTATGTCCAAATTATATTTTATATTTGCGTGTGTAAGATTTTTGTATGATATCACTAATAATTTATTTAAATTGATTTGATTTCCATATTTATTTTTCTGTTGCTGTAATTACACTATATCTTAATAGGCGTAGAGGTAGATATTTCAATTCATTTATATTAATTTCTAATATATAATCTATTGTCGGAGATGGTACTAATAAGTGAAATTATATGTTATTTGAATATATCAGCGTTCGGGGATAGCGCTAGTGTCGCTTTTGAGTTAGTTAAGATCATTGGCGGATTTAGGGGGGGGGCTGTGGGGGCTGCAGCCCCTCCCTTTGGAAAATTTTTCGTCATTTAAAGATAGAATTTGACTTTCCTTGATGCATTGAAGCAAGTTAAAGTTGCTAAGAATCCCTGGGGTATCCCGTATAGAGTTGCTATGGGTAAGCTGACCGCGCCACAGCCAATGGCAGCGCTCACTGATGGTGTTCGGCACGCTAATACCCTGGAAGAGTCGGCTAGCCTCTACATACGAGTGACGTATCCCAGGGATGATCCATCCCAGGACGATCCGGCCGACAACTTTGTTAGACGCACCACAGCATATCCCCCAGGCACGGACTTATGCCCGCCATGGGACATACATGATCTCCGTATTGCCGTGGATAAGCAGAAAACTGGTCGTGCTCCAGGACTTGACGCCATAGATGCGGCGATCTTGAAAAATAGTATCCCCTACGTCGAAGATCAACTATTAGGAATATTTAATGATTGTCTTGATAGGGGGTACTTCCCAAAAAGTTGAAAAATCGCCGATCTGAGACTACTCTACAAGGGAGGAGGCAGGGATAAGCAGCTCCCTAAGTAATATAGACCTATATGTCTCCTCCCTGTGATGAGCAAGGTCCAGGAGAATCTCATTTTAACAAGCCTACAACCGGTTCTGATGAGGGCCAGCCATCCACGGCAATACGGTTCAACAAAAGGAAAGGGAACCGCTGATGCACTGCTTCGGGTTCGCCAGGACGTTGAGCAGAGGGTAGAGCGGTATGTCATGTTGCTGCTCTTTGACATATCCTCTGCCTTCGACAGCGTATGGTGGCCCCTGATACAACAGCAGCTGCAGAAGTACGATGCCCCTAGCAACCTATATACCCTCATTGAAAGCTACCTCCGGAACAGGAGCGTGAAGTTTCGAGGTACCTCTTTTGAAGTCGAAGCTTCCATAGAGAGAGGATGCCCTCAAGGCTCGGTTCTTGGGCCAGCGCTATGGAAGTTAGTGTTTGACGAGGTGCTGGGGGTGCTCGAAGAAGGGCGGTTCCCTGCAACGGCTTACGTTGACGATTTGGCGGCAGTTGTGGCGTCTAACAGCAGAGCCGGAATCAAAGAAGAAGCAGAAAGATGCGCCAACCTGGTAAGCCAATGGTGTGGGACGAAGAAATTAAAGATGGCCGCGGCAAAGACTCAAGCCATCCTGCTAAAAGGGAAGACGGATAGAGCCCACCCTATACATATCAATATAGAAGGCACCAGAGTACGTCCAAGTGAAGTGGTCACTTACCTTGGCGTAAGGTTTGGTAGACGCTTTAATGTGACCCCTCATTTGGACTACCTGGGGAAACAGGGTCGCCCAAACATTGAATGGCCTGAGCCGCTTGGGAGGCGCGTTATGGGGCCTCAGATACCCAGCAAACATGGCTATTTACAACGGAGTGATTCTGGGTGTTCTGAGGTATGCCTCCCCTGCGTGGTCCCAGAATCTCACATTAAGGCAGAAACGCAGGTTGGCGACATTTCAAAGAATGGCTCTGCTGCGGATTACGAAATCATATCGGACTGTGTCTCATGAGGCGGTGCAGGTCCTAGCAGGAGGGGTTCCTCTCGACCTCATCCTGCGGGAAGACAATTTAAATCGGAAGTTCAAAACTGAAGGCTCAGCTGGTCTTCCGAAAAACATCCGGGTAAGGGTTGAAGAGGACCCTAGGAAATGGAAGAAGATCATCCGGGAGAACACTACCACAGAATGGAACCAGCGGTGGGTAGCAACCACGAAAGGTTCTACCTTCAAAAAATACTTCCCTACGGTGTGGGCACGTCTGGAAGCAAAGTGGGTCCTCCCGGACTATTGGATTTCTCAATTCCTTACCGGGCATGGGGCCTATCGTGCTAAACTCCATAGTTTTGGAAAGGATATCGATCCCCTGTGCCCAGCATGCGGAGTAGCGGAGACGGCTGAGCATGTCGTCTTGAACTGCACCGCCTTTGAGGCACTGATGTCTAAGCTACTCAGGGACGCTGGGCTCTACGTCCTCACAGAAATCCAGTTCCCTGAGTTGATGAAAGAACGTAACTACCCGTACTACAAAGAGTTCGTCTACGGGTGGAAGGAAGCCTTCGGGCCAGCCGTGTTTAACCTCGTGAGAAGGGGACCACAACATGGAAGACCACCGGACAGCGAGCTACCTGGATAGAAGGCAGTATTCCGAGACAAAACAGAAAATCCATCCAATAAGAGAAAGTTGAACAAAATAAATAAAGTTTTTTAGGCAAGATAAGAGCACTACTAGTGTTCTTATCTTGCCAACACCCGTGTTGCTGAAAGGCAAGGTAGGGAGGAAATAAATAAATAAATAAATAAATAAAAAATAAAGTTAAAGAATCAATAATGCGCAGAACAAGTAGAATTTTAGTTGTGGGAAAGGAACATCATGGTAAAAAAGCTGATTGGCAGATCCAAATGAAGGGCTGTGGGGCTGCAGCCCCCGCCTTTAGGACTGCAGCCCCCCCCCCCTTTACGATCGGCTGGATCCGCCCATGGTTAAGATAAGCTTCTAGAACTTCTTTTAGCATTTTTCTGACATTCCTTACATCAATAATAAGTAAGTTGGAGCAAAAGCCAGTACAGTCGCTAGTTCCAAGTCAGCCGTCTTTGTAATGAAAATTGTTGTATTAATGTGCATAGGTGTAGTCGGAGAACATTGTTCTTTCGACTTAACTTTTAATATACCTAATTTAGAACAATTTGGACATAATTCGCAGATATGTTCCTTACATAGAAATTTTAGAGATTTATAATGAAATGAAATAAGCGAATGATCTTCCACGCCATCTTCGAGCCCATCCTAATGCATCTGAAACTTGGACCATGGCATTCCAGCTTTACTCAAGGGTTCAAGCTGTGGAGATTGACTTTTGGAGGAAATGCCTAAAAGTAACAAGGATGGATAGGATTAGTAATGACGTTGTTCGGGACAGGATGGAGGTCTCCTTGTCTTACAACCACAAATGTTAGAAGAATGTCCAGCGAGCGATGGCCGAGACGTGTCTTAGATTGGCAGCCGCCAGGAAGACGGAGAAGAGGACGACCCAGGAAAAGATGGATTAGTGAAGTAGAAGTGGAAATGGCGGGCCGAGGCCTTCAGGATGGAGTCTGGCTGGACCGCGATCTCTGGTGCTCAGCCCTGATGTAAAAAGGCAACCCGCGTTGGAACGCCTATAAAAGTAAAAAGTATAATGAAATGAACAAATATTGCTCTTCCTAGAGTTGTTTTCCGGTAGGCACGCGCTTTCACGATTGCTCATGCATTGATTTATCCCGCGGCCGATCTCTTCTCTAGAAATAAAATTTTTTAAATAATGATCATTAAATTTAACAGGCTTTTATTAAGTTTGATTAAAAATTTAAGGAAATTAAAGTGGGATTCGTTGCTTCTCCAAGATATTCCCCTTTTCTTATGATTCTTCGTTTGTCTAAATTCATCAGAAAAGGGTTCTATTTTACCGTGTCATATACGATCGACTGTATGTATATCATGGGCGGATCCAGCCGATCTTAAAGGGGGGGGCTGCAGCCCCACAGCCTTTCATTTGGATCTGCTAATCAGCTTTATATTCCTTTCCCATAACAAAAATTTTACTTGTTCTGCACATCATTTGTTCTTAAACTTGCTTCCTTATCTTTAAATGACGAAAAATTTTCCAAAGGGAGGGGCTGCAGCCCCCACTGTACCCCCCACCCCGGATCCGCCAATGATTCTTATACATTGTAATTAAATATTATTTATTGTATGTGTATAAAAATGTAAAGTTGTCTTTACACCGTGCGAAAATCACCTACGAACAGCCTATTCGGTACAGCCTGTTTGGCTAATCTAAATAAAACTCAAACAGGTATTTTACCTGTTTGCCTGTGTTCGGGGATATCACTACTGTCGCTTTTGAGTTAGTTAATATAAGCTTTGAGACCTTGCAGAAATTTTCTTACGTTGCTTGTATCATAATAATTGAGAGCAAAAGCCACAAACTCTACTTAACGTTTTAGTGTAAATAGCTGATCGTGGCACGCCGGTACGGCTAAGTTCAGGATATTATCTGTTCGAGGACGAGGTTCGCACAGTGTGAAGTCACCTGTGGACGAACACAGTCGACGGATAAAGCGGGCAGAGGTTCCTAAATAAAGAGCGGCTGGAGGAGTGGGCTTGGAGCCAGTTACCTGGCCAGGTCAATTTGGGGCGGGCAAATGGGGAAGGTGCCCCCCAACAAATGAGCTCCTTATTTTTGGCAGCATTCTTTGATCTAGGGGCGTTGAATAGTTCAGATATTTTATTACAATCAGAGCGAACTGTTATTCTATAATTTATTAAACTGCTGTTAAGGTGGCATATACAAAAACATTATTCAACTGGAGGCAGTTATATTTTAAAAACGCATAATTCCTTTACGTACACAAATAGGATGATATTTATAATTGTTTTCAACTGTATTTTCACTTTTGAGAGATAGAGTTTATAAATTCAGCTATTTTTTTTTTTTTTTTTTTTTTTTTAAAGAAGGAATCTCCTTCATATTTTCTTAAAGTCCTTTATTTTTACTTTCACTTACCTATATATGAAATATATAGTAAGTGGAAGTATTGCGATCGTGAAAAATTTCGACTTCCGGTTTTCAACGGAAATACACGTTTTGGGGTCCCCTGAGTCCAATTAACCAAGTCCCGCGAAATGGTCTGTGTGTGTGTGTGTGTGTGTGAACAGACTAGCTCAAATACTATAAACCGTGCGAACCTGAGATTGGGTATTTAGTGTATGTATATGCCCGCGATGTGACAGCAAAAATTTCATCAAAATTGCTCAAAGGGAGGGGGTACTTTATTTAATAACTTTTTACATTTTTTTCGATTTTCTCAAAAACGGCTCTCAAAAACGATTTTGATTAAACTGAGTATTTGATCTATTTATATGCCCGTGATATGATTGTAAAAATTTCATCAAAATTAATCAACCGGAGGGGGGACTTTACTGAATAAATTTTGTATCATTTTTACGTGTTTTTTTTTATTTCTAAGAAACGGTTTCAACGATTTTGATCAAACTGGGTATTTAATGCATTTATATGCTAAAGATGTGATACCCAACATTTCATCAAAATTGATCAACCGGAGGGGGCACTATACTGAATAAATTTTGTATCATTTTCACGAGTTTTTTTTTTATTTACTCAAAAACGGTTTTAACGATTTTGATCAAAATGGGTATTTAATTTTTGTATATGCCAAACATGTGACACCCAACATTTCATGAAAATTGATCAACCGGAGGGGGCACTTTACTGAATAAATTTTGTATCATTTTTACGTGTTTTTTTTTTATTTCCTAAAAAACGGTTTCAACGATTTTGATCAAACTGGGTATTTAATGCATTTATATGCTAAAGATGTGATACCCAACATTTCATCAAAATTTATCAACCGGAGGGGGCACTTTACTGAATAAATTTTGTATCATTTTCACGAGTTTTTTTTATTTACTCAAAAACGGTTTTAACGATTTTGATCAAAATGGGTATTTGATGTATGTATATGCCAAAGATGTGACACCCAACATTTCATCAAAATTGATCAACCGGAGGGGGCACTTTACTGAATAAGTTTTGTATCATTTTCACGAGTTTTTCTTTATTTACTCAAAAACGGTTTTAAGGATTTTGATCAAACTGGGTATTTGATGTATGTATATGCCAAAGATGTGACACCCAACATTTCATCAAAATTGGTCAAACGGGGGGGGCACTTTATTTCATAATTTTTTTTCCAATTTTTACCTTTTTTTTCGATGATCTCAAAAACGGCTTTAATGATCTTTATCAAATTCGTCGAGTTTAATGAAAATTAGGTGTTCTTTAATATCAGGTAAGCTTTATCATTATTAAAATGTTCTGAGGGGGCTTAAATGGGGTAGGGGCCTTTTTTGTTTCCTACAATGTACCTTTGTTTTTGTTTATATGGAAAAATTAACTGTCTTTCGTTACGCCTAAAAATGAGAAATCGCTAAATATGAGCTATGATAAAAATAAAGGAAACATATAGAGAAGAAAAAAAGAAAAATATTAATAATATAAAGTCAACTCATAAAACTTTTTGAGCCCAGGCATGCGGAGAACGCCTTTAATGACAGACCATTGTTCATGATTAAAGCCTTTCTGTTCATTTGCAATTAACAAAACGCATTAATTTCTAATCTAAGTAAGTTGGTAAGTGAAAGTTGTGTGTTGCGAGCACGCACCAGATTTTTTAACTAATCATCATAACGTTATTTGTATATTTTTGTACAGATACCCCTGAAAGATGGGCCAGAAGAACGAAACGTTGGATTAATAAAAAATCTGGTGCGATGCCGCGCAACACACAACTTTCACTTACCAACTTACATTCGCTTCCTTTTTTGTATTAGCTCTTTGAAGACCCTAATTTTTTTTTAATTATTAAATAAAAGTTTTTACTAGTAATAAATCGGCAATGCAAGCAAAATTCTCCAAGTCGTCGTCTGATCCTATAATTCATTATGTAGTTGTTGAAAACTTCATTAAGTTACCATGAACCAACAATGGTCTGTTATTAAAGGTGCTCAGGGCATGCGTGGGCTCAGCGTGTTTTATGAGGTATCCGAATAGTTTTCTTTTATTCTCCAGTACATGTTTACTTGGTTTTTCATATTCCATATTTCTTATGTCTATGCGTAACGAGAGACAGTTAACTTCTCCATGTAAACGAAAACAAAGGCACTTTATAGGAAAACAAAAAAGGCCCGTTCCCCATTTAAGCCCCCTCAGAACATTTTAATAATGCTTACCTGACTTAAAGAATACTGATATTAAAGAATACTTGATTCTCTTTAAACATGACGAGTTTGATCAAAATCTTTAAAGCCGCTTTTGGGGAGACCGAAAAAAAAGTAAAAATAGGAAAAAAGTTAAGAAATAAAAGCCCCCTCCGTTTGATCAATTTTGATGAAATGTTTGCTGTAATATCGCGGGCATACGAGTATTTTTTTTTTTTTTTACGTGTCTTTTAGCATTAGCATTCGACGAGGCCAAAGTCTTCTTTCACTTATGTCCTGAAGAATGTTAAGTTCTTCTCCTACTCCAATCCTTATCACTTCATTAGGAACTTTCTGCAGCCCTGATATGGCACAACTTCTTCTCCAGGGCCAGTAACATAGACCGAATATCCAATTTCAGGTTCGTACGATTTATAGTTTTTGAGCTATTTTTTTCACACACACACTTTTTCGCAGGATTTGGTTATTTGGATTATGGGGACCCCAAAACGTGTATTTCCGTTGAAAACCGGAAGTCATAATTTTTCAAGATCGCAATACTTTCCCTTACTATATGTTTCATATGTTCATATGTTATTATTTTTGAATCAGGTAAATAAGACATTATTCATCAATTGAACAGTAAACCCCTGCCTTTTTACCAGCATATTAACAATATAGGTAGTCACTCTTGTGAATTAGTTTCCACCGGTCTTGAGAAGGGAATTTACTTGGACTAAACTGTGATTTAACGGTGATCCATTATAATTTAGGGATTGGGCTCATTTTTTATAGCTACTAAAAAGGTTTCTTTAATTAAAGTGAATTTGAATCAATTTCTTCTCTTAAAGAGGTGATTATTGAGGTTTTTTTGGGACAATGTGACCCCAAATTGTGCTATCCGCAAGATAAATGTTTAATCTTTGACATTTTTAAAAATAATTTATAAGCTCTTACGTTTATTATTATTTATTTCGAGTATGCAACATCAATCATATTCCGGTCCTCATCACGTTATTCCTCCATAAGCCTCGGACCAAGCAGTCCTCGGTGAGACCTTTGGCAGCCATCCCTTCACCAATGTTTTTTTTTTTTTTTTTTTTACGTGTCTTTTAGCATTAGCATTCGACGAGGCCAAAGTCTTCTTTCACTTATGTCCTGAAGAATGTTAAGTTCTTCTCCTACTCCAATCCTTATCACTTCATTAGGAACTTTCTGCAGCCCTGATATGGCACAACTTCTTCTCCAGGGCCAGTAATTTGTTCGCTTGTGCCTTAGTCACTGTCCATGATTGTGTTCCGTTCAAAGTTATGGCAACGAGGAAAGAGTGGTGTAGTCTCTCTTACGTTAGTTTAAAAAAATAAAATAAATAAAACCGAAAAATTTGTAATGATTTTCAGTATTATTACCAAAATTTTCTACTTTTGTCTACTAACTAAATACCAAAAAAAAAAAAAATATTAGGATATATAAGGTTCTGGATCAATACTATCGATTCTTCAGAAGATTCAATAATTATTTCACTAGAGGAGAACAGATAAATAATAGTTCTGCTTTAGTAAAAAGCAGAAAAAAAACAACTAATTTTGGAAATATAGGTTTTTTGAAAATTAGAATTCCTTTTTTTTTTTTTTTTTTTTTTTTTTTTTGGGTTATTGCAGAATGTTGTTCCTTACTAATTAGCGTGAAGGAGGGCATGAACTTCAAAAGCTGGCAGAAGATCAAAGTGCTACGTCCCCCATCTTTCTTCCGGGGAGAATCCTGCTCCGGTGTAGTCAGCCGATGGAGGGGAACTGGGATATGGATATAAGTTTATATTGTCATTTATTTTATTTTAATATCTTAATTAAATAATAATTAAAAAAAAAACAACTAATAAAAGACTATTCAAAAACGTCAAAAAAAAAAAAAAAAAAAAAAAAGTTCAGGAGCTTGAATCCAAAGTTTAAAAGTAGAATAACAGAGTATCTAACTAGGAGTACTGACTTCTAAAATTACCGTATACATCGTGCATTTCTTCATTTATTGTTTTCTTTTGTGTTTTGCCGTATTAGAAACAACGTTCTCAGATGTTTGAACGTTTCAAAATGTTTTATTTTGATCGTTCAAATAAATAAAAATCGATAGTTCAATAAAATCGATTTTTTCCTTTCGATCTATATATTGTAATGTGAAACAAAAAAAAAAAAAAAAAAAAAAAAAAAAAAAAAAAAAAAAAAAAAAAAAAATTTGATGTAAAAGAGTTCTAGACTAGTTGGAACAAACTGTTCTAGTACGTGTTCGCGACTTTTCGAGAATAATCTAACCTTGCCTAGAACCTTCGAGACTGCTCTAATTTAGACTAAATATAGGGAGCGATGGGCTGGGGGGGGGGGGGGGGGGTTAGTCTTATTCTGAAGCTCGAATCGTGTGGTTATTTCTGTGTTAGTCTATACCAGAGTTGGGCAAATTGTAATCTGAATAATGATTCATGAATATGAATAATTGGTAATCATAAAATAAATGAAAAATGAATAACCATTATTCATAATCAGTACGGAGCATTTTTAATGATTATTGAGTGTTTATGGTATTCATTTGAAATGAATAATGAATAACTGGTATTTAGTTATTCATTAATCATTTCAAATGAATACCATAAACACTCAATAATCATTAAAAATACTCCGTACTGATTATGAATAATGGTTAGTCATTTTTCATTTGTTTTATGATTACCAAATATTCATATTCACAAATCATTATTCTGATTACAATTTGCCCAACTCTGGTCTATACGCAATAACATGTTGATAAGTTTTGTAACATTGATGATTTTTTGAGTTTTTACTGTTTGCGAGGGATTGTAGATTATTATTCGAGTTTAATAGAAATCATTTAAGCCCACGATTCGTTAAAATATATATAAAAAACTAAATAATTACTTCGTTTAATTTGTATTTTTCGTTAGTTACTCAGACTGCTCAATGAAAGTCTTTCAAATTGTTATTAATAACAAAGATAATTGGGGTTTTGGGACTTCGTACTTTATGGCTTAAGGGAGATCAATCACTCGCATATAGTTTCTTTAACAACGCATATATTTCAGGGAGCCATCTTCAGTACTCGTCAAAAACATTAACAGCTAGAAAATGATACCACGAGGCAGTGCTCATTCTACAAAATGTGACGATGTTTAGGTTAGCCCTACCTGTATGTTGTTTATTAAATATATTATATGATTAAATAATTGCCAATTTTTTAGCACTGAAAATGGTTTAGCTGAAATATATGCGTTGCTTAAGAAACAATGAGGGACTTATTAATCTTCCTTTAACCATAATTGTTATTACTACATTTATACATAATAGTTATTACTACATAATTGAAAGTCTCTACAATCTACAATACTATAGGGTTGGTGTCCCGAGGAGACCCTAGGATTTTTTAATGGGAATAAAAAAATCCATGGATATGCCGTACCTCGGGTAGGACGTAAAATGGAGGTCCCGAGCCTGTACGATGTCTGGTACCCGTTGAAGATCCCTATCCTAATTACATCTGAATAGGCAAAATTTAGGACTCCCACTGTAGCATCGTGCGATTAGCCTTAGTGGCGTGAAGTGAGACGTTAAACAAAGAACAAACAAACATACAAGTGTACATCATTGTACTTAAATTCATAGTGAAAAATTCAATTTAATAAAAAAAATGTACATGCAGTTGTTAACCTCCGGGGTATGAAATCATTCCTTGAATAAACAAGCTCTAGCCCCATTCATACGTTGAGAGATCAATCAAAAGGGTCTTTTGTTTCTGATTGCATATTTTATTCCGGCTATTCAATCTTATTCCAGCAGCTTGGGTTATTCAATGAGTTGATAATACGGTTAAAACACGGTGAGAAAAATGTAAATAGAAAACGAAAAAGAAATCGAGGACCAAAGTCCAGTTAGTCATCAATGCTTCGAGGTCATCCAGAAGTAATATTTCTTATTGATGACTACTAGGTGCCATTGCGAACACCGAGAAAGATCAATTAATAAGGTTCATACTGCAACTATAAATCAACATGGAGTAACAATTTCTGCATAGAAAATTCTGCAACGACTGATGCAATTTTTTTTAGATTGTATTCTCAAGGCTGACGTAAATATTCATTAGAGTTCAGCAAACTACAACTAAGCACAGACTTGACGTACTTACTACAAATAGGTCAATTGCCCTTTCCAGAAGCAGGATAATGAACGGTTAAGGTCATCGACTTCGCATTTTCCTTCCTACTTTAGAAGGCTTCCATCATAAATGAAGCCTCGTGTTTAGACAGATATCTTTTAAATTCTTCTTAATTCCTTAGATCAAAGGATCTAAAGTTACGATGTATCGCTATGCTCTAATGCTACAAACCTGTGCTACTACAATCTACGGAGTTTATTTTAGTGTTAAGAGAGTTTTAAGGAAATATTCATTCTTCACAAGCACTTGGGGCAAGAATGTGATTGACCGGGACATCGCTCAGCTGCCATGTTTTTCTCTAAAGTAATCGTGTGATTAAGAGTGGCTACTTCATACATGTCGTTAAAAAAACAACTACAACTAGTTTGATCAATTGTCGTTTTTGAGAAAGGCTGTTTCATTAACGTCCAGAAATCACAGTGATGTAGTGGTTAGCATGGCAACCAAAAGGTCGCGGGTTCGCGTCCCGTGGTGGCCCTAGGATTTTTTAAAGGGAGTAAAAAATCCTTAGCTATGCCGTCCCTCGGATAGGACGTAAACTGGAGGTCCCGAGCCTGTACGATGTCAGGTACTCGTTAAGGATCCCTATCCTAATTATACCTGGATAGGAAAAATTTAGGACTCCCACTGTAGCATCGTCGGATTAGCCGTAGCGGCATAAAGTGACGCTAAAACAAACGAACAGTAGTATAGTATAATTACACTAATATTTAATCAACAGGAATCCTATAAAATCGTAATTGTGCAATCATGTTTATCTTAAATAAATCTAACAATTTTAAAATTATCTCTGCTTTTATTTTGGGACATTTAATATGTAGTTTTTGACATTTGGAGGGGAGGTATTAGGGCGTCCCGAGCCTGTACGATGCCAGGTATTCGCTAAAGATCCCTTTCATTACTGTAGCTGGATAGGCAAAATTTAGGACTGTCCCACTTTTTTTTTTTTTTTTTATAATAAATAAATTATTTTTATTGAAAAGAAATAATACAATCTGCCACACTCTAGGGCATTTGGTATTAGTGATGTAAGAATACATTCATACAAAATAACTAAAGAATAAACAAATATGGAAATAAAAAGGAGAAAATAAAAAAAATAAATAACTTAAAAAAAGAAAAAGAAAACACATTCACACTTATGTACAATATTTACATTCAGCCAAGGGATCTCCGAGACGAGTCCTACCACCCACATGTGGGAGGCAAGGCAGGTCTCTATGAGATCCCAGCGCTTCTCGCCCTGCCGCATCACCGGTATTAAGAGCCGGTGGAGACAGGGCGGGAGCACTTGCGCTACATTCGCTCAGGGCTTGAGTGGAGAAGCTGGCCATTGCCAGGACTCCATAAATCTATTTACAAAAGGTCTCGAGGCCACTGCCGTTTCAACCGTCGAGGAGGATTATAGGGGTGGTTGGAGTTGGAGAGGGATTGCGCTAGGGGATTGGGATGGTGGCTGAGGTTCTGGTGGAACTTTGAGAATTTGGTTGGGATGACGTCGAGGACAAATGGGATGTTAAGGTCATGATGTAGGGTTTTGTTTGAAACGTAGTAGGGAGCATTAACTATGGTACGAAGGACTTTAGACTGAAAGGATTGGATACGTTTGATGTTCGAAATTTTTGCTGTCCCCCACAGTTCAAGTCCGTAAGTCCAGATGGGTTTCAGCACGGTTTTGTAAATCAATAGTTTGTTGTTAGTTGTGAGATGGGAAGTCCTACTTAGTAAACAATATAGTTGACTGAATCTCCTGTTAAGTTCCTGTCTTTTAAGTCTGGTATGTGGGTTCCAGGTGAGTCTTTTGTCCAGGATGAAACCCAGGTACCGCACTGTGTCAGCTTTGGGTAAAGGGATATTGTTGAATAGGACCGGTGGACAGGAGCTGCGGCGGAGAGTGAAGGTCACGTGTTTGCATTTTGATTCGTTGACTTTTATCCGCCAGCAGTTGCACCATTGCTCGATAAGGGAGAGATGTCTTTGGAGATTGGATGAGGCTTCTACGGGATCGGGATGGGATGAAAGAATGGCTGTGTCATCTGCAAATGTGGCTAAGAATGTGTCGGGGGTGGTAGGAATATCGGCAGTGAATATAATATAGAGAACAGGACCCAAGACACTGCCTTGGGGGACTCCTGCCTTAATAGGATAAATGTTGGAAAATTCTGAGCCACTACGAACTCGGAAGGAGCGATTTGAAAGGTAGGACTGTAGAATCAGGAATAAGGATTGGGGAAGGATGCTCTTGAGCTTGAAGAGTAGTCCAGCGTGCCATACCCGGTCAAAAGCTTGTGCTATGTCCAGAAAGGCGCCCGAACAATAATGCTTGTTTTCAAGAGCTGAGGATAGGTAGTCAACTACTCTGAGGCCTTGTTGGGTTGTAGAATGTCTAGGACGGAATCCAAATTGGTGGTTAGGAAAATTGTGCAATTCGATGGAAGACAGGATACGTTTTAATAGGATTTTTTCGAAAATTTTTGAGAGGATGGGAAGTAGACTAATCGGTCTGTAGGAAGCGGGGTTGTCTGGTGGTTTGCCGGGCTTAGGAAAGAGGATTATTATGGAATGTTTCCAAAGTAGAGGAAAGTGAGTCGTTCGGAGGATACAATTGTAAATATATGTTAGGAATATTATGGCTTTAGTTGGAAGTTGTCGAAGGATTTGGGAAGTAATGAGATCGTATCCTGGGGATTTTCGAGGAGGTAACTTCTTTATATGGAATTTGACCTCAGAGGGAGTGACAGCTCTAGGTGGCAAGGATAGTGGGATTGGTGAGGATAAGAATTCTTCCACTTTTGCAGTGTGGTTGGGATTAATTCCAGGATGAGGGGTGAAGGTGAGGGATAGGTGATTGGCAAGTTCTTCAGCTTTATCTTTATCAGATGCAGCCCAAGAGCCGTCACCTCGACGGAGTGGGTGGGAACAGTGTTTGGTTTTAAGGATTTTTTTGGTGAGGTTCCAGAGGGAGTTATCTTCAGTAGAAAGGGAAGAGAGGTAGGAATTAAAAGACTGGGATCTATAGGAGGCCAACTCACGCTTAACCAACTTGCAGAAATAGTTGTAGGAGCAACGATCAGTGGGGTGCCTTGTGCGTTGCCATAGGGATCTATATTGACGCTTGGTGAGGATTAGAGTTAGGATATGTTGAGGTAAGGAACTCGTCTTAGGGGTATTATTGGTTTTTTTGGGTACGGAAGCAGACCAAGCAGCTTGTTGTAGGAGGGTGGTGAAGGAGTTGACAGCATCGTCGAGGTTATCCGATGTTTTTAGGGAAATTTTGAGGTCAATTTTGTCTGTTAGGATTTGGCGGAAGAGGTTCCAGTTTACTGGTCCTCTTATGAAGGAAGGTGGTGGTGGTATGGGAATTGGGGATGTGGAGAGGGAGAGCACTAAGGGGGTATGGTCAGAGGATAGGTTATCGAGGCAGGAAATAGAGATGTTTAGAGGTCTGAGACCTTTGTGGATGAAGAAGTCAAGGATGTCAGGATTGCGGTTTGGATCGGTTGGCCAGTAGGTAGGAGTGTTAGGGGAAACAATGGTGCTGTGGTGGGAGTTAAGTGCAGACAGTAATGCTCGTCCTCGGGAATTCGTGGATCTGGCTCCCCAATGTTGGTGTTTTGCATTTAAGTCTGCACCTAAAAGGAAATGGTGGCCTAAGGAATCAAGGAAAGAATAGTACTGGGTTTCGGAAACTGGTAGTTTTGGAGGGGAGTATGCCGCAACAAGTGTTATTGGAAAAAGAGACGTTTGAATTGTTACAGCCGTGGATTGAAGGAAGTTATAGGAAGGTATGGGGGATAAGTGATGGGAGAGTGACCGATGGATAATAACAGCAGTGCCACCATGGGCTGTTCCATCCGGGTGGTCTGTCCGGTAAATTGTATATGAGGGTATGTTGATCTGTCGTTTGTTGGTCAGTCTTGTTTCGCTTATCAATGCTACGTCAATATTTTTGTCATGTAGAAAGGCTGTTAGTTCGTTAATGTGATTTCGAACACCATTGGCGTTCCAAAGGAGAATGGAAAATGATTTTGAGGTTGACATTTAAGGATTTCTCTGAGTGGGAATGAGGTTGGAAACGAGATTTGTGAGTAAGGAAATAAGAGGTGTAATGAGGGATCTAAACTCGGTGAGGAAGGAAGTGAGGATGTTTGTGATGTCATGGGGATTGGATGGAGGTGGGACATAGGGAATTCGGTGTTGGTAATTGGTTGTAGGTTGAGGAACAGGCTGGTGAGGATGATGGGGTTGGTTTCCAGTATTTTGAGGTAATGGTTGAGTTTGCGGCAGGGCCTGAGAATGTTCTGCCGGTTCTTCTGTCCCGAGCATTTGAGCGAAAGTCACCCCCGGCTCGACAGTTCTTGAGGGCTCTCTAGTGGGTCGTGCTGGTCTTGACTCTTCCTGTCTGTAGGCTGCACGTTTTTTTTCTTTTAATAATTTATAAGTTTGGCACCCTTTGTAATTAGCCGGGTGATCAAGGTGGCAAAGTGCACACAGAGCAGGTGATTGTCTTGGCTTTCGACATTCCTCGGTTTTGTGTTGTTCGCCGCATTTGACGCACCTCGGTAAGTGATGGCAATAGTGCTTGGTGTGGCCATAAGACTGGCAATTATGACACTGCACTATTTCACGTTTTCGGTAGGGTTTCTCAACAGTTACCTTGGTGTAGTAAAGCCGATTGATATTATAGATTTCTTCTACGCCGGGAGTTCGCTCTAAGTCGACAAAAAATAACGGTAATGCTATTTTGTTTGTAGCACCTGGCTGCTCACGATTTTCTTTAAGGACATTGACGACTTGTCTAACTTTATAGCCCATAGCCGAAAGTTCGTCTTTAATTGCTTCTGGTGGTGTAGATGAATGTAGTTGCCTAATTACAACCCTTAACGCTCTCTCTTGGTGTAATTGGTAAGTGTGAAAGTCGGCTTTTGTGTCTGATAAATATTTGACTATTTTCCTGTATGTTTCCGGGGTGTCTGGCATCAGTTTGGTGTCAAACGTTCGACTTTGGCAAATATATGAAGCGGGATTTACAATTTCATTTAATTTTTGGCAAAAAAGTTTAAAGTTTTTTATGTTCTTGATAAAAATTGGTGGTGGTTTGGGTTCTCGGGGTGTCTGTACCGCTTCCATGTCCTCTACTGGTACATTTCTTAATGTGTCAAAAGGATTAGGAGTGAAAAATGGAGATTCTTCACTGGTGTTTTGATTTGAAGTGCCAGATTGGGGATCCATTGCTTCTGTTGAACTACCAGGTGTCACTGGTGGTGTTTTTCTGGCAGGTTTTTTTGCCTTTTGTTTCACAGGCGAGTTTCTTGAATTAGGATTTCCTAAGCTTCTGGAACGTTTTTTACCGGACATTACCATATGATAATATCTCATTTCATAATGATAAGTTCATATAAAGATCGAGTGACAATAAGAAATATAAAAATATTTTTGTTTGAGCAAAATAAAAATAAAAATGTTTGACGTAATTATTTACGAAATTAA
The DNA here is from genome assembly GCA_911387785.2 of Aelia acuminata. Lineage (NCBI taxonomy): Eukaryota > Metazoa > Arthropoda > Insecta > Hemiptera > Pentatomidae > Aelia > Aelia acuminata. The sequence goes on from OU426981.1 coordinate 23,234,382, forward strand.
ATGTGCGGAGCAACGTAGATGTCCCACTTTAGCATCGTTCGATTAGCCTAGTAGCTTAACGGGACGTTAAACAAACAAACAATTCGAACTTTAAATGTATATTTACTTCGATAACACGAATTCGATTTGTTTTTACGATCGCAATACTTCACCAAACTATATATACAGGTAAAAGAAAATAACAATGTAAGTTGTCTTTATCCGTCAGCTGAACTTTATTCTATTTTAGGAATCATCACTATCGCGGTATACAAGCTGTAGTGCACGGAGACAGCAGAGGAAAATTGAAAGATAATTCTTGAAACAAGAATGCTATATTGTGTTTGACCTTATTTATTTAACAATGATTATTACCAGAAGCACGTAAAACAAAAATAATGAAGAAACTTAAGAAAAATCATTTAAAATTTTCTCATTCTATGCAATTGGAAACAGATCAGAGCAGCCTGTCGAAGATACCAACGGTCACACTTATAAGATATGATTTAGCTTTTAAGACTCTTGGAACATGTTGGCATAGATAGATGTTATCTATTTACAGTACTAACAACTAAATATTCGGTAAGCAATGGGTTACATTAGTCCGAAATAAATGAAGCTGATTCAAGAAAAAACACAGGAAAATCATCTGTTTACCGGTTTTTCTTTGCCCTTTTCTTTGAGGCGGTTAGGTTATGAGGCTGATGAAACGATACACAAGCGGAACAGTAATAAAAGCACTCAGACTTATAAAGGTAAACGTGATGAATTTATTAGCGCGAGGTTAAATGAGTTAACTATAATTACAACCTCGAGTATTAATATTATTAACTAACTTCCCAAGGACTTTATATAAGTCCTTGTTATTTAATTATTAACCTTTTCCCTGTCGCCATTCCTTGTCGTTTATTTCCTCAAAAGGTGAGTCAAGATGATCGTTTCTGTCCAATAGGGAATTCATGATCCACATATGTCATAAATATATTACATTTTACATATAACATAATAGGATTTGAGTTGTTTAATATCGTAGTTAAAAAAAAATTCTTTTATTTGCCTTTTTGTTTCAGGTGATTATCATCCAACTATATTTCTACTAGCTAGGGTGCCCGGCTTCGCTCCAGTAGTTGTGCGGTAGATTTAATTACAGAAAAGCTTTAAAATTAAAGGAAATATAGAACAAAATTAGCACCTTCTTGAAACTTCGGTTTTAACTTGGTATCAATATTAAGATTCGAGAACTGCAGAGTCCGCCCAAATAAGGAACCCTATATACTTTATTGGGGGTTGAAACTGGTAAATGAACAATTAATTTTAATGCAACTTTATCTGAATCGAACAAGCCCATTCCAAGCAGTCAGCAGATAATACGCTATTTCCTGGTAGCCTGGAGCTCGAACTAAATGTTTCATTCATAAACTCGTATATCAATCTCAAATAGGCTAATTACATGGTGCGAGAGGCTTAAAATAATAGTCCTTTTCTCTTCAATTTTACACCCTTAAGGGGAAAACGGAAACCTTCTCCGTTAGGGGTTATATGGCTACACGATTTACTTAATCGTACGTGGAGTCGTTTTTGAGCCTTATCGGCTTTGGACACACGATGTATGGAAAGGAAGAGGCATAACATTTTATGCGGTGTTCGATTTAGAAATTGTAAGGTGCTTGATGACGGACAAAGGCTCCGAAACGTCGCAAATAAGAAAATAGAAATCAATTTATAATCATTCTGGCAGAAAAGATTAAAATAACAACATTAAATAAAGCAATACAGCTTGGTTATACAATATATTACCTTCAGCTGGGAGTCGTGCTTACATCATAATACTTAATCAAATATTTACATCATACAACATATACTTTCTGGATACAAAAAAAAATTAGTAAATTATCTATTTTTTTGGGGGGGCTTTGAAACTATTCATATTATAAAGTTTTCTGAAAAAAGTCTTATCATTAATTTTACTGCTCGTTTCGTATAGTTCAATATTATTGTAGGGGAGAGCGGGGTTGGTTGGCATATGGGGTAGGTTGGCCATCGGCTTATAGTTTCCGTCACACCTGTTGTGAAGGCCCAACCCCGCTCGACCTCGGGAGTCTTGCCCTGAGTTTTCCATCCGATGCCAACAGTGTAAAGAAGAGTGTGCTTCAATGATTGATTTTACATCATGTAAGTAAACTTTTATATTTTCAGTAAATTTGGTTTAAAGGCATGTTAAAACATTTGACTCCGATTCTGTTCACATAGCCCAAATTCCTTTCAAAAACCTAACCTTTCGAATAACCAGTTTCTTGTTTGATTGTTCTTCCCTGTCCTGGCAGCCATCTTTCATATGATCACGTCATATTACAAGCTGTTAAAAACCGATTCAAAATTATTACAACATTATAGTGCAGCTTTTAATAACAATAATATGTGTCAGGCAGTACTTGAATGGGATGGCTAAAAAACCCCACCTTCTAGGCCAACCTGCCCTACGGGGGTTAATTGGCATACTCTGGATCGACGAATTCTATAATTATCTATGATCTTAGTAATTATGTGTATTAGTAATAATACATAATAGTAATTATGATCTTATGTAATATTATGTGGTGAAAAAAATACTTGAAGTACTCTAACACTTGGAGTTTAGAGTGGTATCAGCCCTATTGGGATTATATAAACAGGAACGACTCAACAATCAAAAATGTGAAAACTGTTGACAACCAACCCCGCTCTCCCTTATAATAATCTTCAACCTATCATATGTAACTGAATTCGCAAAATAGTTCTGTTCTATACCGTCTTGCGCGATTTTCATATTAATAAAGATAAGTATGATCTTAAGGAACGTTTCAAAGTTACACATTTACAGACCCGATAATTTTCAATCAAACACAATTGACTCTTTAGATCTTTTATATTGATCATAATCAACAGAACTGGTTTAACATAATGTTATTAAAAATTATTAAATTAAAATATTAAATAACATGTAAACTAAAGCGGAAAAGAAATAGATAAAACCACGAATCTACTTAAAGAGTAGTTGTCTATACCGAATAGCCAATTGGACGATCGTTTACAGACGTTCCAATCATAAGCAGGACCAATTTATTAGGGGAGGTTAAACATTCTGCTAGATAGTGTAGGTAGAAATTCGACAGGCTTAAAGTTGATATAATTCGGCCTAAAAACAACTGTTGTTACATTCATTGGCGGATCCAGGGAGGGGTGGGGCTGTGGGGGCTGCTTTTCCTTAATGTAAGGAAGCAAGTTAAAGAACAAATAATGTGCAAAACAAGTAGAATTTTAGTTGTGGGAAAGGAACATAAAGGTAAAAAAGCTGATTAGCAGAACCAAATGAAGGGCTGTGGGGCTGCAGCCCCCCCTTTACGTTCGGCTGGATCCGCCCATGGTTACATTTGATACCTTTTCCAACTTAGTATGTAAAAGGTATTTATTGTCTTTTAAAACTTGTAAATATATGTCTCAGGTTGCTAAGGCTTCATGTTAAAGGATGTGGGCCAAAATTTCATAATTGAATTTTATCCAAGTTCTCCTTCTGATACTGACCCTAATAATTTCAGTGCTTTCCATCAACTTCTACAAGCTTCATCGAGTCGATGGAAATACCACTTACCAAGCTCCTTGGTTTAATAAAGAAATGGAGACTAATTCTGGTGATCCAACTTTGTTAAAGAATTCATGAAACAATACAGTTCATTGCTGAAAATAATATAATTCATCAGATATTCAATACATCCGAAGATGCATTTAACTAAATTTTATAAAATTGGTTGGTTAAACTCGGGTATATTCGTAAAAAAGTATTTTTATTTATTTTTTTACATTGGGGGGACGGTCCCCTTCTGCCAAAATATTGGGGGGGGGGCGCGTCCCTCTTTCCCCCCCGGGGGTAACGCCCTTGGTCCCAGTCTTCGAGCCATAACAAATGAAAATGGCCATCGTTGGATAAATCGCCACATTGATGACCTAAGGAAGGAGCCCGCCTCCTGGTGTGAAATGTACCTTTAGCGCCCCAGGTGTTCCGCAGGGACCATCTCTTCATTGCCACCATATATGGCATATGGGGTTATACTCGTATAGATAACCGGCTCTCTCGGTGTCCAATATATCCTAGCCTCTGAATACCAAATGACCATTATCTTTGGGTTTGGTAATGTCAAGTGACTATTGCATGCAAACTTTGATTCACAACCCAAGGAGATGGTATTGCCATATGATAATATTAAAATACAATAATAACATATCTTAAGAACGAATAATATTGTAACGAGAAAGAAAACCACATAAAGGGTCAGGGGGAAAAACCACGGTAGCCCAATTTTTGTTGATTTGAAACAAGAGGTGCCATCTGATAGTATAGGAAGTGTACTTTCTTTTCATACTTGTTACAGTAGAGAAAAAAACGGAAGTCCACATCAAATCGATAGTTTAAAATTGATACAAGGGGGAAAACAGCTGAAGTTCTGAAAGTCGGGGAAAGATTAACAGTAGTCCATTTCTGCGGTGTATGTTTGTGGATGAAGGTTATCAATATTGGTTCTTGATTCTTCAGTTAAAATACTATTCTTATCTATTACGGTGTTATACACAGTACCTACATAATAAACATTGTAATTAACAACATTATAAAAGAGATTTTATTATTATTGTTACGTTTAAAAATGAACAGTGACTTTAGTCTTATCTGTATACTTGGATGATTACAGGTATACAATATTAACGAATGTCTGATGTCATGAAAAAAATCAGACTTTCAACTCACAAGTCAGGTGAAAACTGTTTTTGTAAACGATTTAAGTGAAGTAAACGATTAACTTGGTGGAATTAATTTTGCTTCTCCATTTCTCGAACCACTTTTCTAATTCAAATAGATGGTTTTGAAGGGCGAAGGATGCGATAGTAGGATTTCGATGTGATTAAAGGATAACCGTGTCATCAGCGAAGCTATAGATGGTAGTGCGAGGGCGTTCAGTGATATCTGATGTGTAGACAGGGAAGCAAATTTATTTCTATAAGCAAATAGACATAGATTTGTTATTTAAAATATTTGTTTTATTTGTTTACCCAAAAAAATAATAATAATTTAAAGGTCACGAACAAATATGCAAGGGACTACAGTGGTTTTCCACGTCATTTCCTTATTCTTTTTGTTTCGGAAAATATTATTTCTCAATTATCGAGAATTTCCCAACCGTTAACTTGGTAACAGAAAATAATTTAATATGGTCAAATTTTCGAGGAAGCTCTAACAGATTTTTACGGTTCGGACCTCTGAGAGTTAATAACATATTAATATTTTTTTTTTAAATATTAATATTGTAACGTTGGATCGTTAAATAAATTAAAAAAAATTCTTTGGTTTAAAATCCCTAACCTTTTGTTGGAACGAAATAGCGATTGGAGTGAACCATCAGAGCACCTATTTGGGACTAGGTTGTTCGAGTTCATGGCCTGGATGATTCTACGAGAGTCCGGAACTTTCCAGACCAGTCTTTTTACGACTATATAAGGAGCGAGTGACTGGCCAGTGGGTCTTAGCCTCAGTATTTGTATTGATTGTGAAGCTCAAGCCATATGATTTGTGTTACAAAGTGATAATTTTTGTAACCTGCTTTAATATTTTAGTATTATTAATTCGTGTGGCATTGACTATTGTTATATTTTCGTTAAATAAATATATTGTTAACCCACAGAAGTGTTACAACATCGTAACCTAAAACAAAAAAAGTCCCAAAACATATGATTTAAAAGAGTTTTAGACTTATAGGAACAAACGGTTCTAGTGCATTTCGGGACAGTTCGAGTACATTCTACGCATGTCTGGAACGTTCTAGAATATTCTTATTCAGACTTAATATAAGGAGCGACAAACTGGAGATTTAGTTTTGCTCTGAAGATGGAATCATATATTTACTTTTGTATTAGTTTCGTCAAAAGTCGTTATTTTTTGTAACATTGCTAATAATTTGAGTTATAATGGTTTGCTTGACATTGTATTAATAATTTTCTTCTAATAAAAATTATTTAAACCTACAATACCTTTAAAAATGATGATATTAAAATACAATAACACTGCATCCTATGAATCAGTAATATTTTTATACAAACATTCAACTAAGAAAGGTGGTATTAAGCCCTTTTTTCTATGCCAGTACAGTATCAAAAAGTATTTAACCATGGAGGATATGGGTAAGAGTACAGTAAAAAAAAATCTGGTGCGTGCGCGCAACACACAACTTTCACTTACCCACTTACTTACATTAGATTAGAAATGAATGCTTTGTGTTAATGCCACTTCTCAAAGTTACACATTTTTCCACATTCATTTCTTACCTGATATTAAAGAACACCTAATTTTCATTAAACATGGCGAATTTGATGAAAATCGTTAAAACCGTTTTTGAGATAATCGAAAAAAAGGTAAAAATCGGAAAAAAAGTTATGAAATAAAGTGCCCCCTCCCTTTGACCAATTTTGATGAAATCTGTGCTGTCACATCGCGGGCATATACCAACACCAAATACTGAGTTTTGTCAAAATCGTTAAAGCCGTTTTTGAGTAAATAAAAAAAACACGTGATAATGAGACAACATTTATTAAGTAAAGTCCCCCCTCCGGTTAATCAATTTTGATGAAATTTTTACAGTCATATCTCGTGCATATTATTACATCAAATACTCAGTTTAATCAAAATCGTTAAAACCGTTTTTGAGTAAATAAAAAAAACACGTGAAAATGATACAAAATTTATTAAGTAAAGTCCCTCCTCCGGTTAATCAATTTTGATGAAATTTTTACAGTCATATCTCGGGCATATAAATAGATCAAATACTGAGTTTAATCGAAATCGTTAGAGCCGTTTTTGAGAAAATCGAAAAAAACATAAAAAGTTATTAAATAAAGTACCCCCTCCCTTTGAGTAATTTTGATGAAATTTATGCTGTCACATCGCGGGCATATACTTACACTAAATACCCAATTTCAGGATCGCACGGTTTATAGTTTTTGAGCTAGTCTGTTCACACACACACACACACACAGACACACACACACACACACAGACCATTTCGCGGGACTTGGTCATTTCGACTCAGGGGACCCCAAAACGTGTATTTCCGTTGAAAACCGGAAGTCGAAATTTTTCACGATCGCAATACTTCCACTTACTATATATTTTATATATAGGTAAGTGAAAGTAAAAACTCTAATTAAGATAAAAGAGTTCATTAATTTTTACAATTTTGCCAATTCTTGGACAGTTGAATAAACGTTACGATTATTGTGTATTACAGTAAATAAATTTTCCATCATATCTGAACATATCTGTTTCTGCTTGAGTCTAAAATCTTAGTTTTGACAAAAACGCTTGATAATATTGTTAAACTATAAAGATGGCTTCCAAGGTTGTTTTTAATAGACACATTCACTATTAAATGCATGAAAATTGTTAATGATTCCATAACATGAATAATTTATTTTGGAAGTAGATATTTTTCGACAGCTATCGAAGGAAAACTACCTAGTACAACGACCCTAGAGAAAGTGATAGAAAAAATTTCTTCCGAGACAATGACAACAAAGAAATTGATGGAGAAAAACCGGATTTAGAAAGCATTACCTCGCCTGGATCACTAATCCCAGACAGCTTTGTATTACAATAAAAAGTCGCTCGTGTCAATCGATGTATTGTTATCCTGCACTTTTATCGATATATAGGGCTTAGCTATGCAGCCGGAATTTTCGCCACATCATACTGTAATTCGATGAAGAAGCAAGTTTTTCGCCAGTAGGAAGATGTTAACGTCTTGAACGAAAAAAAAAAGTCAACTTCAAAAGAGAGTATTCAGGATATATATATCAATTTTTTTGCGAGAATTTGGAAGATTTTTTAAGACGTGAACTTTTGTGTATAATAAATTAATCTTATGACTTATTATTTAGTTTACGAGATACAAGAACCAACCTACCTGAAAACTGTTCTCTCCAATGTTTATGCTGTTCTCTCCATTGTTATGCATGTTATATTCCTTAAACAAAATGCTGCGTAAAAAAAAAAAAAAAAAAAAAAATTGATTCTTTTTAAAACTTATATTAGGAACTTTAAGGAATCTTCAAAGTCATTAATATTGGCGGTTTTACCGGACATGTTAGTAATTAATTTAATGTCTTAAATTCTTGGTTCTTTATCGATGTTTTTATGAAATAGTATATGGGCACATTTAACATCCTTAAATTTCATCAAACATATTTGCAACTGATTTTCTTTTTTTCTTCTTTTTTTTGTAGGAACAGAATTATTTCGTTTCATTTCACATGGAATTAATTGACTGTTTTATGACATAATTGTGAGTAATGACGTTTCTATGATACCAAAATCATATGGAAGGTATGAATGTCCAAAGGGTGAGATTTTGAGATAAATTATCTGACTACTGTGCCACGCGAGTTTATGTAAATTGTACTTAACTATTTTCATTATGAATTGCTTCTCAAATTCTTTAACCAGTCAATTTTTAATTGGACATATTTAACGGAATTAAATACTAACTATTTCTAAATGAAAGGTTGACACTAAAACAAGCATATTTTTTATAGTTATTTTATTTATTTTAATGGTTACAGACAATCCACTACCACCTTAATTTTTAATGTAATACTAATAACAGTTCAGTACAGTTTGTAATGATTTAAACTTAGTCCAATTTAATTGCCAAATGTCTGTTATTTTTTATGCTATTATTGGGTACATAACACTATGGGGATCCATACGAGAAGAACTTTCCGTTTTATAATATTTAGCTTATAAAGCAGTGCAAATATGAGACCTAATATAGGGTGAGAGGAATTTACACTTTTTATAGAATCTAAGGAGCTTAAAGTTATCTCACTTTTTTTTTTTTTTTTTTTTTTTTTTTTTTTTTTTTCTGAACTTACACCACTTTCAAAATAAATGGTCCATATACTGCGATATACAACGTCTGGGAAACTTCGATGATTTTTTTTCTTTTTAGTTATTCTTAAAATATCATTATTATAGTTAGGTCTCTTGTACTATGCTCTGATGACTATACGTTGACCTTCTTTTAAAAAAACTATTTTTGTCATGTTTTGCTGAACCCCTATTCCAAATGTCATAAAAGGTTTTTGTATATTGTTATAAATTAGTCCTAACAATAATAAACAACATTTATGTTTATGATAACGGAATAACTACTGAAAAACGAATTCGCTAGGCCATTTTCCAATACAACATTATTATGAAACGGAACATAATTTTCGTATTATTTTCACGACATACTCCACGTCTCTGAACAGCGGGAGCCATATTATGGGAATGAGTTTCATTATTCTCGAGATGAGATGAATCAGCAACTCGCGTGTATGTGTTGCATGCAACTTACATGTGACGGAAGTCTAATTATCATGAAAAATATTTTAATTCATATCCACAAAAGAAGAATTTATAAGTACATTTTATCCTCTTTTATTAAAAGTATAGACATGATTCAAAAATGTCTACCATATGTAGCAAAAAAAAAAAAAAAAATTATAAGTCACGAGGGGTACATTACAAGATTTTTTTTTTTAAATTGTCCTTTTTCTTTTCCAAGTCTTATCGTAGCAAACCAATGCCTTAGAGCAATCAAACGAAGCAAGAATTCTCATATAATTATTGAAGTAGGCAGCGATTTGGTTGATTCCATCTAAATATAGACGTGGAAGAGCAGAGGCGCCTGAAATGTTGTGTAACCATCTGACATTCAAGACAACTTTCCTCTTCAAGTAAAAAGCTCGGCAATTTCATAATATTATACTCACTTCTGCCTTCCGGTCAGCAACGTTCTCCTGTCACGTTTAGTTTCTTGAATATATTTTTGATTAATTACTCAGTAAGTAAATGTCAAGATAGATGTATACAAGAAGGAGAAAACAAGTCTTATCTAGGAATATTTGAATAGCTGAATTAAAAACAAGTATGTTCACGTAGTCAAAAACTTTCGCTAACACCTTCAGTTCTAGAAAAATGTAGAGCATACCATATCTTCCTGAATTCCCGAATAATATGACATAAAATATCCGCAGTACTGATAGGGAAAATTTAAGGCATTTGTAACAAACTATCGATATGATCAAAGCCATTTTATGATGCGCAAAGATAATACTTGTATAGGGTATTGTTTGGTTTACGACATGTTACTAAACCGCGATTTTTCTATAAATAGTTTTACCTAATGCAACCTGGAAATGAACAATATATTTTACAAAAAATGATTTACGAAAAAAATCAATGATTTAACATACAGATAACATAACAATGTGTCCCTTGTCTTCCTTGGTTCCTTAAGCCTCAGACAATCCATCGAATGCATTTTTCCTCAGTATTGTATACCTAGAACCCAGAAAAACTCATCACAACGAAGAAAGATCACGATTCCAGTAAAAAAGTGGTGTGAAGTCAAATTTCCCTTTGGAACTGGATAAGATTTATCAGCAATGAGATATTACAGCAGGATTATTGTTTAATGACAGGTTTAATTTCTCAGTGTGCTCTTTAATATATAAAATATAAATATATTTATGAAGAATAGATCTCTATATATATAAGAGGCTTTGTCCTGACTGACAGAATCAACGCAGAGCAAAAACTACTAATGATAGAAACTTGAAGTTCGGAATTTAGATTTTAAACACGATGTAGGTAACCATTAAGAAATATATTTCAAAAATGTAACCCCTGAGGGGTTTAAATGGCGAAATTTTCATTTAACTCCAACTGACACCTATTTTTGTACTTCGAGAAAAAATTTCTAATATGAAATCATTTTAGAGATCGTGATACGACGAGTTTAACTCGAAGGCCCCTATGGGGCGTCGAAAACCATGTTTTAAAGCCGAAAAATCAAGCGTTCACGACGAGTAAGCAATTTTTTTTTTTTCGGCGGATTTAGTGAACTCTCTCCATTGCGCGACTCCCTCTTTTCAACGGAGCCGGCAGCTTACCCCTCCAACATTCCACATACCGGAAGCTCCGATCCCTCTTATGTTGTTAATATATAACATATTATATTAAATCAATAACAAGATAATGATCACAGAATTGATTTTAAAGGCTCGCGGGCAAAGCCGCGACGGGGAATGCTAGTAGATATATCTGAGAAGAAAATAGATCAAGAATTTTTTTTATATAGATTCTTATTATTTATTAACAAATAATCATATACAATTATTAAAATTTGCATTCTGCAAAATACTTTGCAATAAGCAAACAAGGCTCCAGCCCTTGTATCGACAGTTCGAATTATCTGTCACGAGATCAATGTTATAAGTCAGTCTTTGGTGAAAGTTGATGTAATTTTCTTTAGCTGTTACAGCAATTGTTGAGATGTAAAAGTCAGTATTAATATATCATTGCTGACATAAAATGGTGCGTATACTATTTACCGTAAATCTTTTGACTGAAAGATTGAATTTTTTGGATATTGGAATTTTTAATATTAGCCCTTTTATTTTAGGAATGTTATAGTTAAATGGTATATAAAGATATAGCAGTAAATTATTATACCATTACATGTTAACATGTAATCATGTAAAATATTAGATAAGTACTATTTTAAGTTTTTAAACGATTGTAACTAATTAAAACAAAAAATAATTTCAGACTGGTCAATGGCCGCGTGGCTGATATGTCAATGTTTTAATAAATGAAATTTAAGAAAAATTTGTTTCGGTGAATACTCAAACTCAGTTGTTTAGATCAACTAAATCAAATAAGATAGATATTTTTGTCGTATTATTCCCGAGTTATTTTGGCCAGGGAAGTTTTTAAAGGAAGAGGAATATTGTTGTTTGTGAAGGAAAAGAGACAGAAGAAGGCACTCAGCCATCAATTATAGCGGACAAAGCAAAGAGCAAGCAAACGCAACAACCCCCGGACCCTCAAAGAGATAAATAAGCCACCACCCACTTCAGCTCATGTCTAAGTACACAGCTCCTCCTACTCTTACTCTGATAGCATTTCATATATATATATATATATATATGTATATATATATATATTCTTATATATGTAAGCTGGTTGCCAATCATGTGTTTTTAGAGGACATATTATTTTGTATAGTGCATTGTTATGGATTTTCTATCTAGAGATGAAACAATGGATTGTTAATCAATTTCTAATCTTGAAACAAATTGGAGTTAATCTCATGCTAAAAATAACGTTTTATTAATACAAATATACAACAATATAATTGATATCAATTATACAAAAACTATAATACCTAAAAATAATTCATTAATAGTTCATTAATTAGTGAAAAACTTGTAAAATTATTAAAATCGAAACTAACCAGTAATACAAACGTTTTAAAAACTATAAGTGGTGTTGATTTTTGTCAAAGCCGGGCTAATCTGCATTTAAAAATAGGAAAAATAGAAGATAAATTAGATTTAATAGTGGTAAAGAACAGCAATTTTTATTATGATTTATTAATAGGATTAGATGCAATAAAGAAATTTAAATTAATACAAGATGAATATTTAAGAATCAAGCAGAAAATAAATGGTAAGGTTATAGAGGTTGATCAGGGATTCGATATAAAACCTAAAAAAGAGGTTCCAAATCAAAATGAGACTATTTTTAATACTAAATTAAACATTGAAAATTCTCAAATCGATTTAGGTCATTTGGAAAAAGATAAAAAGATGAGAATGAATAGATTAATTATGGATTATCATTCATGTTTTGCTAAAAATAAATTTGACGTTGGATCTATAAAATCTGTAGAGGCTCACATTTAACTAAAAGAAGAAAAATATGTTTCCAAGAAACCTTATAGGTGTTCATATCCCGATCAAGAAGAAATAGACTCTCGGATTTCTAAATTACTGGAGAATGATTTGATTGAAGAATCCTCATCACCTTTTGCATCACCGGTCACATTGGCGTTTAAAAAAGAGGAGGGGCGGAGGATTCGCTTATGTGTTGATTTCCGTGAGTTGAACAAAATTGTCGTTCCAGAACCCCAGCCGTTCCCGAGAATAGAAGATATGGTCGTGAATGCCGGAAACTGCAGTTATTTTACGGCACTAGATATAAACTCGGCTTTTTGGTCTATACCGTTAAGAAAAAATGACAGAAAAAAAAAACTGCATTTATAACTCAAAAAGGCCATTGGCAATGGAAGGTGCTTCCTTTTGGATTTAAAAACTCACCAGCGATATTTCAAAGAGTGTTAGCAGGAATAATTAGAAAATACAATTTAGATAAATTTAGTGTCAATTATATTGATGACATACTATTTGTTTCTGAAACTTTTGATGACCATTTGATTCAAATTAAATTATTTTTTGAGGCTATTAAACAAGAAGGTTTTAAATTAAAATTATCAAAATGTAATTTTGCCAAACCTTCCAGTATTTGGGTCATATAATTGAAAATGGTAAAGTTAGTCCGATAAACGAGAACCTAGGTGCTACTAAAGAGTTTAATCGACCGAAGAACAGGAAGATGGTTCGTCAGTAGTTGGGAAAATAAACTTCTATCATAAATTCATTGATCATTGTACACAGCGTTTGGCCCCATCGCATAATTTACTAAAGAAAAATATTCGATTTATTTGGACTGAACAATGCGAAAATTGTTTTAATGATATAAAGCGGTACCTACGCTCAAAGCCTATATTAGCCATTTATGATAAAGATAAAGAGGTTATAATTGAGGTTGATGCGAGCCGTTTTTGTTTGGGGGCTGTTTTAAAACAACCACAAAAAGATGGCATTTTACATCCCGTCGCATATTTTTCGAAGAAGCTAACTCCAGGACAGATGAAGAAAGAAATAATGTATTTAGAATATCTGGCCATCAAAGAAGCAATTATTTTTTGGCAATATTATTTGATAGGTCATCTCAGATCACAAACCATTAGTAAACTTAAAATCAATACCTAGAACTGATGAAGCGATGGGTGATTTGATGTTGTATTTGTCTAAGTACAATTTCAAAATCATTTATAAAGAAGGAAAAGAAAATATTGAGGCTGATGCTTTATCTAGAAATCCTGTTCTCGAAAGTTTTTCTAATGAGGATGATTGTTTAAAAATTGTAAATATGATAAAATTGGAAGAGATAATTGCTGATGAACGAGATATTAAGGAAGAAATAGAAAAGACCAAGAATATAGTTAAAGATGGTGATATCAGTTTTAAACTTTTGAATAGTAGAAAAAGTATTTATGTATCAGAAAAGTTTGGGTTAGATTTAATCAAGAAAATACATAAAGTTTATGGTCATATTGGTAATACTCATATAGCAAACAAACTAAGACTTTTTTACTATTTCAAAAACATGGATGATAAAATAAATCAGTATTGTCAAACGTGTGAAATCTGTAAGAAAAATAAATCTAGATCAAGTCGGGCTATAGGTATACTATCAAAATTAGGACCGGCTAAGCAGCCCTTTGAAATTCTGTCGAAATTCTGGTGGATCATTTCACTAGACATGCGTAGATCTTAACTTCAAGCAAACAAAATGCTCAGGATTTTATTAAATTAATAAATCCGTTGACAAAATATTATGACATAAAAATGCTGTTGGTCGATCAATACACAGCATTAAATTCATAGAAATTAAAAAAATATTGAAAAGAAAAAGGAATTTAGTTTATACCTCAGTCGATAATCCTCAATCGAACGGCTTAAACGAGCGATTGAACCAAACATTGGTGAACAGGATTCGGTGTAAATTAAATGAAGATGGTAACAATACACCTAGGACAAAAATTGCTGAACAGTGCTTAGATGAATATAATAATACAGTACATAGTAGAACCAAATTCACTCCAGCATATCTTTTATTTGGCACGACGTCAGAAATTGTACCTCCTCAACTAAAACAAGCAAATAATTTAGAAAAGGATAGAGAAGAGGCTTTCGAAAATCCTAAAAAAAGTTTTGAAAGAAATAAGATCAGAATATACAAGAACAGAAGAAAATATGAATTTCAAGAAGGTGACTTAGTGTATGTAGCAAATGGTAACAAATTAAACAGGAATAATCTAGATGAGATCAGAAGTGGACCATTCATGATAAAGAAAAGACATTCTAATTCAATCTATGAATTAGGAAGTAGAAAGAAACGAAAAGAAGGGAATCTGGAACAGATTCTCTGGAACAGCTGTGGAACACAGCACCAAGCTTGTACCTTACTCTTTTCCTATGCAGTAAAAGAGTCGTCGACCAAGGGAAGTGTAAGCTGGTTGCCAAACACGTGTTTTTAGAGGACATATTATTTTGTATAATGCATTGTTATGGATTTTCTATCAGGAGATGTAACAATGGATTGTTAATCAATTGTTATTTTTAGGTATTATAGTTTATGTATAATTGATATCTATTATATTGTTGTATATTTTTATTAATAAAACGTTATTTTTAGCATGAGATTAACTCCAATTTGTTACAAGATTAGATATATACATATAAGAATAATAGAGAAAATCCAAAAAAATAAATAAATACACTATATCTACAAGGCTAATCAGGTTGGCTGATCTTCCTACAACATGGCATTCGGAATGCTTAATTCTTTCAAATAACTTTGTTATAACTAAAAAAATTTTTTTGCACCTTAAAAATTATACTATCAGTAATAACATGCAAATGATAATTTCTGTATAAATTTCTGGACAACCAGATATCTCATTCGGTTTCTCAAAAAAATTATTCAAGATCTCAAAAAAGTTTTTAGCCAAATTTCAATGTTAATTAAAATACATTTGAACAATATTCAAATGAAATGAAATACTTATTAATAGTGTTTTTATTTTATTATTTTAAATAACATTGTTTAATAAACTCGTTACAATTTTGTATATGAATTTTTTCAATGGCGAAGATTTATATTAATGGATAAATATCCAATGGAAATCGATATAGACATCAAAAAAGAGAACGTGATTTGCGAAATCAAATTTAAGACGTTATTATTTGTCTGTATTTTTATATAACGTCACTTCCTGGAAGTACGACTACGGAGGATGATACTGCAGTGGAAGTCCTAAATTTTGCCCGTATAGGCGTCATTAGGACCTGACATATAACAAGTTCTTGACTTTAAGGGGATTTTACGTCCCCTCCGAAGGATGGATTTTTAAACTCTCTTCAAAATTCCCAGAGGCACCTGTCCGGCCGGCAACGCAGCCACGATTTTGGCTTAGTTAGTTCGTCATGTTAACCACTATTATAGTGGTTAGCGTGACCAGTGGCACTATACCACAGTTGCCTAATATGCTACTGTTTAAATAGCAATGTTCGTCTATAGAAGTAATTAAGTTTTTTAGTAAAAATTAATAACGTCCATTGGCTGATTCAATGGGAGGAGGGCTGTGGGGGCACCAGCCCTCCCATTTCGGAAATATGTTTGTCATATAGTAATAGAGTTTTTACTTTAATAAAAGTAAGGAAGTAAGGTAAAACTGCTTTCGATGCCAGATGAAAGAATACCTAGGCAATGCTTAATTGAAATGTTAGCGTCGGCAGATTCGGACCCAATCCAATACAACTGGGCAGCACAACTGCTGCATTTTCTTCTATTGATTGGTGCGGAAGAAGTATGGTTGGCTCAGAGTCTTTATATCCTAAATAAATCGGTGAATGATCTGCTGGAGAAGTTTACTAATCATTTTTTGAGCAAGGACATCGAGCAAACAATAAACTCATCCTATAATCCCAACTATAGAGTTATATGCCCGTTAGGTCAGGCTCAACCATATATTTCTTGGCGAGTCAATATATTAAAACTGAGATTGGTAAGCCAGCTAAGAGTCAGTAATGTGAATATACACCGTTTTAGAGTTAATAGAAAAATTCATACAATAGACAGTAGAGAAGTTTGCCCCATCTGCAACAGAAATGAGTTGGAAACAATAGAACATCTTTTCATCACCTGCTCCGTGTACAACCGCTTCAGAAACAAATACCTATCTGTAAAAAACTCAATTTGTGAGTTGCTGGAAATAGAATCAATTGTCAAAATTAATGATATATCTAACTTCCTTCTATATTCGCTTGCCGAAAGGAATTTTATCTTGAATTGTTTTTAAATAACCGATAATAATCTATACCTACTGTTCTTTCGTACATATGTCTGTCATAATTTTTCTATCCAATTATTTAGTTATTTAAAAATTATTTATTATAATCCGATAATTATCTGAAAATGTAAATATTGTATGAATTTTCATTTTATTATGTTGTATTTTGATTTGAATTGTAGTTAGACTATATTTATGTTCATATTCATAATGTCATGTAAAAATATGTGCCAGCCCAAACTCTATTTGGACAGAGCAGTGTCTCCAAATACAATTAAAGGTTTCATTTCATTTCAAGGTAAATAGGCAGAGATAGCCGAGCGTGAACCGCCGGTCTGGTAACATTTTCATGGGTGGGTTTTTCTTTCGTGGCGAACCCACGGAATAAATCTCGACCTTCCCATCATGGCTCTGATGGTAAAATGTAGGGTACAGTAACCCCCTGTATGCTACACATGGCTAATAAGGGGTACCGAATTAAAAAAAAACTTTTAAATAACAAATAATATGCAGGTAATATAACAAGTAGCATTTTAGTCGGGAAAATAAATTAAAATTTAAAAAAGCTGATTGGCAGATCCAGGGGAAGTATTGTGGGGCTGAAGCCCACCTTTACAAACGGCTAGATCTGGCAATGACGTGTTGTAATTAAAATAAATAAAACTATGAAATTAGAAATCTCACATGATGCGTAACTTATGATTCAGTTTTATATTTATTAATATGATTAAATATTAAAATTATTCACAGGAAATAATATGTAAATATTATGCTACAAAGGAATAATTAGAAATTGTCAATTGTAAACTTTATGAAATAATTGCAATAAATATTTCGGAAATGGAACATTGTTTTCAAATATTCTATCGGTGAATCTTAAAAAATTTCTGGGAACCATAATTTTCTTTTTGATTCTGACAAAACATGAAATTAATAAAATCCTGTATCTTTGAACGAAAGAGGTTTTTGGTATATTTACAAATACTTTTAGCAACACCTTAACCAAAATTCGTTCTTATTCTGAAACCTAACCTCTCTCTCTTTTAGGTTTTTTTTATATTGTTGAAATTGGTTACATCCATACCCAACCTATCAGCAAGAAAACATAACTGTCTAAATTAACTTCTAAGAAAAGATAAAATAATAAAAACATAGATATTTTATAATAGCTATAGTTATTTAATTTATTTAATAGTTGCCAGTCCAGTAATAATCGTTGAAAATGATTTAAAAACCCTCCATTATAAAATTTAATAGTAACTAATAAATCATGAATATTACACACAGACATGCAATAAATTAATAAAGGTATAAAATAAATAAATAAGTACAATCAATAAATATTTATTTAATTTAAAAACTGTCCACATAATGTCTTTCTTAAAAACAATAACAATCCTTAATACTGTATTTAAATATATATCCAATCAGTCTTAAATATTCAAAACTTTCACAAAATCAGTTGTCCCTATTTCTCAAAATGTCAGGGATCCGCCACTACGATTTCCAAAATTAATTTTTACGTCTCCACTCATCGCTGAATTTCTCCTAGTTTCACCTCCGTCTTATCTCTAGCCTGAGTCATGGTCAGAGAGGGGAGTCTTCTAACTGTTTATGGAAATGTCAGGAAAGCATTCTGAAACGAAAAAAAATAAATAATATTAATTTAAACATGGTGCAATAGCAGCCTTAACTAAGCAAAATAAAGTTAGTTAGTTTTTAATTTACATAATTTTGGCTAAAAAATAGTATTTGTTGATCAGAATATGAAGTCAGTTAATAGAAAAAGGATGTGTCAATATGTTTGTTTTGTTTTTTTGAAATAAACATGGGAAAAAAAAGAACTCAGCAGCACTCTCTTCCTAGCTTGATCCAACAACTAGAGCTTTTGAAGTAAGGAGATCTCTCATCTAGCGACTTTTTGATCTCCTCGACTGGGATGTTAACTGTAGCAGTTTCCATCATTAAACCTTCGTGTAAGTTATAGTCCGGGAGCTGAGGGCCAAAAAGTGTCTGAATGGAAGAAAAATTTTGATCTTATAGCATGAAAGTACTTATTTCATTCATTTCACTATTTACATTTAAAAAAACGAAGGACGAGCAAGAAGTAAGCACTGCGAATACTTTCACGTTTTTATTTGTATTTTCAAGCAGGATTTAGGTAATGCTGAGTTTCTTTCATGCTGAATTTGATGCTGTGCAACTTTTATCTAAAGCATTTTTCATTTAAACTAGATGATTTTGAGTACAAGGCGTTAGAGCTAACGTTTCTACCAAAGTTGTAAAAAATGCAGATTTTTGGTGTTCCCAACCCGGCTAAACCACTAAACCTATTTAAACTTCAAATATAAGATTCCATATTCAATAGTACAACCTTTTATACTATTGAGAAAGCAATTCTTTGTGATCTGTATATGTCGATTTATTTTTTGAAAATTTAGGAAATGAAAAAATAAAATAAAAAAATTTCAAGGATTTTAAGCCACTAAGCACTAAATATGTTTATGTTTTAATTACTTTGTCTCCACGGGAGTGGGCTTATTTAAAAATTAAGCAGCTCATTTTAGGCAGAAGTTGATATTCTACAAGTCTAAAATTATAGGTAACATTTTTTACTTGGAGTAGCCCTCTTCATATGGTAGGCTTTGGGACATAATTCATGTTCTTGCTAAAATGGCTAATATTGTGGATAACTGATAATCGTCTTCGGCGAAAAGACCGATTCAACTTTGAGGAGCTCAGTCAACGCGAAATTTTACGCCCTTTTATTTTAACGAGAACACAATTTTCTCTGTGATAAATTGTTTCCGAGTTATGTGCGAAAAATTGCAAATTTCAATTTCAAATTTGATGGCAACCGATCTGAGGTCGCAGATGTTCACATTTTTTCTCTATGAAACGAGTAATTTAAAAAACATTCTTCAAATCAGACACTTTTTTGGCCCTCAGCTCCCGGACTATTAGTATGAAAATGTTTACAGAGAGTCGCAGTGTGTTGGTCAAACGTTGGCTGATGATCAGCACGTAGGGTCTGGTTCACTTACCAGGCAGCCTTGCTTACGAGTCGTAGTAGTTTCGATTGGAATCTTTAGATTTTATTTACAGTGGATCTTTTTAGCTTACCGTATATCTGATCTGTTAGGAGTATGCCCATTTAGGTTTAAATACTTACATTTATTTTTCTGTTTTAGTCTTAGTTTAGAAGTTATATAAAAATTGGTATAAAGTATTTTAAGTTTTTTTTAATTTTTTTTTGTTTCATTTGAACATGTGGACGCCATGTCTTCCTTTTTTCGAAGTTGAATTCGAGATGATCACTTTGTCAATCAGAGAAAATTCGTCAATATAGACTGGGGTACAATTATTTTTCGAAGCGTCAATGTAACGTGCTTTTTGAATTGTCGTGATTTAGGGTCAATTTAAAATTAGATACATAAACCTTTTACATAAATTAAACAATAAGTTTTTTACAAGAAGATAAGATTACAGCCAACGAGTTAAAAGCTAATCCTAAACGAATATTTTTTCATAAACTGAGAATAAATTTTTATTTAAATCACAAATTTGAGCTGATCGTTACACTATGCGTAGAACCTAGAAGATAATGGACGAAGTAACATTTTTGGAAAAACATTGTTACATGCGAAATGTGATGGTAAAAATGGTTCTCTTTTTGCAGTAAAGCTATCCAAACGGATTAAGTTTGAATAAATAAATGAGTGTCAATCAACAATCAGTGGGTAAAAATAAGTTGAACAATGGTCCCGCCTTCGAGTCATGCTGTGGCAAGTAATTTTCATTATTTAACACAGCAATGGATCGTGCCCCTTTGATTTACAATCAGCCATTTGGGGAAAAAAACACTGGCGTTCATGTGCAAAAAACCTTGCAGATCCTTTGCACCCCACCCCCATTCCAAATGTCAAAAACTATGTACTGAATGTCCCAAAATAAAAGCAGAGATAATTTTAAAATTATCAGATACACGATTTTATAAATAAGCATGACTGCACAGTTATGATTTTAAAGGATTAAAGGAGTGTAATTATACTATACTATTGTTTGTTTATTTTAACGTCACTTAATGCCACTAAGGCTAATTGGACGATGCTACAGTGGGAGTCCTAAATTTTGCCTATCCAGGTATAATTAGGATAGGGATCTTTAACGAGTACCTGACATCGTACAGGCTCGGGACCTCCATTTTACGTCCTATACGAGGGACGGCATAGCTATGAATTTTTTTACTCCCATTAAAAAATCCTAGGGCCACCTCGGGACGCGAATCCGCGACCTTTAGTATTGTAAGTTTCTATGCTAACCACTACACTACATGTGACCCCATTATACTGTACTATTAACTATTTAAATTAGAATACATATTAATCAACAGAATTTAATCTTAAAAAAGTAAGGTACCTAAAAACAACGAGTAGGCTAGTAAGTTGGCGTTTTAGACAAGAATTTATAAATACTAGTCTTCTCTAAGAGGATAAATCATATTTTAAAAAAAATCAACCTAAACAAAATAGGACAAACATCAAAAAATAAACATCATATAGGATAAACATCAAAAAATATATATCCCATTATTTCAAATATCGAGCAATATATTTTTTAAATAAATTTAGAAACATAAAATGGAAAAAAGAAACTTACTTGTTAACAGGAGAACTAAAAAGTTCAGCTCAGGTACCAAACATTATTACTAACAGAGGATTTATATAAATTACCTGAAAAAAAAAAAAAAATCAAATTTAGAAAATTGAATTTTTTTTTCACACTAGTTAATTTATGAGGAAACAAATAAATACAGCTCAATGAAGACCAACTATGCAGTTAAATGTTTTACTTATTACTTATCTTATTTTCTAAGTTTTGTTGTATTCCCTCAAAAATATTATATGTCAATAGAAAATAAAAATTATTGTAATTACTTGAAGGATATCCCCTGTCCGCTAATGGCTGACCAATCCTAATTTTACATTTATTTTCGTTAGCAATAAAATACTTCAGAACACCACATAATTTTATATTAACTAAAATATTGCCGAAGCTTGCGTAATAAAATATTACACAGGGTCTAACAACTTTTCATAGAATTAAGAGAAAATACATTGTCCCTGGTTTATCAATTGAAGCGTGGAAATGCATAAGGGTATAAGTGCCTTAGGAAATTTTTACAGAAATGATGAGACTTTTCCTCATACACCCATGTCATCTTTCATACGTTCGATGAACTCTTTTCAGACAACAAAACATTACTTATACAAACCCATTTCTGAAGAATGGCTGTGGCAAATATAAAAATTTGGCAAAAAAAAAACTTTGTTTTATTTTTTTGGCACTTAGACCCTTATGCATTTCCCACTTCAATTTATAAGGAAATAAATAAATAGAGCTCAATGAAGACCAACTATGCATTTAAATTTTTTACTTATCTTATTTTCTAAGTTTTGTTGTATACCCTCAAAAATATTATATTTCAATAGAAAATAAAAATTATTATAATTACTAGAAGGATAGTACCGTGCGCTAACGGCTGACTAACCCTCATTTTACATTTATGTTCGTTAGCAATAAAATGCGTCAAAGTACCACAGAATTCATAATATACTACATATTTCAGAAGCTTGAAAATAAAATATTATACGGGGACTAACAACTTTTCATAGAATGGAGTTGACAATGGATACATTGTCCCAGGTTTATCAATTTTCAATCGCAAAAAGTTACAATAAGAAAATATGGTATTTTATTTTCATGGGTTCACAGATCATAAAGTCTTCGGTGATGAATAAGGGGTTCGTGGTAGATCTTAGGTGCTTATGTTCTAAGTTTCTCTTCTATTTTATGGATGTATCCATGTATTTTTTACAAAATTAATCTACTATTTTCTTTAATAACATTGAATTGGAGGACTGAATTCTTTGGAAGTTTGAGAGCTAAGAACTCTCACCTTAGTTCTAGGGAGGGAGGAAGGGTCTAATTATTATATCCTGTCAGGGGTTTAGAGTGCTGTCAAATTATTTGGATACTTGTAGATATATTTTTTCAAAGTGAAATCTTTATTATCTTATTAATTTATAAAAGTTTTATGATGGTAATTTTCTAACAGATTTTAAGTATTACACAACGCTATCAGTTATAGTATAGTAATAGTCTTACTTTTTAAATAATTTTGCCATTTATTGCCAAGGGATTGGAAAAGTGCTCATCTGTGAGATTGGTGATCCTCGCTTTTCATAAAGATATGGTACAGTGTTATTCAATCCGTGTAATTTTAACATTTCTAAAAGTTGTAAATAACTAATACATGCTGTGTATTATCAGTGTAACAAGTGTCAGATTTGTTGTTGTGAACCATGGATTACTTGAAAATATTGATTTTTAATGCTGGCACGTTTGAAATTGTTGGTCTTGCTAAGCAACTAGTCTTGCAATTTTATTTGATAATTAAATGAAAATCCGTCAGTGTATGGAACCGAAACAAAAAGCCGAAAATCGACTGTATATTGCCTGCCACAATTTTCAAAAGAATCGAACAACAAAACGGCTCTATGCAGATGACATTTTCGCTCGTTGTTCTCCTAAAGAACTTTGACATTAGTGAAACATGAGATAAAAATAATAAGATTATAGAAAAAATCAAGATTTGTGTTCATTTCCCAAAAGTATATACAGGAATCATTGAATTTTCTCGAGAAGAAAATTCAATCAAAATCAAATCTGAATATCAATCAAAATCTGATAAATAGATCACATTTTATGATATTGGATTTCGTAGCCAAAATCACATTTTAAATTATTTATTTATTTGATCTGCGCATACACCAGTAATAAAAAGTCAAAAATGCTGAAAACGCTCTTTTGAAAGATTTAAATTGTCAGAAAAACATGTAGTTTAATACTAGTAGGGTTTTTAAAAATGTGACTGATAATCTGTATAAAGCGAGTCTAATTCCATAACTTTTTAAATTTTGTTTTGCATATTTCTTGGGGTTCGGTGCATTAAAAACCTTACTTATTTTATATCAAGGAAAAAAGAAAGTAAGTATTGATGTACTTTTCTGATTAATTACACTACTAAGGTAGTACATAGATAACTATTTAGTCTACTAAATTTACTACTAAATACTACTAAATACTAGATACTATACTAGTATTTTATTATTCTTATTATTTTATTTTATAGTATTTTATACTATACTATACTAGTACTACTAGTATTTTATTTTATTATTATACTATCTAGTATTTTATTATTCTAACGTTTCAGGCTTTTGGACCATCTTCTGTGGTTATCTATTGTACATTTTTTAGCTCCATCGCCATTTGTCTTTACATAAAACTGTTATATATGAAAATATATCTGTCATTACTTCATAGTAAATGATCAACTTATTATAAGCACTTATTATGGCTCTGGACAATTTCATTGTGGACTTTTTCATTAGTTTACTAAGTATATTTTTACGGAGACCTATCAGAAGAAGGTATAGAGATTATGGGCACACCATAAAATGCATTTAAATATTTTTTTTTTTTTTTTTTTTTTTTTTTATAAAATTTGTTAAATAACATTTATTTAATGGTGGAAGCATGCCTAATTACCCATATTCGAGGATCAAAGAGTATGATTGCAAATTATGTATACATTTGCACAAACATATATATAAAGGTGTATGTAACATTGCATGTTACTGCAAAAATAAAGTGGATAAGCAAAGTCAACGGATCTAGTTATTTAGGTTGGGTTTGTTGTTATATTGACTGCTGTATAATATTTATAAAATGACTTACCTCACAATAATTATGTGAGATTCTTGTATTCCAAGTTTGTCACAACGTTTGCAGCAATGAAGACAACTTTACTGCCTCATTGCTTCGAGTTCACTTTTAGCCCGGACTGACCAAACTGTACATTGCAACTTCGTACTCCCACAAAGTCTGTGTCAGCAGCATTTGCAGGTTCTTTGCCACTGATAGCATTTCACTGATAATATCCCCTCTCCGCCCAACTAGTACCTAATTATAGAAAATAAAATCAATACATATCCTTTTTTCGCTTTTGGTTTTTGCAATGAGGGCGATTTTCATATTTCTATCTTAAAAACCGGTTCGCTATAAAGTAATACTCCAATAACAAACTTATTATTTTAGGTATCAGATAGCTGTTCATAATTATTTAATAGCCGTTGTTTCTACCCAGCCATATAAATCTTCGACAGAGCTAAATAAAATACTTATATAGTATTTATAAAATTAAAATAAAAAGCTTAATTTTTTTATTATATTTCGTATTTAGACAAGAAACCTTAATTTTTTGGTAATGCCTTTATATATAATAATATTAGTTGTTAACGTTCCGGGATAGCTTTGTCGCCATCTTCAGAACTCATATAATTATATTGATAATACACAAATTGTGTTATGATTATTTGATCGGCCATTATTAACATATTATATTATTCCAATAGGACGATTCATAATCAGGATTTTCAGTTAAAAAAAAATTTATTTTAAAAAGCCAACGTTTTGATTCTTACATGTGGATCTTCATCAGCGCTTCTGAGTTCAGAATAATAAAGAGACTGAGTGATGAGTCTCTTGATTCAGTCTCTGGACTCAGAACCAGGAGCTGGAGTCTCAGGAATGAGTCTCTGGACTCAGAAGCCCTGAAGAAGATCCACACGTAGGGTCCGAATCGTTGGCTTTTCAAAAAAAAATTTTTTGATTTTTCAAAATTTTTTTTTTTTTGGGGGCTTATCAAAATCAAATTTTTCAAAACTGAAAATCATGACTATGAATTAAACTTGAATAACAATTGACTATTTCTCACCTCTATTACACCAATAATACACTGAGCAACAACTGGATTATTTTTATTCTACATACATAAAGATGAAATTCTGTTTGTTTATTCTTAATAGAAATCCATATCGTTTGTCCTAAATTCTCCAAATTTCGCTCAGTGGTTCTTTCATAAGATGCGAAAACCTTTCCATATTAAAATTGCATAACTTCAGTCAATCTCTGGGTATATTCTTTATTTTTATAAAAATCGTTATGATCTCGTTTTTATTAGAGACGAGTTAAAATTACCCGGGTGGAACCGGGATATACATACAGCTAGTATAAAATAAGATCCAAAGCCAAAATAATCCAGTTTTTGGTCAAAAAGAAGTAAGAAAGGAAAAAGAAAATTAAAATATGTTATTAAGTGGCCAATGAAGTAATCATAACTCGAATTTTAGCAAATAGTCAATTTGTGTATTCACAAAATAATTATATCAGTTCTGAAAATTGTGAAAAAGCGGCCTAGGAACGTTAACTTCCGATACTACAGTAAATAAAGACAGAGAAAAAAAAGAAATAAATTCTTTCTAAAAACCTAAAAAGAAATTGAATACCTCCACTCATAAACAATAGAAAATGCATCAATTTTTATGCGCAATTTTGTATATTGTTTCTTTAACCCTTATCCAGACGATTAATAGGGGTAAAAAAATCGGCTCTAATAAATTACTTACTCAAGATTTTTTTAGATTAGTTTTAGTTAGCTCCACTAGATCTTACTTACGTTACCTCAAAATACTAAAAGTCGCGGGTTGGCGTCCCGAGGATTGGCCCTAGGATTTTTTAATGGATGTAAAAAATGCTTGTCCATGCCGTCCCTCGGATAGGACCTAAAATGAAGGTCCCGAGGCTGAATGATGTTACGTACTTATTAAATATACCTATCCTAACTATACCTGGATAGGCAATATTTCCGATTAGCCTTAGTAGCATAAAATAGCGTTAAACAAACTAACAAAAGTATGGAACTTTTATCGCGTTATTTCATATTTAAAAAGAAAAAATGAACATCCACACACTCTTTTAGCTTTTTTCCCCTTAGGCTGTTAGTTGAAATTAACTTTGTGTAGATACCAATTTTACAAGTGTAAGAGTAAACTAATCGAACTACGATGAAAAAGTCAAGTTTTATCACTTGAGTCAGCCTAGATAAAATTTCAACCTGCACAAACCTGATTCGAATCTGTGTCGCTTGGTTCGAGAACGCAAGAGCGGGCAACGATCTTAACACTTTCCAATGTTAAGACCAAACAAAAAGTAGTTTCATTGCATTCATCCAAGGTCCCATGTAAACTTTGTTTTCAACTTCAAAAAAGGATAAAACTGAAAATCATCAAACGAATATTCAGGCAAACCATGTGATCCTATTTTTTTTTTTTTTTTTTTTTATCTGTAGTCTTCAAATAGTGAACAGAAAATCGATCAATCCCATAGTGATCTATAGTAGTGATGGGACATTGAAACCTAAATATCGATATTCTCATCGCTAGATATATCTGCCTGTAATTATTGTTATCATCCGTAGATACAATCGAGATAGGTGTGAATTTTGAAAAACCAGTATTTTGAAATATGAATACCATCTATTTACACTAGAGAATATTTATTCTCTAGTACATCGGCGCATTAAAAAAGGTGTAATTTTCTTTTTAAAAACTATTAATGAAAAAATCTGGCTTTGATATCGTAAGAATTATTACAAAATGTTTGACAGAAATCTGAGGTATTGGAAGAAATAGAGTAAGAAATAATATTGAGAAAGCTAAGGGAGCCGGAAGATTTTGCCAAAGTTTACGAAAGATAAAATGCGAAACAATTATAGGAAATAAATTAAGAATTACTAATATCAAATCAATGAAGAAATCAATAATTTCAAAAGTAGTAAAAAAAATATTACTATTGAAAGAAACGAGGTTAACCATAGCTTAGGATGTGGAACAGTAAAGAAAGAATAAAATAAAAGCATGGGAGAAGACTAAAGATAAGAAATAATAGGCAATTGTGGAACAGAACTTGGCACGTGTAACTGCAAGGAAATTTCCCTGACATTGTGAATTAACACGGCCTGGATATGCAGACATGTCGCGGTCCTCTACAATTTACAATGCACTTCACACAAACAAACGTTATAGCCTTTATACTATATTTCTTTATTCCTTTTATATATCTTATATCAACCGGAGACGTGTTAAATTTCTATAATATTGTGATGTGAAACACAAAACATATGATTTAAAAGAGTTCTATTCTCGTTGTTGGGGTAGTTGAAACAAATTGAAGCGTGGAAATGCATAAGTGTCTAAGTGCCAAAAAAATAAAACAATTTTTTTTTGTTGCTAAATTGTTATATTTGCCAACGCCATTGTTCAGAAATGGGTATAAGTAATGTTTTGTTGTTAGAAAAGAGTTCATTGGACGTATGAAAGATGGCATGGGTGTAAGCACTGAACGTAGTTCACCCTAAAGGGTATAAGTCACATCATTTCTGTAAAAATTTCCTAAGGCACTTATACCCTTATGCATTTCCACGCTTCTATTAACAGGTGTTAAAAAATGAGGGTTAGTCAGCAGTTAGCGGACAGGGGCTATCAGTAACTATAATAATTTTTATTTTCTATTGAAATATAATATTTTTGAGGCAATACAACAAAACTTAGAAAATAAGATAAGTAAAATATTTAACTGCATAGTTGGTCTTCATTGAGCTCTATTTATTTATTTCCTTATAAATTGAAGTGGGAAATGCATAAGGGTCTAAGTACCAAAAAAATAAAGCAGAGTTTTTTTTGCCAAAATGTTATATGGGCCAAAGCAATTCTTTAAAAATGGGGATAACTAATGTGTTGTTGTTAGAAAAGAGTTCATTGGACGTATGAAAAGATGGCATGGGTGTAAGCACTGAACGTAGTTCACTATAGGGGGTATAAGTCACATTATTTCTGTAAAAATTTCCCGAGGCACTTATACCCTTAGCATTTCCACGCTTCAATTATTCTAGACAAAGCCACGTATAAAGAAAGAAATACTTAATAATAAGACCTCAAAATAAATCTTTTATTACGATTTTCGTTTAAACGATTCACCTAACGTTTATGGACAGAGAAAGATTATTGGAGTATAAATTATAAAAAGATGATTAATTGTGAGGATTTTCAGTAAAAACATTCCTTAACTCAACAATCTCAGAAAAAGATTCACATGCTTGGATCGAAACGTTGGCTTTCCAAATAAAAAATGATTTGACTGGCAATCCTGACAATTATTCATCCTTGACCATTACACATCCCAAGAATAGAAATTATTCAATAAAAGATACAGGAAATACTATTGAAGGTACACAAATTTTCTTTCAAGTTCTATATTAAAAAATACTCATGCTAAAAAAGTAGGTTCAGACTAAAAGCATATTATTAAATATTAACAAGAAGAAATAAATATTATAGGCAAAAGTAATATTTCGGCAAAAAAGTAAGGTCGAAAAATTTTAAAAAATGTATATGGTCAATTGAAAAATTTAGGCCGACATTATGGGTCAAAACTTCAGCAAAAATAAAAAAATAAATAAAATAACCATCTGCGGGTTTAATAAAAATTAACAAATTAATTTATATACGAGGGGGTTTATAATTTAAAATTAATGATTTTTTTTTTAATTATAAAGAAATAATAAAATCTACCACACTTAAGGGCATTTAATATTAGTGCACAAAGGATACATCCACACAAGATCAATAATAATAATAAGAAACGAAAAATAGAAACTAAAATACATACAAACAAAATATAAAATAAATAAATACAACCTAAATAGAAACTAAAATATATACATCCATCCATTGAAATAAAATTGAAAAAAAATATATACACGCATTTAATTGAATTTAACTATAACGTTCTAATCATATTCGATATTACTACCTTTAGAAAAAAAAATGTACCTTCAAAATTTTTTTACTGATATTCAACAACTTTCAAGGTTTTAATGGCTGATTGTTCAAGAAACAACTTATAATATAAAAGGAATCAAATTTAATTATTCGATATAATTTTAATAATTTAAGCAATATCTCAAATTATCGTAAGGAATAAGATAATTTATAATTAGAAGGGTGCTCGTGATTGACATAATGATAATCATTAACGTATACATGATACAGAAATCATAATACCATGCACCTAACCGTACGTGTAGCAATCAGAGGACTTGCTGACCCAATTGAAAATGCCAACCTGGTAGGACGTTAATGAGGCAAATCACTCATAATTATATCCAATTAGAGCTTTGGAGTGAAAGTATAAATCGATCCATCGAAATCATATCAATTATCGATGAGGGTAGATTAATATATACAGAGCGGTGGTTATTGTTTTTGATAGGCGGAGGAAGGTACGTCATTAAGGCCTAATCATCGGGCTCAAGGGTTTGCACAACGGGGCAGGATCAACCGACTTATTGTTGGTGTTATCGAATTCAATAAATAAAACAATTTATTTATTTATAATTTATACATTATTACATAAATACATTTATTTATTTAATCAATCTACTTAAATAATCAGAAATATTGAAAATAACTTGAGAAATACTATTCGAATTAAAAGTAAAGTTCTAAAGTGCGGAATGGCTGAATGGGCTAGCGCTTTATGCTTTGCCCATTAGATAAACATGAAGTTCGCGGTATCGAGTACCAAGTACTATCAACAATCCGTCATGATCCCTCGCCTTCGGGGAAATCACCATTTAGCCTAAAAAGCGAGAAGCAGGATGACAATAAAAATTACTTAATAGATTAATTTTCATTTTTTATATCTAAATTCACATAACGGCAACGTTGTGAAAAACCTACAACCGTGTAGGGGAGAGCGGGGTTGGTTGGCATAGGGGGTAGGTTGGCCATTGGCTTATAGTTTCCGTCACACCTGTTGTGAAGGCCCCACCATTGTACCATGTGACCCGCTCGACCTCGGGAGTCTTGTCCTGAGTCTTCAATCCGATGCTTAGAGTGTAGAGGAGAGTGTGCTTCATTAATTGATTTTACAACATGTAAGTATTTTTTTATATTTTCAGTATATTTGGTTTAATGGCATGGAAAAACATTTGACACCGATTCTGTTCTCATAGCCCCAAACTCCTTTGAATAAACCTAACCTTTCGACTAACCAGTTTCTTGTTTGATTGTTCTCCCCTGTCCTGGCATTTCATATGATCTCTCCTGTGGGGTTAGTTGGCTCTCTTCAACTTTTTTTTTGGCGCAGTAGCAATTCACAAAAGCAAGGTAAACATAATCAAAGGTGAAACTATCAATTGTCTTTAGTTCCAGCGAGGAAGATGAGAGCAATTTTTCTTATGCAAAAAGTGACGACAGTCTAAACTTCTATCTTCTTCTATTGTCATTCTATTTTCCCTTAAAAGCTGTTAAAAACCGATTCAGAATTATTATACCGTTATAGTGCAGCTTTTAATAACAATAATATGTGTCAGGTATTACTTGAATGAGATGGCTAAACAACCCCATCTTCTAGGCTAACCTGCCCCACATAGGGGGTTAATTGGCATACTCTGGATTGACGAATTCTTCAATTTTCTATGATCTTAGTATTAAATATTATGTTGTGAAAAAAATACTTGAAGTACTCTAATACTTGGAGTTCACAGTGGTATCAGCCCCATTGGGATTATATTAACACGAACGACCCAACAATCAAAAGAGTGAGAACTGTTGCCAACCAACCCCGCTCTCCCCTACCTTATATTCTATCAATATGAAATATGAGTTGATAATCTACTGAGCATTTAATGTTCTTTTAATGTGCCATTACACTGTGCGAACTTCACCCTCGAACATCCTGGCTTGTACAACCCGGTTTGCACAAATAGATCGTTGCGTGTAAACGCTGGCATGGAGCTTGTGCTAAATCTGTCCGGACAGAAAATCGGCTAGAGGATGGTGCATTGGCATGAGCGTGAAACGATGCTCAAGCCATAGTTCCGATTTCAGGGATGCGCATTGATAGAAACCCGTAAACACCGCTATCAACTCGTTGCCTTTATCAAGATAATGAGAAAAACGATGGATTGCAGAATTCATTGAACCAAAGAAGTGTTCCCGTGTTTGTGGAAAGTAAAAAGCAGAGATTATAGCGACCCAATGCAAAATCTCATGCATAAGAGGCTTGGGTAGAAAAATGCCACTCGTGTACCCGGAAGCCAACAGGTAGGGCCTTGTTGAAGTTTAAAATATTTTCTGTAACATTAACTAAATATTGATGTAATCATGAATGACTATAACTAAACAAAAAATTGCCTCTTAGATTTTTGTAGTTAGTAAGGATGTAAGGATTACATACCAAATATTAATTTCATAATTATGGCTTAATGTAAATAAAATTATTTAGTTAAGAAATTATTAAACAATATTGTTAGGTATGAAAACTTTTGCTGCATTAAAACAATAGAATTTCTATTTAAATTAATAAAAATATATATGAGCCATTCCACATCAAATCATCCAGCCCAAGTTCAAAGTTTTACTTTGATCCCCCCTCAGATTTTGATAAAAATTCGTAGGTATTAAGTACATAAGGAAATAAGAAAAAGGCCAAATTTAATCCAATTCCAAGAAGTAGTTTCAGTATTAAATTCATCTGAACGTTTGATATATTTGAAGTTCCGATAACGACTTGAGCTCAAAACCAACTAGTACGTGTTAAGAAACTTTCTTCCGTAGAAAGGGTATTAATTGAACTGAAGCTTTCAAAATTTATTCATTAATATTGCATTCCATACAAAATTGGATGATACCATAAATATTAGAGAGATTATTTTTCATCATGGAGAAAAAATTCGTAAACATAAAAATTTAGATTTAAGATTCGGAACTTTAAATATATCAAAAGTTCAAATTACCATGATACTGAAACTACTATCTTATTTCTGTATGTACTGAATATCTACAATTTTTTATCAAAATCTAAGGGGCCTTTTGCATTTAATCTTTATCAAATTTACTAATACAATTTATTAGAGCATTATTCAAATTATTCATATGCGTTTTAAAAAAAGAAAAATAATGGAAAGATTTCCTGTATCGATTTTTTTATTTTTCAAGTATGCGGTGTATGAAAATTTTTGTAGTCACGGTAAGTCGAATGATGACAACGTGAGTCAAACAACTTTTCACGGTCCTTCGAAGACCGACTTTGACTGTATTATTGCGCTGTTTTTGGCAGTAAAGTTTTAAAAAGATAATTCTGAATATTGAGTTTTATATCCCTATAAGTTCTAACCGTTATTAGCGATACTTATTCTAATTAAGTAAGTGCTTGTAAATTTTGGATGAAAAAATAAATTAAAATCATAGATTTCAGAGGATAAAATCTCTCGTAGATACTTGCTAACGTTCAAAGAAGTTCAAAGATCCCTGACACGTGGGATATCCATGTAATTACAGATTACTGTACTAATGGATTATCACCTCGTTTGCTAAATACAATAATCACGTTTAATCACACTAGGCAAGATCATCTGGGATTTTGCGTGTGAATGGTAACATTACGCAACAGATGGTTATGATACTAGCAATGTTATCAAAAAGATATCAGAGTAAGATTCTACTGACAGATCAGCAATAATTCACATCATTAATCGAGTGAAACATATGTAGTCAGCTTTATTGCCAACCCTCATGTCGCACAATAGATAAGATAGCATGTGCCTGCTCTTTGTTTTTTTTTTTTTTTTTTTTTGTTAACCTTGAGTACGCGATATTCCATTTAATACAATGTCCAAATTCACTCGTATATTTGAGGATAAAAAGAATTAACACAATACGTAGAACCTCACGTTAACATTTTTGCGAAGATAATTCGACTAACTAACCAGAATATTAGTTTCAAATGCTTCGTCTCAAATTGATTCGAAGTTGAAGGAATATACTGCAAGAGGAAATTATTGTTATTCGCATTAAAAATTGAGTACTACAGAAGAAATACGTACCTGAAGAACTAACTCGATTATACGAGGTAATGACGAGGATAGAGATGCACGGATAATCAAAAACCAGGGGTTTATTTAAGTAAGGATCCTTATTGAATATTGAATCCTTGATAAGGATGCAAGAGAATTCATAGTCCGGGAGCTGAGGGCCAAAAAGGTGCCTGATTTGAAGAAATTTTTTGATCATATAGGCTGAAAGTACTCAGTTCATAGACAACAAATGTGAATGTCTCCCACTCAGATCGGTTGCTATCAAATTTTATAGGCGAACAAAATCGTCATTTTCGAACTTTTTTCAATTTTTCGCGAATAACTCAAAAACGATTTACCGCAGAGGAAATTGTGTTCTTTCCTAAATTAAAGTGCATTAAATTTCGCGTCAAATGAGGTCCTCACAGTTAAAATCGGGTAAGTCTTTCCGCCAAAACCGATTATCAATTTAGCCACTTTAGCGTATAAATCAATTACGCTCATATTCCAAAGCCAGATATTTAAAGAAGGTTACTCCAAATGAAAAATTTTACATACAATACTTGTAGAATATAGAATTCTGTGTAAAACGATATCATTGATTTTAAAATTAGCCCATTCCTGCTGAGACAAAGTAGTTAAAACGTGAACGTATTTAGCGCCTTGTGATCGAAAATCCGTGAAATTTTTTGTGATTTTTTTTTTCAGTTTCTCGCATATAATTCGGCAAATAAAGATCACAAAGTATTGCTTTCTTCTAACTATAAGACGCTATAATATTGCAAATAGAATGATATATCTGAAGTTTAAATCGGTTCAGTGGTTCAACCGGGTTCGGTACATCAAAAATCTGTAATTTTTACGATTTTGGTGAAAACCGAGTTCCAACGCCTCAAACTCAGAAACACCTAGTTTAAATGAAGAAATGTGTTAGATAAAAGGTGCTGAGCAACAAATTTAGCAGGAAATAAGCTCCATACACACAACATTAGCTAAATCCCGGGGGAAGTACAAAGCAATACGTGAAATAATAAGTAGTGCTTACTTCCTGCTAAGACTTCGGATTTTAAGTATTAACCATTTTGAACTAATTAAGCAACCATCTTCCATGTGTTAAAATAAAAGATAAATTCTGCCAATTACCTACCTGTCTAAATAGTTATATTTATGAATGTTTTATCAAATCCCCTGATACTTCTTAGCAGGAAGTAAGCACTACTTATAATTTCACGTTTTGATTTGTAACTTCCCCAGGATTTAGCTAATGTGTGTAAAGAGCTAATGTGTGTAATACTACAGTAAATATTACTAAAGTATTACTAAAGTACTAATGTGTGTAAAGAGCTTATTATGTTAAATTATTATTATTATGTTATTATGTTAATGTGTGTAAAGAGCTTATTATGTAAATTATTACTAAAGTACTAATGTGTGTAAAGAGCTTATTTCCTGCTAAATTTGATGCTCAGCAACTTTTATCTAAAATATTTTCATTTAAACTAGGTGTTTTTGAGTTAGAGGCGTTGGAACACGGTTTCCACCAAAATCGTAAAAATTACAGATTTTTGATGTACCGAAACCGGCTAAACCACTAAACCGATTTAAACTTCAAATATATCATTATATTTGCAATAGATTAGCCTCTTATAGTAAGAAGAAAGCAATACTCTGTGATCTATATTTGCCGAAGTATAAGCGAGAAACTGAAAAAAAAAAAATCCCAAAATATTTCACGGATTTTAGACCACAGAGCGCTAAATACGTTCACATTTTAATTACTTTGTCTCCACAGGAGTGGGCTAATTTTAAAATTAATGAGATCGTTTTACACAGAATTCAATATTCTACAACTATTATAGGTAACATTTTTTATTTGAAGTAACCCTCTTTTAATTGCAGGCTTGGGAACATGAGCGTAATTCATTTTTCCGCTCTAAAGTGGCTAAATTGACAATCGGTTTTGGCGAAAAGACTTGACCGATTTTAACTGTTACGACCTCACTCGACGCGAAATCGTTTTCGAGTTATTAGCGAAAAATAGAAAAAAGTTCGAAAATATCGATTTTGTTCGCCTATAATGATTTGACGGCAACCGATCAGAGGTGGCAGACGTTCACATTTGATGTCTATGAAATGAGTACTTTCAGCCTATATGATCAAATATTTTCTTCAAATCAGGAACCTTTTTGGACCTCAGCTCCCGGACTACTTACTACCTGAAGAACTAAATCGATTATGCGAGGTAATGACGAGGATATAGATGCACTGATAATCAAAAACCAAGGGTTAATTTAAGTAAGGCTGATAAGGATGCAAGAGAACTCATAATCAATGACATATACACACATTTTATCTTTTTTTAGAATTTTAGAAGAAAGTATTGCTAAACAACCTGATCTGCACTCGTCAGTACAGTTAGTTGGGTGTAAAACAATGAAGGTAAATTTGCATTATATTCAATATATATGTATTGAATTTTACAACTTTAATAACAAACAATCCATTAAGTAAATGTGATAAAATAAAGAAACTAATGTCATGAATAAGCATGTAGATAAACTATCTACTGTGATTACTTAACTAGAAACACTCGATTTGTTCGCACCCTGCTCCCCTATGCACTATCCCCAAACCTCTAAAGGTGCCTTTACACTCAACGAACCTCACCTTCAAACAGG
The DNA here is from genome assembly GCA_911387785.2 of Aelia acuminata. Classification (NCBI taxonomy): domain Eukaryota; kingdom Metazoa; phylum Arthropoda; class Insecta; order Hemiptera; family Pentatomidae; genus Aelia; species Aelia acuminata. The sequence goes on from OU426981.1 coordinate 23,270,972, forward strand.
TTCTCCCCCGAACCTTGCCGTACCGTCGTTCCACGTACAGTCATTTATACTTCACGTGACGTTAAACGAACAAATATGGCTGACGCACCCAACGCTAGCTTATGATGAAGAAAAAAATCTCCATTATCAATATATTTTATATTATCTGAAAAAATAAAAAATAGGAGACGAATTACAACGGCCCACTAGTATCACAAACAACCCCTGTCACTTGAGAAAAACCCAAATCAAAAGTGACACTAGCGCTACCCCCGAACAAAGGCGAACAGATGAAGTGCCTAGAATACCCGAACAGTCGACGTGAAGGCTGTTCGAGAGTATAGTTCGTAGAGTGTAAAGGCACCTTAACATGCACATCCCTTTTGCAAAATCCTTTATCATTCGAGCCGCCACCTTCTGGAATTCTTTACCTGTCTCCACCCGTAAAACTTCATCCCTCACTTCCTTTAAAACCCAACTATTTCGCCACCTCCTGTATCTTCAATCTTCTGTAAATATGTAAAATAGTGAACCAACATAGAGTTTAAATTTATTTGATTCTTATTATAATTTTTAAGCTCAAAAAGCTGATCAATTTTTTTGTTTTATTTTTAATTTTTTTAGGGTTTACTTTATATTATGTAATTCTTAAATGTTTACATTTTTTCCAACTAGCCAGATCAATGGATCTTAATTTTTTTCACGCCTGTTAATTCTTATGGGAATAGATGTTCAAGAATAATTACTTCCTTTCTTTCTTTAAAAAACTATTATCTAAGTTCTATATATATATATTATCTTCTTTTTAGACGCCTTGGAGGATTGTCTGGAATAGAAGAGGAAGCGAGGGTTGATACAAGTATGTTAGGATGGGTCAAGAGTTTATTATGAAAGGACTGGTATCTGGACCGGGGAATGTAAATTAAAAATGATAGGTTAAATGATGGTCAGGATTTTCAGTTTGAAAAGATTTTTGATTTTTGAAATCCAACGTTTCGATCCAACTTCATCAGGGCTAAAAGAAAACAAATATAATTTTTTTTTTGTGTTAGTATTGAGTCCATACATAACAATTTGTATACAGTACCATCTATTTTGTTAGTTTTTAATATTTTATTTTCACTCAGTTGCCATGTAGCCTTTCACTTCAAAAGCGTTGGGTTTCCCCCGTCATAAACCTTTGAAGTCGGCAAACTGTCCCCTACCACTACCTCTTACCTTATTTTACCTTCAGTCTTTGTATCTATCTTGACTCAGAAGCTAAATATCAGATTCTATTTTATCTTGCTAACCCACTACTTATTTAAACATTCATGTTTAACCATCTTTTATATTATTATCAGTTCTGTAATATATTCATTGTCATCCTCTAGCATAGATACTCATATATTTGTTTTATTTTAGCCCTGATGAAGATCTACATGTTGGATCGTAACGTTGGCTTTCGAAAATAAAAAATCTTTTCAAACTGAAAATCCTGACCATCATTTAACCTGTCGTATAGGGGTCGTCATTATCTGAAGATGCGTAGATTTCACTTCCTAAAATTTCATTATTTAAAAGTTATAATTTCGGGCCGAAAAAATTCATACGTACTCAGTGGTATATTACCTTCACTTTTTAAATAGTAGCCAGACAGGAGAACCTTTAATTGTTCTTTTAAAAAATTATGAAAACAATTTTAAAGTGAGGGAGTGAACGGTAGTGAAAAATGTGTTAAGGTAGTAGTAAACTTTGAAAAGTGAAAGCAAAAACTTGTATATTTTAAAGAAATACAATCTTAAAAAACAATATAAAAACAATAAAAACCATTTCAAATTCAAAAATATTATATGTAGCCATAAGTAAGCTTAATATTAGAGTTAGGTTAGGTTACAGTTACATACTTTTGGTCATAGTTTAGGAATCGTCACCTTTACATTCAAAAGCATTCTCAAAATCTTTTGACAATTCAAAGAATGGAGGCATTCGCTCCCTCATTTAAGAAATTTTTGGAAAAAGTGAGGGAATGAAGTTTTCAAAGTCTTTACTATTTTTTAATCACTGTAAGAAGGTTAAAGTTGGAAAATATTGCAGAATCGAAAACTATCACCATTTTCCATCGAAAAACAATAGTTGAGTGAAAAAATTACTTGGAAATTCACCAGTTTTTTGAAGTGAGGGAGAGAAGTAGCTATTGACCACAGCGAAGATTTCCCTTAATAATCTAAATCTGACAGCGGAGGCAAGCCATTGCAGCCCCTGGTCGGCAGTCAAAACGATTCTAGGGTCTTCCCTGAACCGATTCTCTCCACCCCGGGCTTTGAGCTATGTTCCACTCAACGCTCAGACCATCCAACACTTCATGTGAGGGAGTGAAGTAAAAACGTCTGGACATACCTTTTTTATTTTATTTATTGTTATTGGTAATAATAAATGACACCGCTTATTTTTTCATGGAATCTTGAAGTAATTACTGACTTAACCGATTAATCAATTTAATCAAACACTCAATTGTTGAAAGAATACGAATTTTTAAAGTAGCTTGCCCGGGAGTCGGACAAGGTGAGGGAGTGAAAAAACAATTACTTTTAATTTGTTTTAACCAATTATAAATTTAGTTTGGAGCTAAAACATAGCCTCCATAGAACAACAAAAGGAGTGAAATAGTTCCTATTTTTTTCTAGTAACAAGCTCTCATTTGAATGGTTGAAAATGGACCGGACGTATGATTTACACATTTTCAGATAATGACCCATTAGATTAACAGTTTACTATCTCTCACCTCAAAATTAAAAAAGATATAGTTATTATTTTAAAAAAACAATACTTTTTTGTATTAAGGTGTAGCATAACAGCTAGGTACTGCATAGCACCTCATCTTCAATTCCCCAACACTTTCGCCGGCGCCACCCTTAACCTTGGTATCGGGTCCATCAGAGAACGGACAGCGGAACATCGGAAATATCTCGCTCGGGGATCTGCCCCTGGGAACTCAGCCAGCTGAGCTAATAATAGTTTATTAATTATTGCATTTTTTTAGGCAATAAAACAAGCATAAAACAGGAGCGGGCGTAAGCCTCGAGACGGCTAGGCTCTAAAAATAGTCTCGTGAGTTATTCATCCGTCTAGCCTAGTCTACTCTATCACGCTGGCTCGCCCTACATGCTCCAAATATTGAAACCTATTTAAGATTTCAGCCTAATAGCTACATTTTGTCTTTCCAATTTTTTAGGCGTAACGAGAGACAGTTAATTTCTCAACAAAAACAAAATTATCTCATAGGAAAACCCATAAAAGTCCTTTCGGGACATTTTTATGAAAATAAAACTCACCTGATATTAAAGAATACTTGATTCTCATTGAACATGACGAGTTTAATCAAAATAGTTAGTGACCTTTTTAAGGAAATCGAAAAAAAAGCATAAAAGTGCCCCATCCGTTTGAGCAATTTTGATAAATTTTTTGTTGTCGCTTTGCGGACATATAATCGTTAAAGCCTTTTTTGAGAAAATCGGAAAAAACGTAAAAAGTTATTAAATAAAGTACCCCCTCCCTTTGACCAATTTTGATGAAATTTTTGCTGTCATATCGCGGGCATATACATACACTAAATACCCAATTTCAGGTTCGTACGGTTACTAGTTTTTGAGCTAGTCTAATTACACACAGAATATTTCGCGGGACTTGGTCATTTGGGTTCAGAGGTCCCTAAGGTTCCGTTAAAAAACGGAATTCGAAATTTTTCACGATCGCAATACTTTTCCTGTATATTCCATATATTGGTAAGTTAAAGTAAAAATTATGATACTTTAAAATAACATTTTTCTCAAAATGACTGCATTAAAAGTGCCAAAATAATTAAATAATAAAAAGTTTCTACCATCATTGTATAATAAGCTCGCTGTGGATTCTGCAACCAGGTTTGGAGACTGGGCAAGTTCTCAATGGCTTTGCTTCTATAACGATCCTAAAATTACAAGCATGGTCATGTGATAAATGAAATTTTATTAAAACAGTTAATAAGTGACTCTTCCATTCTGCAATCCTCAATAAATGGTTAGGGACAGACAACAGTGTCCTCAATTAAGAGAAATATACGAGAAAATAGATGATAGAATAATGAAAATCCTCATACATGGTAATAAAAAAAAATCTGGTGCGTGCGCGCAACACACAACTTTCACTTACCAACTTACTTAGATTAGAAATTGACGTGTTTTGCTAAATATCATTTCCCAAAGTCACACATTTTTCTACATTCATATCTTATTTTTGTTAATCGTTAAAGCCGTTTTTGAGTAAATAAAAAAAACCCGTGAAAATGATACAAAATTTATTAAGTAAAGTCCCCCCTCCCGTAGATCAATTTTGATGAAATTATTACAGTCGTATCTCGGGCATATAAATACATTAAATACCAAGTTTGATCAAAATCGTTAAAACCGTTTTTGAGTAAATAAAAAAAAAAACACGTGAAAATGATACAAAATTTATTAAGTATAGTCCCCCCTCCGGTTGATCAATTGTGATGAAACGTTGGTTATCACATCTTTGGCATATAAACACATCAAATACCAAGTTTGATCAAAATCGTTAAAACCGTTTTTGAGTAAATAAAAAAATCATGTGAAAATGATACAAAATTTATTAAGTAAAGTCCCCCCTCCGGTTGATCAATTTTGATGAAATTTTTACAGTCATATAAATAGATCAAATACTCAGTTTAATCAAAATCGTTAGAGCCGTTTTTGAGAAAATCGAAAAAAACTTAAAAAGTTATTAAATAAAGTACCCCCTCCCTTTACACACACACACACACACACACACACACACACACACACACACACACACACACACACACACACACACACACACACACACACACACACACACACACACACACAGACCATTTCGCGGGACTTGGTTAATTGGACTCAGGGGACCCCAAAACGTGTATTTCCGTTGAAAACCGGAAGTCGAAATTCTTCACGACCGCAATACTTCCACTTACTATATATTTCATATATAGGTAAGTGAAAGTAAAAAAACATAAAATTATCTATGAACCATTTCCCTCCATTTGCAGGGAGAGTTGAGCACACGAAGCATAGCCTCGCGATTGAAATAGTGATGGCATATCATCAACAGGAAAGTGGTCATTCTAATTAATTTATTGCTGTTTCACAACGTGCTCCCCTCATTCAGCATACAATGAGCTATAAAGGATGACAGAAACGTTGATAAGTAATTACCTTTTTTAAGAGATCAACTTTACATATAGTAACGTTATCATTAGAATATAATAGAAACATCTCACGCGGTAACTGCTTACTGATTGCTGGGGGCTTTGATTAACGTCAATACTTTGAAACATGTGATAATGAGTAAGTTATCTAAAATTAGGTACCAAAAGTTAACTAAATTCTTGCTATAATACTATCACTGACATTTATAGATTACTATACAAGTTCTAGGTCATTTAAAAAAGAAAAAAACTTCACTCCCACTGAGTCAACTAAACTTCCCAGATCCAGGGTATCACGTTTCTTGAACCATATATTTCTCCCTCCCCCATTTTTTTTTTTATTCCAGGAAGTTTATTTTTATTTCCCCTCCTAACATTATTTCGGGAAATTCATTCATGGATCTGTCAGTTATTGGCTCAATGCCAAGCTCGCAAGGACTTTCCCTCCCGTAAGTGTATCCTGGAAAATTGTCTTCACTTGAAAAACAACCATAAGCACTTAAAAAATAAAAATAAATTCTATGAGACGGATTCTGACAAAAAAAAAAAGATAAATAAAAAATACGTAGGAACATTTAATGCTTTTAAATATTGAAATAAAACACATATTACTTATTTACAGTATTATAATAATTGTGATAACAATAATCTCCCTTATCTTAATGCCTCATTTAAATAACAAAAGCATTCTTTCAGTTTATTCTTACCTAACAAGGATACTATATCATCTCTTTAGAACCCTACCTTCTCAAAATATTTCCTCTACAAGTAATTGTACAGTTACAAATAGTACCATTATAACAGAAACAATTTATCCATACTTTGCAATTCATGTCCGTTAGTTAATATTATATTAAGTTGAAATATTATTTTTGCGAAATCAAAACTGTTGAGAATATGTAAACAAAAATTGTCTGGGTATAAAACTTGGTATAATGTATGATAAGTTAATAGCAGAGCAGTAGATGAATTTTCAATATTTAAATTTGATGATTCTAGGTAGAATAAAATTCTAGGTAGAAAATAATAGAAACTTACAATACTAAAGGTCGCGGGTTCGCGTCCCGAGATGGCCCTAGGATTTTTTAATGGGAGTAAAAAATCCTTGTCTATGCCGTCCCTCGGATAGGACGTAAAATGGAGGTCCGTCCGTGTCAGGTACTCGTTAAAGATCCCTATCCCAATTATACCAGGATAGGCACAATTTAGGACTCCCACTGTAGCATCGTCCGATTAGCCTTAGTGACATAAAGTGACGTTTAATAAACAAATAAACAAATAATTATAAATTAAAAAAGACAAAACGATCCTAGAACATCAATATGGTCGTATAAATATTTGTTAAGTATAGGGTAATTTTTTTTTGTAAAATATTGAAAATATTTATATTTATTTTGATTAAAACAAAAAAAAAAATTATTTATCTTGCCCACTCAGTATTTAAAAAAGAAAAACTTAAAAAGGAACCTATAACCCAGGAAGGGTTTTTTAAGGATTTCGTAGGTATTTTTTATGACTATACGGAGTTTCACCCGGGTCAGGGGAGAGGGAGGGAGGATTAACACATACGTTATTAAATATGCCGGCTTCTGCCGTATAGCAATATATTCACAAGGTGATTTGATCGAGATCAAGCCCAAACCCCAGATTTTTCCCCTTTATTAATTTTTGGTTAAGGTTATCCCATCGGTAGAGGTTGATAGATCCGCCGTAGGACCTTCATCAGAGGACCCAAAGAAGTACACTTAAACAGTCAAGTTTAAATAGGGGGCCGTCAGCATTGTAGTAGTAGTAGTAACGTATTCACTAAGCCCTTTAGGTCCATATTAAGAAAATTAAATATATAATCAATATATATTATAAAGCAAAGTGTACAATGTGAGTGCCGAAAAGGCTCAAAAACGACTCCACTTTGGATTAAGGAAGTTATGTCTTCGTTTAGCCATATGATCCCTTACGGAGAAGAAGGTTTCCGTTTTTCTCTTAAGGGTGTAAAATTTAAGAGAGAAGGACTGGAATTTTAAGCCTCTCGCACCATGTAATTAGCCTACCTGAGAATGACGTACGAGTTTATGAATGAAAAATTTAGTACGAGCTGCAGACTACCAGGAAGCGCTAGGGTGCGTTTCACTCAATGTTTATTTTTCATTCATTCCGTTCAGATTGTAAAGGTTATATATTTTACAGCTGTTCTTTTTAAATTACTAAAACATCAAGCGAAAATAATTAATTTCACCTATGCGTTCAAAATAAAAAAATGATTTTACATCTCTGCAATCAATTAGAAAACCGCCTAGATACCTTACAAAATTAATTTTCTCATAAGAAGGTTAATTGATTAACGCATTACATTTAATCAATATATAACATATACTTAAGTAAATTTAATGCAATATAAGTGAACATGTTTTAGTTTTACAGTGAGCGAATAAAAACAGACATAAAAAAAGAAAGAGATAAATTGACTAAATATAAATCGGAAATAAAAAGTTTGAAGTGTTCTTATTGTATGTGATTATGAAAAATTGTTTTATTACTATGTATGATGAGCATTCCAGTTGACAAAATGACTAACTCCAATTAAAGCATTTTTTCAATAAGATTTTATCACCCCTCATAGTTCAGGATAAAAAGAAATATGATGAAAAAATTGTGCGCTCATGATATTTTGGTTTTCACTTTGTAATAGTAGGTGCAGTGTCCGGCCAAATTACGGGGGGGGGGGATATCTTATGGGAGATTGAACTGGAAGAAAGGTCTTAAAAAAAAAGTTTTTATCAATCTTCGATAGTTTCTAAACTTCTGGATCTAATAGGACCATCAAATAGTCGGGGCTTAAGTTGTAATCGAAATATAGTTTTTTAACTAATATATTTTTCAACCATAATATAATAAATTATTATCTGCTGACTGCTTGGAATGGGCTTATAGGATTCAGAATCACAGAATCCATCAAAAACGATGCATGACTCGACAAAGTTGCAGCAAAATTAATTGTTCATTCACCATTTTCAACCCCCTTTAAAGTATATAGGGTTCCTTATTTGGGCGGACTCTGCAGATATCGAATCTTAATATTGATACCATGTTAAAAGTTTCAAGAAAGTGCTAATTTTGTTCTATATTTCCTTTAATTTTAAAGTTTTTCTGTTATTAAAACTACCGGAGCGAAGCCGGGCACCCTAGCTAGTTACGTATAAAATAATCAATGAATTACTTATTTACTGACCAATTAATCTCTTTTGGACAGCCCAAACGACCCAGTGGCAGCATGAATGGATTAGGGGAGAAAAGCGGTGAAAGAGAGTATTCGGAATGACGTGTTGGGGGAATGTGATGCCAACTGCATAGGCGGTGGAATCTTGCCAGCATATCGGGTATCCTAGACGTCGGGCTGGCCGTGGAGGCTGTCTGCCCAATTAGGGTTAGGCTGGAGTATGTCGAGTATAGGGTATAGGATGTAAGGTATAGGGTACAGGATGTAGGCTATAGGGTATAAGATGTAGGGTAAGAAGGGGTATCATAGAAAAGGTATTAACCTAATAAGAATAGAAAATGTTAAATACAAGAGAATATTATCATACAGATAATATTTATATTTAATTATAGTAACATAAATTATATATATAATATTCATATAAAACACGAAAATATTAATAACTCCCTGTAAAATACCATATCCTTTATGAATCGAAGTTAAAATAGTTTGTTTTGTTTCTTACTTTATATAATAATTAGGAATTTTAATAATGAAAAAGTGGTATAATCATTTTGCCCGAATAGAAATAGGCAATAGTTAATCATATAAAACTGTTTTTCAGATAATTATTACTTTCACTTACCTATATATGAAACATAGGTATAGTAAGGAAAGTATTGCAATCGTGAAAAATTTCGACTTCCGGTTTTTAACGGAAATACACGTTTTGGGGTCCCCTGAGTCCAAATAACCAAGTCCCGCGAAATGGTCTGTGTGCCTGTGTGTGTGTGTGTGTGTGAACAGACTAGCTCAAAAACTATAGGCCGTACAAAACTGAAATTGGGTATTTGGTGTATGTATATGCCCGCGATGTGACAGCAAAAATTTCATCAAAACTGGTCAAACGGAGGGAGTACTTTATTTAAAGAATTTTGTCTATTTTTTACGTTTTTATCAAAAACTCCTGTAACGATTTTGATTAAACTCGATATTTGATGTATGTATATGCCTGCGATGCGGCAGTCAAAATTTCATCAAAATTCATTAATTGGAGGGGGCACTTTAATTAATAAATGTTGGCCCATTTTCACGAGTCTTTTTTTTATTTACTCAAAAAATGCTTTAACAATTTTCATCAAACTTGTTATTTGATGTATGTATATGACCGCGATGCGACAGCTGAAATTTCATCAAAATTGGTTAAACGGAGGGGGCACTTTACTTAATAAATGTTGTCTCATTATCACGTGTTTTTTTTATTTGCTCAAAAACGGCTTTAACGATTTTGATCAAACTCGGTATTGGTTGTATGTACATGCCCGCGATGAGGCAGTCAAAATTTAATCAAAATTGATCAATTGGAGGGGGCACTTTACTTAATAAATTTTATCCCATTTTCACGTGTATTTTTTTTACTCAAAAATGGCTTTAACGATTTTGACCAAACTCGGTATTTGATGTATGTATATGCTAAATATGTGAAAATATTCCGTCAACTCATATAAAACGTTGAGCCCACGCATGCGGAGTACGCCTTTAATGACAGACCATTCTGTTCTGTTCATTTAATGGAAATTATTTGTTTCATGGTTACTAAATGAAATTTTCAACAAGTAGGTTCATAGAGAATTATAAAATCAGACGACTTAGAGTATTAAGCTAGCATTGCCGAATTATCACAACTAAAAATTTTTAAATATAAAAGAAATAAGTGTTTTTTATAGAGCAAATGAAAATAAAAATAAGAAATGAATGTGGAAAAATGTGTAACTTTGAGAAGTGGCATTAACAAAAAGCATTAATTTCTATTCCAAGTAAGTTGGTAAGTGAAAGTTGTGTGTTGCGCGCACGCACCACATTTATTTTTTTTAAACTTCATTCCTATATCCGACGCGGATTCGTAAGACAGTCGCCGTCAACAATATATAGACAATCAGAAGATGTGATGGCCGTTTACAATTACAAGTGATGATTTGTCAGGCATGGGGAAGGATGGCACCCAACAGTACCTCTTGTCTGGCTTGATTCAGTTATTCTGGTCCGTTAAAGAAGGAGATCTCTCATCCAACACCTTTCTAATCTCCTCCTCACATTCATGGGCATTTCATCTGTGGCTATATCTCTTATTAGTAGATTTATATGTCTGTGAAAGTTAGTGTGGAAACGTTTGTATAGAGTCTTGATGTGTTGATCGACTGTTGGCATGTGGAAGTCAGTATGTAAGGTTTGATTAGTCACGTACCAAGGTGCTTTTAAAATTAGTCGTAATAATTTGTAAATGTAATTTTTTAGCAATGCCGTAAATCTGTGAACAGTATATCCATATAGGTTTAAGTAAGTATTTAGTATTTGTTTCAGTCTTAATTTTGAGGATTTAGAAAAAGAGTGGGTAAAGTAGCTTTAGTCGTTTGTTTAGAGTTAATTAATAAAAATTAAAAATAACATATATTTTATTTATGGGGAAGATAGTTGTACATACCTTATAGTGAATATAAAAATATAGTAGGAAGATAGTACATAAATTCCTTATAAATTAATGAAACAGAAATGTTTGGGGGAGATGACGGAAAAAATAAGACTATTACGTTAATATTACATTTTAGGTCTTTATCAGGGTCGAATAAGAAAAGAATAATAGCAAAAAGGAAAAACATACGTTTTTGCTGCGGAAAGGGTGTTACGTCCAAAATCTTAGTTTTGAGAAAAACCCGATTGAAAAGGTTGGGCTTTTGTAAAATATTTTTTAAAACATTTTTTCAATACTTAACATGGTCGTCAATGACCTGAATGCTTTCAGTTATTCAAAAAGGTGTCTTCTAAAAAGCGTTGGTGGCCTCCCAAGTTATGTGCAACAAATGAAAAATTATTTATTGTTTGGACTAAACATCAAAAGCCGATATTATTACTATTATTATATTACTGTTTAATATTATTTCCTTATCTCTTTTTATAAGTTTTTATGTAATTACTATTGGTTTTTTAATTAGCCCTGATGAGGACATGAAATTAGGGTCGTAACAGTAAATCGTAATATCTACACGTATAATTAATTATATTTGCTGACCGCAACCACAACCATTTCCAAACTAATAAAATTTATGATATTGAGTATAATTCAGAATTTAATAGGTTTGGAAATGAAAATAATGATTTCTTTTCCAAACAAATTTAGATTTGCATTCACTCAGTTTTACGTTTCAGCTTTTAGGTCATAAAATCTCTTAACTCATAAAGTTTTAATTAATAACTCATAAATGAATTTTAAAGTGTTACACTGCTAAACTATACAATAAATAACCCCAATAGTTTATAAATTATTAGAATGGTCCTTTATAAATAAAGACTATGAAAACTAAACCAGAAGTCCCTCAGACACAAGGCTGTAGATCTAAATGTTAAGGTGTCCAATCATTATTGAAATTAGTTCAAATTCCCAACTAGGTTTCCAATACCTGTTGCAGTATTTAAATTAACAGCGCAATTAAGGTATAATTATTGGATAGTAATATTTTCAAAATACAGCTCGGTAATTATTATTAATTATCCTCCGTCTTCGGGAAATCCGGTCCAATAATTACGAAGGCTGTTTCGATATCCCCATATAGGAATAGATATCTAACGGATAGTGTCAGTTATCTAGGCGTAGATGATAGGTGACAACTTTTCTCAAAGGATTAGGATTAAAATGGCTGGGTAAACCCTGGCGTCAGTTCCTTAAGTAGCCAACTTTAACGAGGGAACGCGGTTCTAATGAAGGCTAGTCCCAGGCCAAATTAGGAACTGATCGATACCCTTTAATAGGCTGAGAAAGTATAACGACCGCGAGAAAAAAAAAAAAAAAAAAAAAAAAAAAATGGAAAACTGATTATACAGGATACGCACGGGTTTTCGTCATAGAAAAAAGGATTTTTTATGTAAATTAACAACATAATATAAAAAAAATTTGTTGCGATGCGCGCAACACACAACTTTCACTTACGAACTTACGTAATCGACGTGTTTCGATATGTAAATGCCACACTTTTCCACATTAATATGCTTATATTTGTGTATATCCGTAAGTTATATGTAATGCAAAATTTGAATGTTCTCAGTACTTTTCGATTCATTAGTGCTTATTTCTTTTAAAGGGACCTAATTTCATCAAAAGTCGAGTTTTTTTACTCCTAAAAAAAAAAAATGTTTTATTGTTCAATAAGTTTTTATTTCCACCGTGATAATACTGGATACGAAATTTTGGCTGTCACATCGCGGGCATATACCCATATCAAATACCCAGTTTGATCGTAATAGTTATAACCGGTTTTGAGAAAAAAAAAAACAAAAAAACTTGAAAACGAGACAAAATTTATTAAATAAAGAGCCCCCTCCGTTCGACCAATATTGATGAAATTTCGGCTATCACATCTTTGGCATATACATACATCAAATACCCAGTTTGATCGAAATCGTTAAACCCGTTTTTGAGTAAATAAAAAAACCACGTGAAAATAAGACATTTATTAAGTAATGTGCCCCTTCCAATAGATAAATGTTGACTCTCAGATCGTGGGCACTTACATACATCAAATATCAAGTTTAATCAAAATCGTTAAGTCGTTTTTGAGAAAATCGAAAACTTGAAAATTAGACAAAATTCATTAAATAACGTACCCCCTCCGTTTGACCAATTTTGATGAAATTTTTGCTGTCACATCGCGGGCATATATATACACCAAATACCCAATTTCAGGTTCTTACGCTTTATAGTTGTTTAGATAGTCTGTTCAAACACATAGACCATTTTGCGGGACTTGGTTATTTAGACTCAGCGGACCCTAAAACATGTATTTCTGTTAAAAGTAGAAATTATTCACGATCGCAATACTTTCCCTTACTATATATTTCATATATAGGTAAATGAAAGTAAATAAATCTATATTTAACACACATAATGCACGGTAACTTAAATTGAGATATCATTGAGCAATTGTCACCCTTCCAAACCTCCATTTAACTAATAACGCCTCAGGTATTATTTATTTTTATTTATTATTTATGAAAATAATGAAATAGTACTTAAATATGAAATTTACAATTCTGTCTTATCATAGGTTCTTCGTAGAAAATAATACATCAAAACACGACAATTTGCCTAACAAAATGGGTAACATGGTTTGTTAAGAAAATTTTTTCAACTTTATTCCTACCTATATTAAACTTGAAACAACTTATAATCAGTAATAAAAAGCAACATAATTCATAACATTGTTAGAAAAAAAAATTCTATACTAACACAAACAAAATTACTCACAATTTGAAAAGCAATCGTAATTCATTCCGTCGAATGAAATAATCCAATACCTGGAACAAAAATAAAATAAAAATTAGGTAATTATGCCAATGATTATTGCATAAAACAAAAATGAAAAAAATATATAGCCCTTTGCATTACATAACAAAGGTGAATAATAGCTGGTAATACCCATCTCATTAGGAGAAACATGTTTTTATACAAAGAAATATTTGGTCTTTGTTTAAATTAAATTTTTTTGATAATTATATTAATTAATAAGTTTTCTTATCAGTTTATCATTCAGAGGTAGTAAAACTAATGGTTTTTTTTTCTTGAATAAATACTATGAAATATTAATTTCTTTTATATATATTCAAGATTTATCAGCAAATCCCAAAAATATTTGCCCTATTTTGAAACTGACACATGTATTTATTTGTTGTTGCTGTTGTTTTTTACTTTCCTTAACCTATATATGAAATATATAGTAAGTGGAAGTATTGCGATCGTGAAAAATTTCGACTTGCGGTTTTCAACGGAAATACACGTTTTGGGGTCCTCTGAGTCCAATTAACCAAGTCCCGCGAAATGGTCTGTACGTGAACAGACTAGCTCAAAAACTATAAACCGCACAGACCTGAAAATGGGTATTTAGTGTATGTATATGCCCGCGATGTGACAGCAAACATTTCATCAAATTTGCTCAAAGGGAGGGGGTACTTTATTTAATAACTTTTTAAGTTTTTTTCGATTTTCTCAAAAACGGCTCTAACGATTTTGATTAAACTGAGTATTTGATCTATTTATATGCCTGAAATATGACTGTAAAAATTTCATCAAAATTGATCAACCAGAGGGGGACTTTACTTAATAAATTTTGTATAATTTTCACATGTTTTTTTCGATTATCTTAAAAACGGCTTTAACGATTTTCATCAAATTCGTCATGTTTAATGAAAATTAGGTGTTCTTTAATATCAGGTAAGCTTTATCATTATTAAAATGTTCTGAGTGGAATGTGGAAAAATGTGTAACTTTGAGAAGTCGCATTAATTTCTAATCTAAGTAAGTTGGTAAGTGAAATTTGTGTGTTGCGCGCACGCACCAGATTTTTTTAACGTCACTTCATGCCACTATGGCTAATCGGACGATGGGAAAGTGGGAGTGCTAAATTTTGCCTATACAAGTATTATTAGTACAGGGTACCGAGTACCCTGGCATCGTACAGGCTCAGGACCTCCGTTTTACGTCCAGTCCGAGGGACGGCATAGACAAGGATTTTTCACTCCCATAAAACCCTCCGCTACCTTTAGTATTGTAGGTTGCTATGCTAACCACAACACCACAGGTGACCCCCATGCATTTATTTATTTCATAATACAACAAAGCTTGTGGTGCTGGTCACCGTAGCAAAAAAATTGACATGAGCAAACAAAATTTGAATAATCGAGTATTGGCTATACAATATTTCTGTTCATTTCATGGGTACTAAAGGTTGTCGGTCCTCGTCCCGCGGAGGTCTAAGGATTTTTTAAAGGGAGTAAAAAATTCCTGGCTATTTCCGTCCCTCTGATAAGACGTAAAACGGAGGTCCCGAGCCTTTACGATGTCAAAAACCCAATCCTAATTATATCTGCATAAGTAAAATTTAGGACACCCACTGTATTATTAGGAGAGACTACTAACTATTAGCGTTAGTGGCATAAAGTGACGCTAAAGAAACTAACATATATTTATTTTATTCCTTATAGGCACTACTAAGGTCACTAAATAAGTTTTATTGTTTTATTATTAAATAAGTTTTATTGTGAGTTGATATTTTTTCCACAACGCTATTCTAACGATAAGGAGAATAATCCTTACACGGAGAAAGATGAAGACATAATACTTTTTTCCCCGGTAACGTGTTCAGAAAAACGACGACCATGACAGAATAATGTGCGCTGGGGCGGATTCCGTTCTAACTATACGCCGCCGCTATCAGTGCCTAGACAACCTTTGTGGTTTATTTTTCCGGCTTTTATTTCTGGCATCAGAACGCGGAAAAAAAAATAAATAAAATAAGAACTCCCCATTCTTGGAAAGCTCATCTAGTTCTCCTTAAGATATTTTTAGAAGGCGGGCGTTCTCGTGTTTTGACCTATCGTCAAGTAATTATACCCCTGCTGTCTCTCTAGTATTCATTTCACATAATTGTTCCCATTTGAACTTTGGATAATTGTTCTTTATTTATATTCATCTAGTAATTGAATTTTAACTCAATTTCGAAGATCGGGGCCAGGCTAAATGGTGCGTGCCATGTTGGCTTTGCTCAGAAGTAACATAGGGGAAGTATTACCTTAAATTTGATTCTCTCCTACAGGGCTTATTTTTACTCTACCCTGTCCAAGGTAGATGGTAGATCATTGATAATTGAGTTAAAGTCACAATAGAAAATTTCTTCATTACTAAAAACATTAAAAACTAGTGATAAAATTCCATAAATCGAGCATTTTATGATTAAAAATATCCTGTAGACATTTTTTTCCAAATTTGATTAGGACTATGAGGTTGGTGTCGTTTACGTGCCATTTCTTGTAATTTACAAAAATGTATAGATTGGTACTAAAGAAATTTTCTTAAAAACTAGTTTAAACTTTTAATTTCAATTTTCTCAAAAAGGGCATTTTTTAAAAATTTTATATTCAATTTATAAAAAGGTCATACTGCCTAACCTATACATTGTTGTATACCATATGAAACGGCACGGAATGCGCTGTTAAACGACACCAATCTCATAGTCCTAGTCAAATTTAGAAAATATTTTTAATCCTAAAGCGCTAGATTTATGGAATTTCATCACTGGTTTTAATTTTTTTTTAGTAACGAAGAAATTTTCATCCCACTTTTATATATTTTATATTGCTACCTATTTTTTTAATGCAAAACATGCCCTTTTTCAGAAAAATGTAATTAAAATTTTGAACTTGGTTTTAAGAAATTTTCTTATGTACCTACCTATACATTGCTGTATATCAGATGAAATATCATCGAATGCACTGTTAAAAGTCACAAATCTCATATTCCTAGTCAAATTTTTAAAACATCTACATGCATTTTTATATATCTACATATATTTTTATGGAGGTTAAGCACTAGTTTTCAATTTTTTTATCAATGAAGAATTTTCATTCCACTTTTATATTTTGTTGTATTGATAGATATAATACTAACTATTTTTAAAAAAATATATAAGTATTTTAAAGGATGCCCTTTTTGAGAAAATTTATATTAAAATCATACATTTAGTTTTAAGAAAATTTATTTAGTACCAATCTATACATTGTTGTATATCATATGAAACGGCAAGAAATGCGCTGTTAAATGAAACCAATCTCATTGTCCTAGTCTAATCAACATCTACAGGATATTTTTAATCATAAAATGCTAGATTTATGGAATTTTAACACTAGTTTTAATTGTTTTTAGTAATGAAGAAATTTTCATCCCACTTTTATATTTTGTTGTATTGATAGATATAATACTACATATGTTAAAAAAATCTGGTGCGTGCGCGCAACACAAAACTTTCACTTACCAACTTATTTAGATAAGAAATTAATGCGTTTTGTTAGTGCCACTTCTCAAAGTTACATAATTTCCACATTCATTTCTTATTTTTATTTTATTTTGCTCTATAAACCCCTCAGAACATTTTAATAATGATAACGCTTACCTGATATTAAATAACACTCAATTTTCATTAAACATGACGAATATGAAGAAAATCGTTAAAGCCGTTTTTGAGATAATCTAAAAATTAGAGAAAAAGTTATGAAATAAAGTGTCCCCTTTGGTTGATCAATCTTGATGAAATGTTGGCTATCACATCTTTGGCATATACATACATAAATACCCAGTTTGATCAAAATCGTGAAAGCTGTTTTTGAGTAAATTAAAAAAACACGTGAAATTGATACAAAATTTATTAAGTAAAGTCCCCCCTCCGGTTGATCAATTTTGATGAAATGTTGGCTATCACATCTTTGGCATATACATACATCAAATACCCAGTTTGATCAAAATCGTGAAAACCGTTTTTGAGCAAATAAAAAAGACACGTGAAAATGATACAAAATTTATTAAGTAAAGTCCCCCCTCCGGTTGATCAATTTTGATGAAATGTTGGCTATCACATCTTTGGCATATACATACATAAAATACCCAGTTTGATCAAAATCGGGAAAGCCGTTTTTGAGTAAATAAAAAAAAACACTTGAAAATGATACAAAATTTATTAAGTAAAGTCCCCCCTCCGGTTGATCAATTTTGATGAAATTTTTACAGTCATATCTCGGGCATATAAATAGATCAAATACTCAGTTTAATCAAAATCGTTAGAGCCGTTTTTGAGAAAATCGAAAAAAACTTAAAAAGTTATTAATCAAAGTACCCCCTCCCTTTGAGCAATTTTGATGAAATTTTTGCTGTCACATCGCGGGCATATACATACACTAAATACCCAATCTCAGGTTCGCACGGTTTATAGTTTTTGAGCTAGTCTGTTCACACACACACACACACACACACACACACAGACACACACACACACAGACCATTTCCCGGGACTTGGTTAATTGGACTCAGAGGACCCCAAAACGTGTATTTCCGTTGAAAACCGGAAGTCGAAATTTTTCACGATCGCATTATTATTATAGATATTTCATATATAGGTAAGTGAAAGTAAAAATATATAAAAAATTTAAAAGATGCCCTTTTGAGAAAAATGGAATTAAAATTTTGACCTTATTTTAAGAAAATTTCTTTTGTACCAACCTATACATTGCTGTAAATCATATGAAATATCATGGAATGCACTGTTAAAAGACACAAATCTCATATTCCTAGTCAAATTTGGAAAACATCTATCTTTAATCATAAAATGCTAGATTTATGGAATGTTAACACTACATATCAATTTTTTTATCAATATATACATTTTTTAAAAATGCCGTTTGTGAGAAAATTGATATTAAAATCATGCATTTAATTTTAAGAAAATTTCTTTAGTACCAACCTATATAACAATATAATCCCAGGAATTCATAGTAACAATTTAAAATTTGGAAATGATTAAATTGAAGTTTATAACAACACAAGGCACTTACGGTATAAGGCTTAAGGTACAAGGCAGCTTCTTAATTCAAACTATAAAATGTTAATCATGTTCTTTAAAATGTTTGTATTTTTTTTCTTTCTTTTTTCTTTTTTAGTTGAATATTATTTACTGGAAACATTTTGGAAATATTTTTAAAATATTAATTTTGAGTTAGCAAATCGATAGCTTCTTGCTTTCTAGGAATCGATTTACTCTATAATTGTTTGTCAATACTGATTCACTAACCTCACCGTTTTTTGTTTAAATATATTCTGTTTCATTTAATTAATTTCTCGGTTAATTTCCTAAATATATAACATGTATGAATTTGATACTGCGCTATATTCACATAGTTATCAACGGATAGCAGATGACGTTTTTCCTAGGTAAGTTTCTGTTTTTCTTTGGAAAATTTGTCGCAATGTAGGGGAACGGGCAGGTAGGCAACATC
Source organism: Aelia acuminata (assembly GCA_911387785.2). Classification (NCBI taxonomy): domain Eukaryota; kingdom Metazoa; phylum Arthropoda; class Insecta; order Hemiptera; family Pentatomidae; genus Aelia; species Aelia acuminata. The sequence continues at coordinate 23,290,240 of OU426981.1, forward strand.
CCTGTATAAGGCCTATACTATTTCTAAACTGTTCTGTCCCAAAGGAGAAATAAATGTTTTGATTATAAAGTAAATGAAACGACACCGAACGTCCAACTTGATTGAAAGAAAACAACACACATTAAGTGCTGCCCCAAGCAATCAAATCTATTTCCATGAAGTCAACAAACAGACAAGCACTACTCACCCACTGACAGTGATTATATTGATTAGGGCTCTTCTATATTTTGCTTCGGTGAAGTACTACTAACGTCCGTCCATCTAAGCCTGTATTATTTCAAAGGATTCTATCGACCGCTGCGTTCCATTATATCTCTGAATATAAATGAAATTAATCAAATCAAAGGAGACTTGCTTAACATTAGCTTGTAAATATTCCATAATAGGTTATACGAAGCTTTAATACGACAAATATTTTGGTTACATAACAGCTTAAATTTTGATTTTTTCGAACAGCCATCTACAGATTCACAATACTACAAAAACTTTCAACTAAGACTTCCAACTTCCAACATGAAGCAATCATCACAAATACATAAATCCACCACAACTATACACATTGCACCCCGAAGAGGTCTGAGGCGACGGCCAAAATGATTAAAACGTATTAGAGCCGGAGTTCCACAGGGTAGCGCACTTGGTCCCTTGCTTTACAATGTTTACACTTCAGTCTTACCCGAACACGAACAGACTTTACTAGCTACATTTGCAGACGACACTGCGATACTCGAATCCAACAAAAACCGAGAAGAAGCGTGTTTGATTCTCCAAAGTCATCTAGACGATTTTTCTGCTATTATTACGACCTGTATTTGCAAATATCTATCATTACCATCCATTGTTAATATTTTTTTGTTTTACTTATTTTTAAATCACTTTTTTTTGTAATATAATTTGTATTAGATATGTTAATTTTTCTTTTCTTCTAAATTTGAAAGGAAGATTTTGATATTTTAAATGATGATAAAGAAGCAATGTATAAGCAACAAATATTTATATTCTGCATTGTAACATTGGTAACGTTTCGGGGCTCTGGCCCCATTCTCAAAACCTGTACCTTAATTTATATCCATTAACATTTAATGATCCCATCACTAGTTTAATAATTTAGATAAAATAAATTAAATATAACATACATAAATAATTTTTCAATCGCATGACTGATAGTCTTTTAATAAGTATTATAATACCATATTAATGTCATACATCTACTAAAATACACTGTAATAAATTTTCTGCATGTCAATTCATACTTGTCCATTTCCAATTGAATAAAGGCTGATGGACTTAGTCATCTATATATTCACCCTGTTAACACCAAATCCCTTGTCCTCCAGTTCATTGTGGTAATATTGTTTTTTTTGTAATTATTATTTTACTATTGTTGATTAAAATATTTTTATTTTATTTAATATGTCCATATAATGGCTGCCTAGGTTTTTCGTATCAGTTTTATAATTGACTGTGAATTTATTGGTTTTTGTTATATGATAGCCTCCAGATCCAAAAAGATACATTGCTAATTTATAATTAATTATTTAGATATGTTAAATATCTAAACAGTTTTAATTAAAAAACACAAAAAACAATATAAGAAATAATTCCTATAAGGTCAATAACATGGTGTTACCTCTAATATATGTATCATGTAATGATCATATATATATAAATAAATAAATAAATAAATATATATATATATATATATATATATATATATATATACATATATATTTAATAAAATGCTCAGTGGGGCCGAACTCAACCCTGACCGACAGCTTCCGATAAAAGATATGAGAATATTTTGGTGCCCTGCCATGCCTATCTGGATAACATTCCAATCTAGCTTCTGAAAATAGAAGCAGATAATTTTAGAAGTGAAAAATGAATCTATAACCCAATATATTACCTTTTTATAAGTTTTACTACTGTAGTTTACAGAAGTAATAATTTTTGCCTACAAAGGTGCCAACTTGAATATTTTTTAAATAAATATATATATTTTAAAAATGAATACTTGGTTAATTACAAAACGCTCAATTCTCAGTTATAACAAAAAAAAACAAACATTAAATAGTGAAAAATTCATTTTTTTTTCATTGCGCAGTACCAAGGTACAAAATGCTAAATGTTTATGTGGAAAAAATAAAATAAAAAAAATCACACTGTTATGAGAGAGGGTAAGGAAAAGAACACAAAAGTAGAAATCAATTCTCAACGCCCGGAAAAAGCTAAATTTGGAATGCGTTTTAATTTTATAACCAAAATTTAACTTCCCTGAGGCAGTTGGTTCACATTACATTGGATACTAAATATGATCTCAAATTCAAGTGGGCCTAATTTCATATAAAGAGACACAAGGTCATTTTTTCGAGACTAGACCGATCACAGAACGTCTTGCCAAATACTTGTTTACTAACAAACCCATAATGTTTTTCTAACTGTATCATTTGTCTTTCCTTATAGTAAGGTTGACCTTCGTCCTCAGTCTACAACGATATAGATGCCTTGTAAAGAAAAACTATGCAAAAACTTATAATGTGTTATGGATAAATGTATTATATGTTATTGAATAAATAATGGATTGGATGCGAGAGGAAGTTCATGGTATTATGACTCACCAATCCACAACTCCACAGCTAATAAAATAAGTTTTGTTATGGAGTTGTGTAATGATCAACTGTGCTCTTTAAGGTAGTGAGATAAGTTATCATGATTTTCAGTCAAAAGTTTTTTATTTGGCGAACCTACATTTCGATCCAAACATGTTCCAAGATCCAAACATGGCAAGACGTTCTGGATCTTCATGTTTTAAGCGACTCGCCACCCCCTTTCTTTATATACGTTGTTACCTTGTGTACACTCTCAATTGTATCTAATTACTGAGTCCAGATATAATCATTTTATGCGATATAAATACCATGTATATTTTAATTTTTTACAATTACTATTTTTGAACTTTTTTATTTTAGACTTAATCGTCACCTATGGTCGTAATCGTTCCCCAAAATAAACCTTTTAAAGTCACCAAACTAACCCCTACCACTTCTCACTTTATCATTTTTCCCTGTGCCTCTGTATTAACTCTGGGCTCAACAAGGTAAATATCAGATTTTATTCTATTATGTTAACCAACTACTTATTTAAATTTTCATATTTTTTTTTTTTTACGATGTTTTATATGATTGAGGCGTTTGCTATCAAAACCAGCTCATTCCATATTTTTCTGAAATCCACATTTTTTTGCATATTTTGAAAGTTTAGGGGGTCCTTCATAACCTGACGAAGGGATATAGCTCAAATCAAGCTCAATACAGGAAGGCCAACAGAAGAAAACCAAGAATTTGAGCCAATATATCGTGATTGACAACAATTTCATTTCAATAACGAGCCTTCTTTTTCCTTTCTCTCCTTGCTTTCTGCTTTTATTTACAATATTATTCTTCTTTGAAAAAAAACAAAAAACATTCTGTTTCGTTTGGCGTTGTACATATGACTTTTTTCACATTGTTCCACAGTTTACGTCCCAACTGTTAAATTTCAGATCGTTAAGGGGATGCCATTTATTTAAAACTCTTAAAGACACAATTATTGACTGGTAAACTGGAAAAAACCAATTTCACTTAACTTAATTGAACAAAACACTGGAAAAACAACATGAAAAATCGTGTTTTGGCATCAAAATCAGCTCATTCCTACTTAATTAGTGTAATTACGCCTAAGGTAATGAACCTGAAATAAAAATGAAAAACTAATCAAATTCCAGGCGGTTATACCTACATTTAGAAAATTTTAAAAAAATTTAGCTTTATTACTGTGGACGTCAGAAGTTTTTTGTCTCTCCTGTAAAATTTCCAAAAATGGAATGAGCTGGTTTTGATAGCAAACGCCTCAATTATTAGATTTCATAAGTACCCATGCCATGTAAACAGACCGTCTGTTGGATTTCGTAGCTTCTTATCATTACGAGGGAGCGGGGTAGCTCAATGGTAAGGCAGTGCATTGCTGTGCTCAAGGTCCCGAGTTCGAATCTGACATGGCTCATGATATCTTTATTCTTCTGCCACAGTTCGTCTCGTGGGCCGAGAGACCCTCCTGGGGCAAACCAAGCCTCTATAAAGTGGGTACCCTTAAATGAAAAATTAAGGGGGGAAAACTGGCGGTTGAGCGTGATCACGGTCAAATCACCTCCTTGCACAACCGCTGACTAAGAAACAGTGCTCTTCCCAGTAGTAGTACTGTACCCAAGACCCTTTCCCTTCATGGGTTGTAGTGGTACAGGTTTTTTTTATTATTATGAGGTGAGAAATAGTCAACTGTTATTCTATATAATAGGTTGATTCATAATAACGATTTTCAGTTTAAAAAAAAAAAAAAATATTTTGAAAAGCCAACGTTTCGATACAACTTGTGGATATTCATCAGGGCTAAAAGAAAACAAATATTTGAGTATCTATGCTATAAGATGACAAATGAATACTTTACAACACTGATAATTTTTATAAAAGATGGTAAGCTTTATACATGAATATTTTAATAAGTAGCTGGTTAGCAAGACGAAATAAAATCTGATATTTACCTTCTGAGTCCAGAGTAATCCAAAGACTGAGGGTAAAATAAGGTGAGAGGAAGTGGTAGGGGGTTATTATTGTTACAAGCAGTAGGGGACCTTTCTTATTGCTACAATCTGTAATACTATTCTAGCATCATCTTCTAGCATTGATACTTTACATGTTGTTCATCTGTTTGTTTATATTTATTTTAGTCCTGATGAAGAACCACACGTTTCGATCGAAAATCCTGATAATTAATTTATTATCAAAAGTTTTATTTATTACAGTCATATAAAACATTTTTAAGCTTCGAAAGTTTATCTAGTACTTACTGAAGTAGCCAGTAACGTCAGTCAGTTTTTTTTTTTTTTTTTTTTTTTTTTTTTTTTTTTTTTTTTTTAGCATTAGAAACTAAAATCAAAACTCCACAACAAACGCCTAAATAATTTGACTAGCCACTATTTTTCATCAAAGTGTTGATGGCAAATTTTCTATATCATTTAAAAATTCATATTAATTAATCTCAATGCTTTCTATTAATAGACAACCAAGAGAACATTAAAAAAAAAAACATTTATGATTTAATATATTTTAGAATCTTGAATTAGTAAACTTTATTATTTTTATAATCTAGTGATTATTATTACACAATATACAAGATAAATTAAAGAACAATAATTATAATAAAATAAAAAAAACCTTGAAGGTAAGTTTATCAAATTGTTCCTTAGTTGACCCATTTAAATCACTTTATATGATGGATTATCTTGGACAAACTTGATTGACGTAAGGAGAGATTAGCAATCTCGATGCCCTAATTAATTTTTTTAATAGATACTTATTTATTAAATAATTTAATTCATTATTGATTAATTACATGACACTTGTGGTTTCGGAACACACAGAATTATTCACAAAGTCCCAATGGAAAGAATAGGAATAATATGATTTTTTGGTGTTTTTTCACTTCTTTTTTTTTGTCGTCATTATAAGTCAAAAATAACTAATTTTTAAGTTAAAAAATCATTGACCTCCACAATATTCTTTTCGGAAACGCACATGTAATTAAGTTTTTATTGTTAGATTCCTTCAAACAATATTAGATATACAAAGAATTTTAAAAACTGCAATTATTATTTCATAGTATTTTTATCACACAGATGATTTAGTTTAAATTTTCAAATTTCATGTTTCTGAAGTTGGTTTATTTTAGCTTTTTAAGTTCAGAAAAAAACGTGCGTTAAAGAATTGTTAAAAATAATCAATATATATTATAAAGCAAAGTGTACAATGTGCGTGCCGAAAAGGCTCAAAAACGACTACACGTACTGTCAAGAATGTTATGTTGTCATATTGCCCTATTGCCCCTAACGATGAAGAAGGTTTCAGTTTTCATTTTAAGTGTGTAATGTTGAAGGGACAAGGGCTGTAATTTTAAGCCTCAACTGGATTCCTAAGCGAATTAAGTTTTACAAAAGAGGAAAGAATTGGTCGAAACATTGTCTTAAATCAATATACAATATAACAGTAAATTTACAACAAAAGAAAAATTGCTTATTAGTGTAGTGAGCGAATAAAAACTAACACAGAATAAAATAGATAACCTATAGATAATATAAAATTTATAATAGATAATATAAAAGATATAACCTAATGAAATATATACCGAAAATAAAGTGTTCAGATAATATTTCTGTTTAATAGTTCTGTTCTGTTCGTAAATTTTCAACCGAATTCGAAAAAGGAGAAGTTACTCAACTTGATAAGGATGCGCTACCGTCATGAGAATGGTCTCAATGGAATCAGAACATAGAAACCATAAAAAGTGGTACATAGCAGGACATATTTCCTGCCTAAATAATTTTTCTTAATCAAAAAAAGGGAAGAAAACGCATTGAGAGAACCGCATTAATGGGGTCTCTTATACCCAAACCATATATGGGCGGACTCTGAGGTTTCGAAACTTACCACTAATACTAAGCCGAAGTTTCAGGATGGTACAAATTTTGTTTTAATCATGATTAATTTTGGTTTATTTTTCTGTACTATTACATTTTTAAGTTATTGTTTCATTCCACCTATTCCACAACTCCCTGAGCGAAGCCGGGCCCCAAAGCTAGTAATTATAATAAAACAGAGATATTAATATAAAATTAAATATTTTCAGATTTTCTTCGACTATTTCTAGCCAATATTTTCAGCTATTGGCTATACAATATGGATTCCATACTTACAACACTCATCGGTTACTTCTGAAATGTTCCCATAACAATAACACAATGGGTCTGTCTGCATGCTTGTTTAATATATAAAAGAGAACTTTATTTTTAAAGTTAATATAAAAATAAAATTGAATTTTATTTTTATGTGTACAATTCGGATCTCAAAATGATGTAATATATAAAATAAATAAATAAATTTTTTTTTCAAAAATGAACAAGAGAAAGAGACATAGTTTATATAATTATTCGAAATCTGACTCAATGGTAGTGTTATCATCGAAGACATGTGATGAGATGGTAAGCAATATTTCGTCTGTAAAAATTACGAGTACTTGTGAGAGGCAAATAAGTGCAGAATATCTACTGTTTTTTTAAATTTTATTGTTTGCAAAAATAATTATTGATAAATAAGAATAAATTAAGACACATAATTATCGACTAAAAGGTAATTAAGAAAAAACGGTGAGGTAAGATTTTCATGCACCGCTAATATCATTAGCAGTTATATAAAAATTAAAATTACTCAATAACTTTTCTCATACCAATTTTTTTTTCTTTTCGACAATATACTAAACTCTTCTGTAATAAAAAAATTAGAAACTGTTCCTTGCTTGTTATATTTTATTTTATTTTTCGTTTATTCGTGATGTTGCATTAAAAAATAATAATAATTAAATAAGTTTACAAAAGGTATCACGGAAGCACAATGAATCTAGTGCAACAATGTATTCAATTTACCAATAATGCAAAAATATCTATTCGATGATTATGAATATGTTGGTCTGGTTGATATTTTTACAAGATTTAGGTAATTAGAATAGTTTTAACTTAAAATATTGTATGTAAGCTAATTTTTTTTATAGTTTATTATTTATAACTAGTACTCAGGAAATATTTATGATGCCAGACTCCACTTGGATAGGGCTTAACCCTAAAAAAAAAAGCTGTAACAAAAAAATGAAATAAGGCTCTTCCTATCCCGAAAGTCAGTTAGATAATCAGAAAATGACGGAAACATGATATAGAAAAATATTAGTTAAAAAATTTGCTGTGTAAAGGGTATTGTGTAGAAAAAGTAAAGGGTGTGTTGTATTGACACCTTAATAAATAAAATGAAACATTGAGATAGTTGTCACCGTATAAAATACTAAATAAACTGATAAAAAATATTTTAAAAAAGTCCAACTTTTTTTTCCTCACTTTTTATTTTAACTCAACTCGAAACTATGATTTTACACGTTAAAAGGTGCTTTATGCAGCCAACACAGATAAAATCGAAAAATTATAAGTTTTCATTAATAAAAAAGTTGCAGCTCCACGAATCGGTTTACCATTGGTAATTCTTTACTATTTGTTTGATTAGTATCGGTATTAATTTACTAATTATAAAACGGGTTTTGGAAGAATTTTCCTAGTAACCTTTTATAGCAATGTGGATTTTATTTTTTCTTACATAATTTAACTAGCACTGCTGAATAAGTTAATGAATGTTTATAACACTGTATGTGAATGTACACCAATAGGATAGAACCATTCCATAAATAATATAATAGCGAACAATATTATCCTTTCATTAATATTTTTTGTACACGAATTGGCGCCAGGTTTTACGCCAAAGATAAAACATAAGAAGCGAATTAAATAAAAGATTTGAGTTATCTAAATTGGATACGAGTGGTTTAACCTCGCTCAGATAGTATATCTCAAATATTTTCCCTGGAAATCATTCTCGTGTACTAATTCGATTCAATCAGCCGAATTATAAATAACTATTTCAAAAACAAACAATACATATGTTTTTTGTTATGTTCATTGCTTTCTTAATTTTATGTGATGTAATCAATAAAGAAATATATTGTAATAAAAAATTAGAATGAGGGATTCCACGTAAAAGCTCTTCCATTCAGTTCGTTTCTAGTCATTGGGCCGGTAATAGGTTTTTCGAAATAAGTAAATTTATAAATTATTAAAATATGCAATGGGAGATGTGAATGAATTAAATAAACGTTATTAGACACAGCAGATTTTAATCGATAAAATAAAATAATGTAGGCCTAAATACCTAAAACTAAAATAAATAATAATTAATAAAAATAATAGGTATCATGTTAACACGATAATATCCTAGGAATAAAATAAGTTAAAAGATGTTTACAATTAGGAAAACATTCTAACATATAAACCGAAAATGTTGAACATATTATCTTTATACATATAAAAATCCCCCGATATTTGTCGGAGGTAAAATCAGAAACTACTTGACCGATTTTGATAATATTTGGCCTATTTTGTAAAGTTTTGTCCGACTAAAAAGATAGGATTGTTTTTATCTCGATTATTGTCCTAAATATATTTTTTTTCAAATTAAATGGTTATTATACTACAACTGGGTATGATTATTTGTAAGTTTTAAAATTTTCAGGCAGTATAACTTGATTTATTGACTTATTGACAACACTTCACTCTCTTTCGATATTTAGAGTGGGTAAGCATCCATTAACCAAATCTAGTTTTTCCGGCTTGGACTAGGAAAATCCGTGTTTTTCCCATGGCAAATTATGTGCCGCATTTTCATGTGTGGGAAAAACATCGAATCTATTTGTTTTAGCAAAAGACAAGTTAACGAAAATCATTGTGCACTTACCAGTATAACCTCCTGATACGATATATCATATCATCATGTGTTATATTCTGAATTTAATTAATATGTATTATTCCTATTTTGTTTGTACTAAACCCTGTTCCAATTATATTCTTTATTAGTTCTTTTTACATGTACCATTCATTAACACATTATAGTCAAATATAAGATGTAAACAATAAAAACTTTAAGCTATCTAAATTCTTTACCAAACAATTTTAAATTCGGCGTAAAGTTCTATTTTGAAACCCATTGGTGGTTTTTAGATTAGCTCATGTGCTTTTATCTTTATCAGTGAATTTTGATTTGACTGTATTAAAAATAATAGGATATAATTAATTTAACGCGTTATAGCTACTGAGCCACAGCAACGCGTGGCAGGGTCTGCTTGTAAACTATAAAGGTGCCTTTACACCTTACGAACCTCACCTTCGAACAAGTTCTCCTTCGAACCTTGCCGTACCGACGTGAAGCGAACAGCCATTTATACTTCACGTGACGTTAAGCGAACCAATATGGCTGACGCATCCCAAGCAAGCTTATGATAAAGAAAAATTCTCCTTTATCAATATATTTTATATTATCTGTAAAATAAAAAAATAGGAGACGAATTACAACGTATCACAAATTACACTAGTATCACAAACAACTCCTGTCACTTAGAAAAACCCAAATCAAAAGTGACACTAGCGCTACCCCCGAACCCAGGCGAACAGATGAAGTACATAGAACAGCCGAACAGTCGACGTGAAGGCTTCACGAAGGTTGTTCGAGGGTGGTGTTCGAAGGTAAAGTTCGTAAGGTGTAAAGGCACCTTCAAAAAGTCACAAGCCAAACGATAAGTGAACATCTTCGATTACAACACAATGAACTTATGTAAATATATTCTACGAATTATTGTATTCCCTGACAGTTCGATGAATGACTATGTAATAACCACCATTAGTTCTGAGGAGTTATTTTTATACTAACGTATTTTATTATATGTTTATAGATGCACAATCAGCTCAAATGTTTAAGCTTAGAAATATCAAAAGGAAGGGTCTTGGAGCCCATATTATAATATTTTTGTACCCAAATTATTAAATAAAAACATCTGAGAAAATTAGTAGTGTTTCAGAAAAACATTCAAGATTAATGTAAACGTTAATTGGATTTTTTTTTAACATTTTATATCCAAAAGAAATAGCTGAGTGAAAAAAAAAAAAAAAATAATAGGCCCTTGTGGGCTCGCGGATATAATTTAATATTATTAAACCATAATTTTATAAAAGCATTGAAAATAAATTTCAAACAATTATATTTTTTCTTTAACGTACCTGAAAACACAATTTTTGACTATGTAAATTAAGTTAAATATCTTATATATAAGGAATGATGAATTTTAGAAATCAAGGAAATGACATTTTTAACTATCTAGAAAAATGACTTTCATTTCCCTTTATACATTTTTTTTTTTTTTTACATCTACAGTTTTATAAATATGTAAGTATCGTAATCTCATGAAATAAATTAAAAAAAACAAATTAGAATTTATTAACAATAAAAGAAAGCTATGGTTTCGTAGAGACCCCTGCGTAAAACAAATCCATCGAGATGTTTCTTTTGCATGTACAACGTCAAGAACTGCACACCAGGACTGCAAATGACGTACATCTAACATAAGGCAAATACCTATTTTAACAACACGGCATTGGGGCACAACACCAGGTATGTATACAATGCATCTACTATATGTAAATAGGTGCATTCATCAGCTGAGACAATAACCAGAAGTTATTAAATAAACGTCTAGTTATTGTAAATTGATTTTGAAGGGTTTGCATATCAAGGAGGCAAATGTTATTGGAGTTAAAGTTTAAAAGATTCCAGTTATTGTAATTATTCCAAAAAATGCCTTAAACTGTCGCAAAAGTACTTATAAGATTAGTCGATAGAATTTGTCGTCGTATAATTATCATGGTCTAAATAGTAACACTATTATGGGTTCAAATAATTTTTATTCACGAAAATAATAATTCTAATGTCAGACAAACAATATAAATACAAATAATTAATAATGTTAAAAAAGTATCTACTTGTAACGACTCATGTTATTATGTTTCAAGTTAGAGCATGAAATCTGAATGTCACTTACACAGTAGTTCGTAGTTCGACAGTTATCTTAAAAAAGCATAAAATTGAAATTGATTGTTGACATGAAAATAAAGGAAAAGGCAAATTAAAAACATTGAATAGTCTATCTCCCCCTTCATCAATTCATCCTTTCATTCATCAAAACCTTCCAATACTGACAGATAGTGCCCATCAATCAATCGTCTTATCCAACGCAGGCAATGATTCCTAGCTATGACTCAAAACTGAAATGACAGAATTTGAAGAAATGTGAGATTACATTTGGAAATACATTCAGCCAATTCGTTCATTAAAAAAAATTAATAGTTTTTCAAAGAGACAACGCAATAAAAAAAAAAATGAATAACAAACTAGCTATTTTAAGAGGAGTAATTATCGTAAAGGGATATAACATATAATTGCACTACTCAAACGAATGAGCAAAATTTAGCTGATGTAAATCGTATGAGTAACTTATTTCATAATTTTTATCATTTGATGAAAAAATGTAAAAGAAAAAATTATAAATCAGAGTCGATAGAAGTTTATTAAAACCGACAGTTCTCTAATACTTATTTCTACATAACTAGAAAAATGTTTTTGCTGAAATCTTAAAAGTAAGTAGGAAAAAAAGAAAGCAAGAAAAAAATCAAACACTTGTTTGTATGTGAGATATTTGTTTTCCGTTAATTTAAGATTCATAAACATCTCGAAGTTATTTTTCTTCTCTTTTTAACCCTAAACCGGGCGCGCTGGTTGACTTTGGACACCAATTCTCATTAAAGGTCAGTCGTGCAGGTAGCAATTTGAATTACCCCCTTAGTACCTTTCCCTGGACTCCTCCTCCCTAGATAAGTCTCACATTGGCTTTTGTTCGAGTGACAAGTGACCAGTTATTGCGTGTTTATCATTGAAAACCACGGCTGGTGTCCAAAAGCAACCACGCGCCCGGACATGTAAGTTATAAAGTTCTTTTATTATTTTATTTTAGGATTTTTTTTTTTTTTTTTGGGTTATAAATATCTGAAACTTATTCTCTTTAAGTGACCATATTATAAAATATGAAAACATTCCATGGATTTGAAGAGAGTTGTATGATGAGGAGAAAGAAGGGATCTTCTAGGAATAGGAGTCGGATTTTTCTGATGGGGAAGGTGAAGCCTTAAATTATTCTGACCAAGAGCACGACAGTGACTCAGAACAAGAGGCGGTCGCGATGATGAATATGAGTCGGATGATGATGATAGGGAATTCGTTTTTGGAAAGGACGGTGAAACAATGTGGTCAGCGAAAGATTTTTCGAAACCTAATTCGAAAAATCCCTTAGGGGGATGCAAAAAATGCTTTTCCACAAATTAAATGTTTTACTCAAATAAGTGATGGAAATATTATAGAGCAAATAGTTTTTAATAGTTTCAAATAGTTGTTTTTAGATTTTTCGAAATATTTAATTTTTTTTTAAATATTCAAATTGATTATTATTATTGTTTTCAAGTTTTATCTGTAGAAAAATCATAACAATACAACATTTATAAATAATTTTAAATTATTCATACACCTATACATAATTTTAAGTAAATAAAAGTAATGGTGTCCTAAGTCAACCACGCGCCCAGAAGTGTAAAAACATTTGGCGCGCCTGGTCTAGGGTTAAAGAAACAGTGGTGAGCAATGCATGATTATTTGCCAATATAAATCACCTACTTGTATTTTGGTTAGTAAGATTCGTAAAATGTTAAAAATTAAAACAAAAACATAAAATAAAAATGTAATATAATAACAAAATTTTAAAGAAAATAAAGAAAATGCTTCAATTAAATTTTAGTACACAATATTCATTTTCAAAACATCTGTGATGTTAACAACACGTCCTTTTTTTTTTTTTTTTTTTTTCTATTCATTAAAATTTTCGAAAATTGATTTTTTCCCCTTGGTTTCCGCCTCCGCACTTGAGGGTCATTGGCGTTGTGCTTTATTAACTCTGTTATAATATGATGCTTCTTTAAAATAATGATATAGGGTAACTATATTAGTAACGTTGTCTTGTAACGATTTTCCAAGTGTTTTATCCATGTTATGTTTGTTCCGGAGATTATTGTACTGAGGACAGTATAATAAAATGTGCTTTGCTGACATAGCAACATTGTTACATCTTTGGCATTTGGACGACTCCGGAGCTCTGAGAAGGTAGCCATGGGTGAACTGGCAATGCCCGATCCTCAGGCGGCATTTAAATACCCTGATAACTAATTAGTTATTTTTTTATTTTGATACTTATAGAGGTTGATCGAGATGAATCGAAGAACTAGGTGGTGAATCGAAGAAACTACATCTCCAATTGGGAATTTAGACAGGATACTCTTCGATAAATTTGACAGACATACAAAGTATTTACGCAAAACGTTATTCTTGGAGCCACCTCCTCAATTAAGGCTTAAGTTTTTCGAAAAATAGGAAACACTTAATGCAAAGAGAAAAAAAAAAGTTTCTTTATTTTAAATTTGGGAAATTACTTAGATCGTGTATCCTGTCTCTTAAATTATAATTTGTAATTTACATAACTAGTACACTTCCAGCGGTGTTTTATAGAAACGAAAATCCGCTTAGATTGTATGAAGAGGAATGGCATAAGTTTCATGAAAATATTTGGAGCGAAGAAGCACAAGCTAACCGAAAATTTTAGACGGTTCCATAATGTGATTGTTATAAGTATTGTTAAAGTGTGTACAATTTTTGGAATAAATAACGAACGGTGAACGGTGGGTTTCGAATGAGGATTGAGGTGTGTAGAGCAGAACAGCGATTGGAGGCATCGAACCTTCGGGTAATGGCATCAGCTGCTGCAAAAGTAAATACATTTTGTTGAACTCGGTCCTTACGCAATCAGGATATTTTTTTACATAAATATTCCAAGAGAGAAAATCGATCAATGTCAAAATTTTGACAGTAATGCTCCATTGATTCAAAATGGATTACAATGTTACCAAGCCGAACAAATCGGTTTATCAGAACAATTCGCCATAGGTTAAATTAAATCTTAATGGTTAGATAAAATGATAAAATTTACACAAGAAAAAAAAAACACACACAGATAACGTATCAGTAAATGATGTAAAATTTTAAAACAATGATCTAATCACTGTTCTTATCATTTAGTAATAGAAAGGGGAAAAAAGATGAGAGTCATAAAACAAGTGTAACGAAATGACTAAGGTTTTTGTAGGAAAATTAGGCCATGATAATCTTGAGTGTTCGTGAGAAGATGTGCAAAATTAAAATATATATTTATTATTTAATTTCACTTCAATGAAGTAAAGTGACATCATTTATTTGAATTCGTGATTGTTGAAATAATTTAATTATGTCTTGTGGGTAACCAGTTGATGTCAAAATCAATAGATCCCGACAATTGGACTAAAGTTGTCCAACCCTCTGTAAGTCGCAAAACATCCGAGATCCAAGGAGAGGAATCAGAGAGGAGGAGATTTGCTCGGTTTGGAAGCGAGCTTGGTGGCGCAGTGGATAGAGTACGCGCATGTCACGCAGGAGACCATTCTTTTCTCTTCGAAAATAAAATATTTAAATTCAAAATATAATTAACTTCTATTGAAAAAAAAGGATTCGCTTTTCTCCTGTTTTGTTTAATTGAGTTCTATAATATGTCACTAGGGAAGTGTTTTAAGTACCTACCGAAAGAGTTTGAATCTAGGTGAAAATATATCAATATTCTGTTATGCCGATGATTTGGAAATGACAGAAATAAATACAAAAACATTTATGAAAACCGGTATATAAGCAGGGCTAAAGAAAAATATGGAAAAATCAAAATATATGGTGAACTCTAGAAGCAGTGCAGATTTTGGGTATTTGGAGTAGAAGGGAAAATGGTTCAAATCTACAATAACTAGAAAAATCGAAATTGAAAAGGAAATTAAGGCTAGGCTAAAGGCGGGAAATTCTTTTTATTTTTCGGTTCAAAAATCACTCAACTCACGCCTTCTGTCTCGAAATTTAAAAATTATCGAACTAGATATAAATACTTATTGACAAATGATTATTTTTTTTTTTTTTTTTTTTTTTTTTTTTAATCTAACTAGGAAGGAATAAAGATTGAAGATATCTAAAGCCAAATATCCGAATAACCGGATTTTTCAGTTTCGTTCTTTGTTTGCTTGTTTAACGTCGCTTTATGCAAAGGACGATTAGGCTAATCGGACGATGCTACAATGGGAGTCCTAAATTTTGCCTATCCAGGTATAATTAGGATAGGGATCTTTACCGAGTACCTGGCATCGTACAGGCTCCATTTCACGTCTTATCCGAGAGAGGGCAAAGCCAAGGATTTTTTACTCCCTTTAAAAAATCCTAGGACCACCGCGGGACGCGAACCTGCGACCTTTAATATTATTGTAGGCATCCATGATTTCAGTTTCGTTATTTTACCGTAAACCTGACAATATATCCACTATTAATAAATATTTTTTTTTTGTTAATTTGTTCTTTTAACGTGGGTAACCACATAAATTAATTTTATATTAATTTGACTTCCAGATCAGTGAAGAGGAATAGATTGACTCTGCTTGGAAGCGAGCTAGGTGCCAAGTGGTTAGCGTACCATGCATGTCAAGCGGGAGACCCAGGTTCCTCAATAATAAAATATTTAATATTAATTTTTTTTTTTACTACTTACTATACCCGGGAACAAACCATTGCCCAGTACTATTTGATAAGGAAACTTCAACCAGTTGAAATGAATGAATATAAGAGAATGAAATATAAGAGCATTAGTGTTGGAACTTTTCCTCTAGCACCGCACCACGTTCAACGATAAAACTCTCCAATTTCACTTGTCACTAGATTTGACAAGGAGATAGCCAGTTCTGCAACATTCGCTTAATGTTTTATAACCAAGTCCCTTTAGAAGCTCGCTTGCATTCGAGCCCGTATATAGCCTTTGTTTGGACAGGGAACTTAGTTGTGCGGGTCACGTTCTTATAAGGCGTAATATAAATACAGGAGGAGAGATATGGGATTTGCGAAACCTCAGTTAGTTAGCCTTAGAGGGAACTGGGTTGGGAGAGAAAGTGCGAGCGAGATTTGGCAGAATGGAAGTGCAAGGAGTGCTCTGTCATAATGCACGGAATTGATGTTCTGTAGGAGATGACAAATGGTCTGGCAGACAATGGTTAGCGAACCCGGGTTGGGAGGTGGGTGGGTCGCAGAACCCCAATTCGGTTGTTGCCCTGTCCTTCTCGTGTCTGCCTGTCTGTCTAATGATCCAGCAGGGCCATATCCGGTTGGAATAGCAAATGTGGTTAAAAAGTACAACTTTGAAATATAAAAAAAATTTGGAAGTGGTTAGTCCGAAAAAAAAAAGAAGAATAAAAACGAGAGAGAAAAATTCAAAACAAAAAATTCGTAAGCTTAATTATTTACAAAAATAATAAGAAATTTATTAAATTCTTGCATACAAACACAACCATCTTAGTTAATTTATGAGAATCTGAAGCGAAAATTTACGCCACTAATCTTTTTTTTTTCTTTTTCGAAATTTCAGGAGTGGGGACTTACCTTCATACCCTCCCTTGGGACCCCCCCACGATATCATTAATTTATAGCATGCAGTTCAGTTTGTTTCCGGGTATATTATTTTTATTTTTTTTATTTACGACTGTTTACAACATTAAGTCATATGTCGTCCCCAATAATAAGCGCTCTCCATTTCTTTCGGTCTTCCCAGTCTCCCTCTCTTATCCCTCTGTTCATCATTCCTTCTTCCACTCCGTCATACCAGAGTTTTCTCGGGCGACCTCTTTTCCTTCTTCTTTCTGGTTTCCATTTCAGCAATTTTTTTGGCCATGCTCCCTCATTCATCCTCATAACATGTCCAAACCATTTTAACCTCATGGTTTCTATACTATGGAGGATGTTTTCTTCTTTCCCAACCCGCCGTCTTATTTGTTCGTTGGGAATTTTTTGGATTCGGGACACTCCGCATGCTCGCCTCCAAAAATCCATTTCTAGGGCTAAGAGCCTATCTGCCTGTTTAGCTTTTAATGTCCACGCTTCTGCCGAGTAGAGGCTGACGCTTTCCAAAAAGGCTTTATACATTATTTTTTTTTGTTTTCATGCTTACATTCCTACTCCATAATACAGAGTTCAAGATCCCGATGATTTTTTTTCCTTGAACGACCTTTTCCTGGATGTCCAGATCGCTGGACCCTAGCGAGTCCAACCAGCTTCCTAAATACTTAAACTTGCATTGTGGCTCTAAATTCCATCCTTCCAGGATTAAATTACTCCCTGTTCCATTAAAGGCCATGTAGACGGACTTTTCCTTGCTGACTACTAGCCCCCAACTAGAATATTCCTGAAGGATCTTCCCCGTCATGTACTCCGGGTATATTAATAATTTATATTAATAGAAGTCGTGAGAATTTTTTTTTTTTTTATTTGCGTTATTTCACTACGACAGAAAAAAAAAATAAATAAAAACATAACACAGCATCCTTTCTACCAATATACAGCATTAATTATTTTTTTAATTCATTTTATTTAAAACTTTTTTTTTTGTTGCTTAAAACGGTAATACAGGGTCAGTCTCTGACAGATTTAGATAAAAATTCTTTTTGGTCGAAACCTCAGCCTTAGAAGCCGAGAAAAATAATAAAATAGCACGAAATAATAAAATAGCCGGCAGCTTCCCCCTCCAACATTCCACCTACCGGAAGCTCCGATTCTTCTAAATCTCCTTAACATCAGTTAACATATTATATTAAATCAATACCAAGATAATGATCAAAGAATTGATTTTAAAGGCTCGCGGGCAAAGCCGCGACGGGGAAGGCTAGCTTAATATCACTCTTTTAGAAATAAGTAATTTGTGTGGGTAAAGTAAAAAAGACCCAGGTTTTATCCTAGACACGGCAAGTTTTTGTAATGCAATACCCATACTTCCTTGTTTGAAATTTTTTTTCAGGGATGCCTATAATACTGATAGTAGATTTCAAGACAACCTGCCTTAAGCAATAAGTGAATATGCATGAGCTAGATACAGGAAAAGAGACAACAAACAAAGAAAGAAGGTGGAGATGCCGCCCGAAGTGCAGGGGCTAGGGGACTACTGCCAAGATCTAGCCGAGTAGATAGGAAGTGGCCCACATCCCGGGAATAGACTCACCGCCACAATTACTATCTATCTTTGAGGTAGCCAGCTCGGAACCAAGCCAGCCTCTCCCGAGGGTTTCAGCTATCTTTATTTATTGTCATATCGGGTAGCAGCCGTCGTCTGGAGGAGAGCAATGGATAATTCTGCGGATCTGTATTTCTAAGAGGTGGAGTGAGGAATCTAGTCATCAAACAGGAGGAATACTCCAACTGTGTGGCTGTAGCCTTATTACTTTCACTTACCTATATATGAAATATAAAGTAAGTGGAAGTATTGCGATCGTGAAAAATTTCGACTTCCGGTTTTCAACGGAAATACACGTTTTGGGGCCCCCTGAGTCCAAATGACCAAGTCCCGCGAAATGGTCTGTGTGTGTGTGTGTGTGTGTGTGTGTGTGAACAGACTAGCTCAAAAACTATAAACCGTGCGAACCTGAAATTGGATATTTAGTGTAGGTATATGCCCGCGATGTGACAGCGAAAATTTCATTAAAATTGCTCAAAGGGAGGGGGTACTTTATTTAATAACTTTTTATGTTTTTTTCGATTTTCTCAAAAACAGCTCTAACGATTTTGATTAAACTGAATGTTTGATGTAATAATATGCCCGAGATATGAATATAAAAATTTCATCAAAATTGATTAACCGGAGGGGGGCCTTTACTTAATAAATTTTGTATCATTTTCACGTGTTTTTTTACTAAAAAACGGCTTTAACTATTTTGATCAAACTGGGTATTTAATGTATTTATATGCCAAAGATGTGATAGCCAACATTTCATCAAAATTGATCAACCGGAGGGGTGACTTTACTTAATAAATTTTGTAACATTTTCACGTTTTTTTTTTTGTTTTTTTTACTCAAAAACGGCTTTAACGATTTTGATCAAACTGGGTATTTGATGCATGTATATGCCACAGATGTGATAGCCAACATTTCATCAAAATTGGTCAAACGGAGGGCACCCCAACAACGCATTAATTTCTAATCTAAGTAAGTTGTCAAGTTTGTTGGTAAGTGAAAGTTGTGTGTTGCGCGCACGCACCAGATTTTTTTTTGATTTCTATTGAGGCCATAATCCATGCAGTCAAAAGAACTTATGCCTGTCGACTTCACTTCTAAATCCCCTTGTCTTCTAGAGGCTAAGTGACCAGGGGCGGGTTCAGCTCAAAATTTGAGAGGGAGTGGTCATGACCCAACTGTCGCACACTCACGTGTTGCCTTTCAGCAGAAAGGACTTTGATCTTGAGTGTTAAGTTCGTGGATTAGGAGCTAGTTAATTGCGGGTGGCGGAATGGCCGAGTGGGCAAACGCGTTAGTAAATACGAGTAACCGAATATAGAAAATTCAAGGCCCGGAGTCAGGGGAAATTTAATCATAACACACGGGATTAATACCCCGTCCTCCCCACTAGCCTGGGAAACCCCATATAGCCTAACCGTAGAGGAAGGGGAGAAAAAAAAATATATAGCTAAAATATTTGGGAATGATGTGACCTCCCCGTCTGTAGCCGCCCTTTTAATGGACCATTTTTCCCTTTTTAGGTAAATCAAAGTTACATTTTTAGGTCTATTTAAAAAATTATTATTATTATTTTTTTAAATAATTTATTTTTTGAAGAGAAAATATTGGGCTCCGCCGGGAGTCGTACCCGGGTCTTCGGCGTGACATGCGCGGTATGTTAACCACTGCACCACAGACCTCGCTTCCAAGCAGAGCCAATCCTTCCTCTTCACTGATACCTCTCCCTCGATCTCGCAAATTTTGCGAGTATTTACGGGAGTAGATGGACAATTTTTGGCATCTCTTGACGATCGTCAATTTTTAAATTATTTTATATTAATTTAATCTATCTTTGTGGGTAACCACCTTGTTTTAAATTATTTTAAATAATTTAGTTTTTGAAGAGATTTTTTTTATTTGATTACAGAGATTTTTTTTATTATTTTCTTTTAATAAACTCTCAATTAGGTCATTGACTTTTAATATCAGTCAACACTACTAACAAATTTAGTATTATTAGTTTTAGATACACAGAGACAGAAGATTTTAACAGACAGAAATTTTATTTAAAAAGCAATGTTGCCCAAATAGGTTGGGTTGCTCTTACACAACAAACTGTACATCCGCATTAGAATATCCGTTAAACCTTTTTATTGGTTACTTGGTTACTTTTATAAATCACTGCTAGACTAATTTTTATGATCTTAGTTTTATTGTATTTGTCATAGGCACTGAAAAAAGGACTATGAAAAACTAGGGAGGGGGTAATAATTTATTTTTGTCCGTTTCGACGAATTTAAACAAATAAAAATGGCTCTCGGGTGTTATAGTTACACATAATATTTTCATAAAACACCATATCAGTTATTTATTAGTGCGTTACAATTATACCACCAAGAGCACGAGTCCAAGTCAAGTCAATCTATTCTCTTCACCGATCCCCTTCCAGTGATCCCTTATGTTGTTTGCAAATTTATATGAAGGGTAGACTATTCGTACAAATAACAGGTTCTATTGTCAATTCCTATATTTTTAATATTCGTTCATTTAACTATGTGTGTAATCACTATATATATATATATATATATATATATATATATATATATATATATTTAGTGATTACACACACACACACACACAGACACGCACACACATATATACACAGGCCCGCATAGAGAAGCCGCCTCCTCAGGTGTGCGATACTTCACTGTCATTCTGCTGGCTCTGTGCCCGCTGAGGATTCACAGCAAAGTGATTTCACATGTAGCCGCCACCTCTTGTTCAAATATACCTCGCCGTCGTTTATATCTAAATCTTAAGGAACTCATTTCCACAGCTGTTAGTTGTTTAAGTTAAACAGAAAATTTCGTTGAAATCCTCTTAAAACACTAGAAGGAATCCGATTGTTGATAATAACATTAAATTTACTGGAAGTAATGTTTCAAAAAATCATTTACTATATCATTATTAGAGACATGTACAGATGTAATGATAACAATATAAAAAAGACCAAACGAGAGCACAAATAGTTGAACAACGAATAAAGAAATAAATTGACAATTATGCGGATGGGACCGTTTAGAAGGTCTGTCTCCAGTTCAGTTTTAAATCGTAAGTTTCTTCTAGGTGCCAATAGTGATCACTGGAAGGATAACCAAAACAGAGACAAAGAACTGACGGATGACTTTTAATTCCTGTGTGTCAGGTCTTCAAGCTCGTTTTCTGTCAACGGTCGCAATGTACAAGTATAACGATTTTGTTGGCCAATTACATTGAAATTTAGAAAACGTCAAAGATTTTTTGGAATAAAACAGACTCACGCTAACACAGCGGTTGTAAATCAGTTATTGTAAATGGTACTCTCTGTTCAGGTCTACAAAGAACTGGAAAGACTACGAATAGTGAGAACTGAACAGCATAAAAACTGATCTTTCGGACTAAAATGAAACGAGAATGGAAACTGAAGCTGAGCTGAAGATGGATTTGACCGTCTTTTAGGGTCCTAAAGGAAGATTATTCTGGACACAATATGAAAATATGTCGACGCTGTTTATTTAAAGGCAAAGAACGATTATTTAGATGTTATTTTATAAATTTCTGCTTTTTGATGACCATTCATAAATATTGCAATGCTTTTTCATGGCCCATTATAAATATTAAAAATTACAAACTAAAATATACTATTATTCTTCTTATTTGCCTAGGAACCCGTCTCGTTGATGTAGATTAAGTAGTACCCTTTTTTTTTTTTATTATTATTATTATTAATACTGGAATGTTCCCCAATGAAAAACATAAAAGACCAATTTCCAAAAAAACGAATGTGTAAATAGTTAACTATATGCGACACAGACAGTTAAATTTAATGTCATGTTTTCCATAAAAAGTGTTAATAGTTTTTTTTTTAAAAACGTGTAATATAACAAGAAAAAAACTTGACCTATTATATATAATGGAAAATTGTTGGACGGTGAGAAAATAAACAATAGAGGACCAATGCAACAAAAAACGAAAGGAGTACATGCAATAAAAGAAAATGCCCTGAAGATGGACGTAAGGTCCTAAACTAAGAAGTTACACGGACCGACAAACAAATTCGAATTGTCAATGAATAAGAGGAGGAGTCTGAAAATGCGTTGGACGAGAGACCTTCCGAACAAACCCTGTACTATCTGGCTTTTCATCAACACTGTTATTTTTCATGTAAAATCTAATACTTGACCATGTATCACATCCGTCTTTGATTATTAAACTTGAACTAAATAAATAAAACCATCGTACGTTAACCTAAAATACGTGAACAAAGGAAACCCGACACAACTACTTAACTATTTCAACTAGCGACAGTTGCTTTGTAGGCCAAAATAGTTTGGGGCCGGGATATTTTTACAGCGACCGGAGATATAACAGTTTTAGCTTGGAAAGACAGCGTCAGTCACACATCCTCACGTGTAGGGCCGTTAGTCCTGAGAATTAGACAACTTCTTTGTATATTTACTTTATTTTTAACTAATTTTTCGTCAAACGATTTAAATATCTAAATCTTATTTTTTTCCATTATTTATTTATTTTTACCTAAAACCAACAAGGTCAAAGGTTACGATTTATATTGTAAACGCATGTTGGAGGATCGATACCTTTTAAATAATATGTGTGTGAGAACTCAGTCCTGTCGTTACCCCCTCATATTCTTTAATTTAGCTTCTTGGTTTCTATTTCGCCTGCCAGATTTAATATTTTATATATATTTTTTTCAAGTTATCATTGATGAGTTATCGAGAAGGTTGACTGAATGCGAGCCCTCGTGGTGCAATTGGCTAACGCACAGCAAAGGTATTGTTGAAACCCTCGTTCGAGACCCTCAAATTCCGGTCATAATCAAGCTTTCCTCTTCAGATGGAATTATTTAATAAATATAGTTCAGTAAATAAATTCTATCAGTAAATCGAATAGTTATCCGAGAAAAAGACTGAAACATAGTTAAGATTACGATAAGTTAAGAGACGAACTATTTATTTTCTTCGATATAGTAAATACTTTAATGTTACTACAGTACGAACTAGATTGATGACGAAACGTACGCGGGATGATCATAGTTAAAACCGATATATATATATATATATATATATATATATATATATATATATATATATATATTAGGTTTTTTTTATTGATTGTACTCAGTAACTACAGTACTTATTAAAACCACTAACTACTGAACCCAGAAAAATATTTATAAACAGCAATCCATTATATTATTTCATAAACATATTAAAATTTTACAAATATGATAAATGTGAGTAAATTTTCTTTATGTAAAATAGTCGGCTAACTAAAATTTTGAATAGAATAATATTTTTAAGTACCTTTAGATTACATTAATTAAATCATTACCGCAAAAATCACGTATTAACTGAAAAAAAAACAAGCAGAAAATAATAAGAAATATACGACTAATCATTTAGTTGAATCTTTATTAGCTAGAATTTTAATCACTGCATTAGTCACATTTATATATATTTTTTTAATATTGCAAATGTTTGATCGTTTAAATTAAGAAGAAAAAATCGTAAAATGTTGTTTAGGTAATTTTTTCTTCAGGAAACTAAAGAAAATTACTAAATGTTTTTAATAAAATGTAATAAACCTGTAATTAGAATTTTTAATACAAGATATAAATATTCTTTTTTTTTTTATTAAATATTTATCTGCTTTTACCAAATAGTTCTAATGATAGCAGAGAAGCTACAAAAAACACAGCCGAGCCGAGCATACGAACAAAAAGCAACCAAGAACATCGCTGAAGCACTCAATATATTATATTGTTCCAATACAGGCGACACGATGGCGCTATCAGAGATCTATAATAGATGGCGTCAGGGCATGCCCAAAACCTAAAATAGTTAGGCGAGCTGAGGTGCAAATAGTTTTGGGTCAGTCCCAATCACAATAATAACCCGTTAGTCACGAAGTGAATTCATGAAGAAGTCAATCCACCAGGTAGCAATACAACAAGTTATTTTAATTATATCTGATTTATTTATAATCTGATAATGAAATTTCATAACAATAAAAAACATGAATTACCAATTCACAAAATTAGTGTGTGTGTTTGTTTTAACGTCACTTTATGCCACTAAGGTGGGAGTCCTAAATTTTGCCTATCCAGGAATAATTAGGATAGGGATCTTTAACGAGTAACTGGCATCGTACAGGCTCGGGACCTCCATTTTACGTCCTATCCGAGGGACGGCATAGACAAGGATTTTTTACACCCATTAAAAAATACTAAGGCCACCTCGGGAACCCACGATCTTTAGTATAGTAAGTTTCTATGCTAACCACTACACCGCATGTGACCCCCAGTTCACAAAATTTATAAAATACCAGTTAATTAACGTTGTATAAAAATATAGTCATTCAAGTAAATTTAGTCAAATAAGTGCATAAGTCTAATTTACTCCCTTCACAAAAGTTAAACCATCTCAATAAAATAAAATACGATAAAATGTACCAAAAAATTTAATTTAATCAAATATAGAGTTTCTGAATTATACTTTATATCCCAAAATAAAATATAAAGGTAAATTCATTTAAAAACATTGGGAGTTTGTGTCTTCGTTAACGTGGAGATCTTAATGAAGTAAATTCTATAAGAGAATCAGCTTTGAAGAAAATGCAATAATTTTTAATGGAGCTACAGTAATATATCAAGTTATCGGAAGAAAAAAAAAAAAAAAAAAAAAAAAGACGCAAACTAAAATAATGCTCTGAAGAGGTTAAGTGTGGATTTAATATAACGTGTAAGGTGCATTAACCCTTAACGTGTAAGGTGCATTAACGCTTAACATGCAATAACACTGACGGCGAATCAGGTCGGGTAAAAGTTTTTTTTTAATAACTTTGATATAAGCAGGCCAATGTGAAAAACTAAGTTTTCCTAAAGGGGAGAAGATTATTTGGCCAATAAACCGGGAAATTTTAGGACTTTTTTCTCTAATAATTCGAAAACTTTAAAACATACATTGCGTATTAAAGGAACTAGTATTACTCAAGAACTCGGTGCTCTACAAATTTCATTTGGAAAATTTTTCATTGTATTAGCCTTTCCCGAGTTGTAGGCGTTAGATCATGAGTGTAAATAATTTTCCCGCCGAATGGAGGACCTCGTTAAAACGAGGTTTTTCAGAAGAGTGGATCCATAGTTCAAAGGTATAATATAATTTATTCAGATTATATATCCTAAGGATCCCAGCTTACAACTATGTGACAGATCGTTTTAGATTTCAGACAGATCATAACTGAGAATTTTTTTTTTTACACTGCCTTTAACAGAAGACCGCTTTTGTCAAACAGTAAAATGTGGAAATAATTTTGATTGGATCGGTTCTTTGTTACTGCATATGGCACCAAGAGTTATCATCACAAAGAAAAAGTAAAAATGAAAAACTTCTAGTTTCCTAGATTCCCGAAAAGCGTAGAAGATTCTGGAACAGTCACAAATATATACAAGATCAGTTGCTAACTGTTTCAACGAAAAGTCCAGAACTCCTATGAAGCTTATGTTTTTTACTTGTAAAACATAATTTTTAAAATATTTTCGAGACATAAATAGCGCAATGACCTCTTCCAGAACTGCACACAATTTCTGCATTGGGCATTGAAAATCGATAGCTGGGTCAGAGGTCGAACAGCTCTCATTCCCGATT
Source organism: Aelia acuminata (assembly GCA_911387785.2). Taxonomy (NCBI): domain Eukaryota; kingdom Metazoa; phylum Arthropoda; class Insecta; order Hemiptera; family Pentatomidae; genus Aelia; species Aelia acuminata. Next base: position 23,316,648 of record OU426981.1, read on the forward strand.
CTCAGCTAATTGAAGGCTACACGATTTCCCTTTCTAGTCCTACTGTCCCGAAATAGATGCATTCCGTCATGTACAGATAGTATTTAATATTAAAATTCATAATAATAAAAATTAAAACGCTGTAAATTCTTAAGTTATCAAAGCCTACTTTATAAGATTCCATGTATATAACATTAATATAACAAGAATGTAGAAACTACGAGAGCAAGTTTAAAGTCATATAATAAAATTAATGGCTCACTTAATAATTAGGGACTAGGGTAGCTCAATGCTATGGCGCAGAACTACTATCTATACTAAAGTTCCCGAGTTCTAATCTTGCTATTGCAGGATGTATTACCACTGTCTCTGGAGCCTGGAAATCCTTCAATAAATTGGTTTTACCTCCTTGCACAACCGCTGATTAAGGAACAGTACTTAATTACGAAGTGCAGTACAACCCCCTTTATCAGGATCCGGGATAACTTGGACCAAAAGCAATCTGGATGCGCGCAACACACAACTTCCACTTACCAACTTACTTAGATTAAAAATTGACGTGTTTTGATAAGTAGATAGATAGATAGATAAATTTATTGTATTTGTTTATATAAACATTACAATAGAGACCAGATAAATGTTAATACAATTATAAATGATAATTTCCTGTCAATATTATGTTATATTAATATATATATATATTTTTTTTTTTTTTTTTATATAAGAATAGTGGAGCTGCGACATGCATTAATATACATATATATCAACAATTACAAAATCCAAATCAATTATCAAAAGAAGATTATTATCAGAATGAAATGCTATGAGAATCATGTGTCTTTATTCATATATAACAAAGGCCCTCACTTTCAGTGCGTTCACTACATAAAGGTATAAGTCCTTTAATTGGCGTTTATCATCTATTTTTAGGAGACGGTGAAGCTTTTCTTCTGAACTGCTGGAGTTTTTTAAATATTTGCTGATAAAAGCGTGCCTTGCTTCATTATAAAGTGGGCATTCCAGCAAAAAATGCCTTATGTCTTCTGGCTTCTGGTGGTTGCAGGTTGTACAGTTGTCCTTTGTTATAATAGTATAACTGTTTCCTTTCCAGAATAGTTTTATTTTTCCTCCTCCCAATAATCTTAGTTGAGAAATTACCCTGACCATGTTTATATTTGCTTCGAAGGTGAAGTACTTTTCTGGGGCAAAGTGTTTTGATAAGTATATAAACGCCATTCAGGCAACTTCACACATTTTTCCACATTTATTTACATATTTCTATTTTTCCCATATGAAGGTATAGTTTACTATAATTTGTATCGCTCTCGCAGTACAAAAATTTCTCAGTACTTTTCGATTCATTATTGTGTATTTATTTCTTTAAGGGGCCTGGTTTTATCAATAGTGTAAGTTCTTCTTTTACTGCGTGCTTTTTTTACGCCGAATGGCTTTTTGTAAATATCTTGATGGGGAATTGATATGGTTCGTAGTAATTAAAACTGAATTTTCAAATCTTTGCCTCCCAGATTCGGAAACCGAAAACGATTACTGTTCCTCTATAAAATTTTATTTGTGATAATACAGGAACGCAAGCATAATACTCCGATATTATAATTCTCTATATAATGTTATTTATTTATGGTCTTTAGTTTACTAATTTTTAAATTATTTTATTAGAAGATAAAAGATTCGACCACGGCCGGGAAGCGGAGGACCATGCGGAGGACCTGGGTTCGATTCCCGGCCGTGGTCGAATCTTTTATCTTCTAATAAAATAATTCTCTATATAGTTACCATGGAAACAAATAAGTTCCATTAAATATGTATAATCCAAAACACGTTGACAATTTTTTTTCCATAATAAAGAATACTTGATTATCATTGAACATGAAGAGTTTGATAAAAATCGTTGGACTCAGGGGACCCCGAAAAGTGTATTTCTAATAAAAATCGGACGTCGAAGATTTTCACGATCGCAATACTTTCCCTTACCATATATTTCATTTATAGGTAAGTGAAAGTAAAATATTTGTAATATGTGTAAATGGAAAAAATCTGGTGCGTGCGCGCAACAAACAACTTTCACTTACCAACTTACTTAGATTAGAAATTAATGCGTTTTGTTAATTGCCACTTCTCAAATGAACAGAACAGCTTTAATTATAACGCATTGGTTTGTCATTAAAGGTGTACGGCGCATGCGTGAGCTCAAGGTGTTTTATGAGTTGACGGAATATTTTTCTTTTTTTCTCCTGTATATGTTTTCTTGATTTTCTTCATATCAGATTTAGCCATTTCTTATTTTTAGGCGTGATGAGAGACAGTTAATTTCTCAATATAAACTAAAACAAAGGTACTTTATAGAAAAACAAAAAAGGCCCCTTCCCCATTAAAGCCCCCTCAGAACATTTTAATAATGATAAAGCTTACCTGATATTAAATAACAACTAATTTTCATTAAACATAACGAATTTGATAAAAATCGTTAAAGCCGTTTTTGAGATAATCGATCAAAAAGGTAAAAATTGGACAAAATTTATTAAGTGAAGTCCCCCCTCCTGTAGATCAATTTTGATGTAATTTTTACAGTCACATCTCGGGTATATAAATACATCAAATACCAAGTTTGATCAAAATCGTTAAAACCGTTTTTGAGTATATAAAAAAAACACGTGAAAATGATACAAAATTTATTAAGTAAAGTCCCCCCTCCGGTTGATCAATTTTGATGAAATTTATAGTCATATCTCGGGCATATCAATAGATCAAATACTCAGTATAATCAAAATCGTTAGAGCCGTTTTTAAGAAAATCGAAAAAAACTTAAAAAGTTATTAAATAAAGTACCCCCTCCCTTTGAGCAAATTTGATGAAATTTTTGCTGTCAAATCGCGGGCATATACATACTCTAAATACCCAATTTCAGGTTCGCACGGTTTAAATTTTTTGAGCTAGTCTGTTCACACACAGAATCACAGACACACAGACCATTTCGCGGGACTTGGTTATTTTTACTCAGGGGGCCCCAAAACGTGTATTTCCGTTGAAAACCGGAAGTCGAAAATTTTCACGATCGTAATACTTCCACTTACTATATATTTCATATATGGGTAAGTGAAAGTAAAAAAAGAGAATATAACAAATTAAATATAATTTGTAAAAATTTTCCTGTATACGTGTAAAATTGAAAAAAGTAAAATATAAACTTGCATTAGCCTTAGAAAATATTATTATTACAACTAATCGTATTAATTGAAATAAAACTAGGAAGTAGAGTTAATTAAGAGATGGGCGCCCGCTATCTTGACAACTCTCTAATTCCTATCTCACAGACTGAGTACTATAATTAGCTCAGACCTACAACGGAATAACGACTCGAGGGTATTCTTACGAAGTCAAAAAGTAGCCAATGCTAATAAATATAGGCTCAATAGTTCAACGATCAAGCCAAAAAAAATAAAGAAATATGGTTTGGTACATTTAAATCATGTAAAGAAATATATATTGAATTTGTTCATTATAATAAACAATATCTCAATAAGAATAATTAGAATTATTATAATTATATTAGAATTATTATAATTAGAATTATCTCAATAAGAATCAACAATAAGAATAATTTATTCTTATAATAATAATTATAAGAAACGAACAAGTTCAAAATGTCTTGAAAATACGTTTTTTTTTTTTTTTTTTGTAATTTGTAGATTTAATCCCAATAATGCGCTAAACACAATTGACTAGTATGATGCGTTAATAATCGCGCACGCATCTATCTGCAAACTAGCTGTGTCAGTACTATAATAACAAAGAGTTATTTTTATCTTGTAAGACATAATTTCTTTATATTAGAAATAATTTTTTGGCCTGAAAAGGTAACGAGTATACAAGTGTATAACTTATAGCTACCTCACGATAGCCGAGTGCTCTAAACCATAGACCTCTGGCAATATATATAAGGGTATAACTTATGCAAGCTATGAATTATGTCTAATAAGCTGAATTTTTTACTTTCACTTACCTATATATGAAATATATAGTAAGTGGAAGTATTGCGATCGTGAAAATTTTCGACTTCCGGTTTTCAACGGAAATCCACGTTTTGGGACCCCCTGAGTCGAAATAACCAAGTCCCGCGAAATGGTCTGTGTGTGTGTGTGTGTATGTGAACAGACTAGCTCAAAAACTATAAACCATGGGAACCTGAAATTGGGTATTTAGTGTAGGTATATGCCCGCGATGTGACAGCAATAAATTTCATCAAAATTGCTCAAAGGGATGGGGTACTTTATTTAATAACTTTTTACGTTTTTTTCGATTTTCTCAAAAACGGCTCTAACGATTTTGATTAAACTGAGTATTTGATCGATTTATGCCCGAAATATGACTGTAAAAATTTCATCAAAATTGATCAACCGGAGGGGGGACATTACTTAATAAATTTTGTTTCATTTTCACGTGTTTTTTTTATTTACTCAAAAAAGGCTTTAACGATTTTGATCAAACTGGGTATTTGATGTATGTATATGCCAAAGATGCGATAGCCAACATTACATCAAAAATGATCAACCGGAGGGGGGACTTTACTTAATAAATTTTGTACCATTTTCACATGTTTTTTTTATTTACTCAAAAACGGTTTTAACGATTTTGATCAAACTTGGTATTTGATGTATTTGTATGCCCGAGATATGACTGTAAAAATTTCATCAAAATTGATCTACGGGAGGGGGGACTTTACTTAATAAATTTTGTATCATTTTCACAGGTTTTTTTATTTACTCAAAAACGGCTTTAGCGATTAACAAAAATAAGATATGAATGTAGAAAAATGTGTGACTTTGGGAAATGATTATTAGCAAAACACGTCAATTTCTAATCTAAGTAAGTTGGTAAGTGAAAGTTGTGTGTTGCGCGCACGATTTTTTTTTTTAGCCAACGATCATAATATCTGATCAATTAGAAAAACAATGCAATAACTAACTACATTCAACAAACTTGAGGTAATTCAAAAATAATTGTTACACCTAAATCTCGAGTAGCCCATTTCTGCGTAAGAGCCTCCATTTAGGAAAATTGGAGTGGAAGGGGAGCGGCGCTGGCAGTAAGTGATGTTTACATTAGCGAAAAGATTCACTATCAGTTGTTTGCGTTTGAAATTAGGCAACCATGAGCCGATTACCGACGAGGGTATCAGAGCCCTCGTTCAACCAGGAAATTCGGCAGTTCCCAACTCGTTGACCTACTTTTGTTACAATCTCTTACCCGAAGTTTGATATACCTAATGAACACTTTAAGGGGGACAAAATGAATATTATGATTGACTAATCTCTTATATACAATAAATTAGTATCTGATATAAGGTACTATATTGAAAACATAATAACCGAAACCGAAATCGATATTATTGGTATCATAGCAAACAACCTAGACTAGAAAACAACAGCGCCGTTCAACCAACATTTACTAATATATTTTATACTGCTGGGTCAGTCCATTTCAAATCAACACAGGCTTGAGCCTTACCATCTCAGATTTTCTTGAAATTTGGTATACGTGTACTAATTGTATCTACTAGAACAATTACTGAGACATGTCTACCCGTTTTTGAATTATGGATCTCTAAAGCCTTCAAAAATAGGTCCAGAAACACAAAAAATCATGATTCAAAATAGCTTTTCCAAATTTGGCTAGGACTAAAAGATTGGTGTCGTTTAACAGCGCATTCCATGCCATTTCATATGATATTCAACAATGTATAGGTTGGTACTAAGGAAATTTTCTTAAAACTAAAAGCAACATTTAAATTTCATTTTTCTCAAAAAGGGCATTTTTTTAAATTTTATATTTTTTTGAAAAATAGGTAGTATTATATCTATTCATACAAGAAAATATATAAGTGGGATGAAAATTTTTTTACTACTAAACAAATTGAAAACTAGTGATAAAATTCCATAAATCTAGTATTTTATAGTTAAAAATAACTGTAAATATTTTCCAAATTTGACTTTGACTATGAGGTTGGTGTCTTTTAACAGCGCATTCCATCCCATTTCATATGATATAAAGCAATGTATAGGATGGTAGAGACCAATAATTCAAAAACGGATAGACATATCTCAGTAATATTTCACAGTTGTTCTAGTAGATACAAGTAGTACTCGTATACCAAATTTCAAGTAAATCTGAGATGGTGATATTTGTGTAGAAGGTGGTTATTAGGGCAAATACAGAGCATAGATGTAAAAATTAGTCAAGTAAAAATTTAGTACACATAAGAATCCCACATGCTTCTACATTAATGTAATGAAGAAGACATACAAATTAGGTCAAAATACTTCAAGAAAATAAGTAGTTAACAATTAGTTATTTAATTTTCGACCGTCTCCTTCCTTTAAAAAAAAAAAAAAAAGACTAAATTATTATTTATCTTTGAATTAACGTATTTATCAATTTATTCTTACCTAACTTAAATACTACAATACATTCCAATGAAAAAGAAATGCATTGGGGAATTTATGGAAGCGAACAGTCGAATTTCTTTCAATTTAATTTTTTTTTTTTTAATTTACATTATTGATTCGCAACCGACAGCAATGTGCTGACAACCAGCAGATGAGATGGCCAAATGACATGAGAGGCATAAGGAGGGAAAGCACCCAGCAGCACCCTATTCTTGTCTTGATGTATTCAGGCGATTTTCAGGCAGATCACAAAAAAATCTTTTGTACAGCCTTGTTAGAGCAGGTTAAATTTTGGTAGATGCACTCTGTTGTGTAAAAATTTGTCGCTGTTAATCACGTAACGGTGCTTTTTAAATAAATAACAATTTTTATTGAAACACTTGAGGTTTTTGTAAGTCTTTTTAGCTATGCCCAATATCGATGAGGAATGTGTTCATAGAGATTTTATTTCCTTTTTCTTGTAATGTAATGAATGCTGTATAAAGTGTTTCTTTCTAAGTTTAGAAGATTATAAAATATTGGATGAAGAAGTTTAAGTCTTTTGTTAAAATATAAGTTCTTTAGTAACCACGAAACATTATATTAAGAAAATACACACTAATAATAGAATTCAGCAATGGTTAATACGGGTAATACTGAATATTGCCGATTTAGACAATCATTTTATTAAGAATGAGGAAAAAGTTTATTGAATTTCAAACTCATATGTCAAATTGTTTTAGTATATAAATTTGACATTCCAATAGAAGTAATTTCTTGATTGTCACCAACAGAAGATTGTCTGATATGACGGATATGTAAAATAGATGCAAGAGATGTCAACGCTGCAATCAAAGAGTCCGAAACGTCGTATTGTTATGGTAATTGGTATAAAATTAATAATGAGAAGGCCTACTTATACATATCAGGCAGGGATAATAGTTGAGCTGGTCTCTTATTGGACGAGGCGAAGACAATGATTGGTCCGTAAAGGATATGGTAATGCGCCAATCAGAGCGGTGCTATTAGAGGAGGGGCTGCTGGTGGCAGGCGACTCATTAGCAAATCACTAGAGTTGAGCACGGCTACGTTTCGGCCCACGGCCAATGGGGTGCCACCTCTTTGTAGTCCAGTAGCTGGGGGAGGGGAGATCTTTTCCTGCCCCTAATTCACATACTCTATACATGATAATGGCCTATTGCCACTGCAAATTGACAAATCTAGGGCTTGCTACTAGATATACATTTGATGTAACATCAAAGAAAATAGTTCACACATGATTTTTATTAAACGAAAATGATAATTCAGTGTCTGAAAAACAATAAAAATGGGGTCACCTGTGTTGTAGTGGTTAGCATGGCAACCTACCTACCTAACAACCTACCTAAAGGTCGCAGGTTCGCGCCTAGCGGTGGCCCTAGGATTTTTTAATGGGAGTAAAAAATCCTTAGCCATGCCGTCACTCGGATGGTACGTAAAATGGAGGTCCCGAGCCTGTACGATGTCAGGTACTCGTTAAAGATCCCTATCCTCATTATACTTGGATAGGCAAAATTTAGGACTCCCACTGTAGCATCGTCCGATTAGCCCTAGTGGCATAAAGTGACGTCAAAAAAACAAACAACAATAAAAACTCACGATAATCAATAAAGTTACAAAAAGTATTAACTTTAAAAGTAACGGTACAGTGACACAACAATAACCATATGCTTCGGACTTCAGAACAAGACTAACTCTCCAGTCCATCGCTCGTTATATTTGGTATGGATTACAGTCCATAAGGTTCCAGACAAGCGTAGAAAATTATCGAACAGTAACAACCCTGTACTAGAGCAGTTTGCAACTGTTCTAAATTTCAATCATATTTGACATAATATGATAAGTTCTTTTTTTTTCTTTTTTTGTTGCACGTTACAATATTTTCAAATTTTTACTTATGCATTTAATTTTTATAAAAATGAAATATCAACTTAAAGAATTATTCATAAATGATAAAAATATTTAGGAACAGTCTAAGTCCAGAAAAGCGTAGCTAATTCTCGAACAGGCAGGGACATGAACCAGAACTGTTTGTTCCTATAACAAGTCAATCATATGTTCTTGTTTTTGTTTTTGTTTTTTTGTTTCACGTTACAACATTATTAAAATCAAAAATGGTCAATTCTAGTTTGTGTGAATTCTGAAAATTAGCAATGGGCAAATTAATGAATTGTAAACCTAACTAAGTTAGCTAATCTCTCGGTCCCTACTTCTATTTCTCCGGGGTGGAATGTAAGGGTTTATGTCAGACGTTAACGTCTGTCCTAAGGGGTTCGAGTTAAAAGTTAGTGTTTGGTGGAGGTTTTGGTAGTATTGTGTGGCTGTTAGGATATTCTGGTCCCTGTGCAGTATGTCATTTTTAACATAGTACGGTGCGTCTACTATTTTCTTTCATACTTTGGTCAAAAATAACTGAATTTTTTGGATGTTTGAGGACTATGATGCACTCCACAGTTCTATCCTGCATTTCCATAATGGTCGTATCGTTAGCTTGTAGATGGTAAGTTTTTTAGTTATTAAGTAACATTATATTAATAAAATACACACAAATGATAGCAGAATTTAGCTTTAAGGATGAGGACAAGTCCTATGAACGCTAGATGAATTTTAAACTCATAATTCAAACAAAGACCATTAACTTATTGCAGTTGTTCTCAATATGGGGGTGCAATGAAGGGATGAAGGGGGTCGCAAAACTTTTAAAATTTGTAATTACAAAAATCAACTTAAGAGTTTAAAAATAAATATATATTGGACCTAGGAAGAGAAGGGGTCTAAATGACATTTTTTGCTATTCTAAAATCACAATGAGGTCATTATCTTTCAATATAAGTTCAAACTTTTATCAATTTTTGGCATTAGAAATATATTTTAGATATATTTGAAGCTTGGATTATTGATCGCGGATATGCCCAAACTAGAGAAGACGGAGAGAAGCAGCTGTAGATACAAGGATACCGAAAATGGACTGGATGAGTTAGTGAAGTGCCAACAGCGCTGCCATATGGGGGGTCCCCGAACTAATTTATGGGGCACAGCCACCCCAGGGCATTCTCAGCCTGGAGAAAAACTCGGGAGTAGCAAGGGCATACAAAAAAAAAAGGTAAGGGCTTTCTTTTTTCTGGGTTTTTTTGTTGATGTAGTTCACGGGAAAAATCCTTCGCTGATAATGAGAAAGAATTTTAAAATTAAAAAATCAACTCATTGCCTCATTTTCTTATTTCTGAAAATAGAGGGCTTAATTAGAGTCGTAAAATTCTTGTTGTTTATGTTACAACATTACTTAGCTCGCGCCTTCTTACCCCGAAAAGTTCAGAACTAGGATTTAAATTTTTGGATTTGCAGCACCCAGCAAGACCAATTACTAAAAGGATACCACCCCAACAACAACAGGAATCTTCGGAAAAGAGGAAGAGGAGCAATCAGCCAGCACAGCTCACTGAAAATTTACCAGATCAACTTACCAACTTGGTTAGTGGCTTGAATAACCTTATACATCCTCTTTTTACCCTTCTACAGAATTAGTAAAGGTCGCCCATACAGGCAAGCATTATGCAGTGGCATACCCGCATGCACGATAACCACTATTGAAGACTAAAAGGGAGCCGGTGATTTCTCTGCCTAAGTGCAAATCACGACAGAAAGAGGTGCCGCTGGGAAAAATTCTTCCCCACGCCTATCATGCCAATATTGTCTCCTAATTTAAGAAAATTCACTGATTGTCTTTCAGTTAAGACAGGCGTGAATATAGAAATAAAGTTTTTAAAAAAATTTTTTTTAGAAGTCTCCAAAAAAATTGGGCGTCTCCTAATGTTGCATGTGGGATTGCTAAGGAGAGAGGATCGACGCTGGGAACTGCCCCTGGGTTAGCATAGCGGCAAGAGCGTTGAAATGGAGATGCAGAGGGTTCGATTTCCGGCCAAGATTGAACTTTTCTCTTCCATTAAAAGTTATAAACACTTGACTAAAATGTGAAAATTGTCTAAATTTCATCATTGGATTTTAAAAAAACTACAAAATTTCCAACATTTCCTTACGGAAGTTTTTTGTTTATTTGATTAACGTCACTTTATGCTACTAAGGCACGGTGCACACGGACGATTCTACAGTGGGAGTCCTAAATTTTGATTATCCAGATATAATTCGGATTGGGATCTTTAATGAGTATCTGACATCGTACAGGCTCGGGACCTCCATTTTACGAGCTATCAGAGGGACGGCATAGCCAAGAATTTTTTTCCCTTTAAAAAATCCTAGGGTCACCTCGGGACGCGAACGTGCGACCTTTAGTATTGTCGGTTGCCATGCTAACGACTATATCACAAGTAGCCCCTCTTTACGGAAGTGAAACATAACCGCTTATATAAAAGGATGAAGATCTTTAAAAATTAAGTATAAGCGCACAATATTTGGACTAAAGAAGGATCAATCAACCAGTTAATTTAGCGATTACATAATAATGAATTGCGTGAATTTTGTCCCCTTTATATAATTGAAGTTATAATCGCGCGTCGCTTTAAGTGGAAGAAAAGTCTTAGTTGCGAACGATTACCCTAAAAGATTGATATGCGTTTTGCCGCCTTAAAAACGAGATATAGGCCGAGGTGAAGGTTGGAGGATTTGAAGGTTGGACTTGGGTTTTGAAGGGGGCGATGGTAAGCGTTTGGTGGTGTTTATTTTTTCATCAATTAAATTAAGAATTTATAAAAATTAATTTTTTATTTTTAAACATAATTTTTTTTATCAAATGAGCATGCCAACTATATGTCAGAAAACAATGACAGTTATAATTGTAAATATATTGTTGTTAGTATTACCGGGCCGAGAGATGAGTGAGTACTGTTAAAAAAGATATGCATGCAATTGCTGGCAAGAGTTCTAAGGTGACTGACTTAGCTAATCAGGGCAGCCTCTTCAACTATAATTGTAATATAGGTTAGGGGGAACTTCCTTTACTATATTTACTAACACTCACTCTAGTTGTCCTAGAAAGATTTCTTTGATGTTTGGGTTTTATGTATAATCAGTGTTATTATACATACAAGTAACTAAACACATTTAAGACTAAACACGAACGTGCCGACAAGAAATGTATGAACCAAGCTAAGGTGTCTTACACATACGAACACTGTACGAACTTCGAACACCCTGTTCGGAACACTTTTCGCCAAGTCCAAATAAGACACGAACTCGAACCGGAACCTAATGTATCAGTACTGTATGTTCGGGGATAGGGCTGGTGTCGCTTTTATGTATAAGCTTCTAGACCTTTATTTAGCAATAGCCATAAAAAGTAAGAAGAAAAGCCAGATCAGCCGCTAGTTCCAAGTCAGCCGTCTTTGTGGAGAAATTATTGTATTAAGGTGCTGAGGTGCGGTAGGTAGGTAGATGTTCACGTTTAAATGTGAAAAGCTGTTCGTGGTACGCCAGTGCAGCAAGGTTCGGAGGATTATCTATTTGAAGGGCGAAGGCACGTTAATACAAAAACAAGAAAAATATATACAAAATTAATATACGCAGTTTCTTAATGAATCGAAGGAGGAAAAAATACATATAATCATTTAATTCTATTATTTTATCTCTAGACATGCTTTGATAACATTATTAAATTTTCAGGGTCAGCGTTTTTTTAAATTTTATGTGGGCCATGTGCCAAATTTTATCAGTGCTAAAAAGAGATTATATAGATATAATATCGAGGAGGAAAAAATATTTATATGTACTTGTACCACAATATTATAAACCTGCTGATATATATATTTTATATTGCGATTGTATCGTAGTAATTACAATATATAAATATTTTTGCACAACCTGCTGTTTAAAGAAATGTAAGCCCTTCATTAAATTAGCTGTCTTTATTCCATATTATCGAAGTTTCGGGCTATCCATCTTCAAAAACCTTAATTTTTCACTTTTTACATCTGTTGTGTGATTGTCAGAAGGAAATAACTTATATTACATTAACATCCTTTTTTATTTATTGTATTGTTGCTACTATGAATTTAATTGCCCTTATTGTATACTAGCTGTATACACCGGTTTCACCTGGAGAATTTCATTTTTTCGATTCAAACGGTCGGTTTCGTAAAAACCAAGGTAAAGCGAGATCATTACGATTTTTATAACAATAAAGAATATCAGCTGAAGTTATGCAATTTTAATATGGACAAGTGTTCGCACCTGGTATAAAAGAACCATTGAGCGAAATTTGGAGAATTTAGGACAAACGGTATGGATTTCTATAAAGGACAAACAAATAAACAAACAAACAGAATTTCATCTTTATTTATACAGATATATGAAAATCTCTTAAAGACGAGTCTGAGGTTTAAATATATCATTTCATCCCAAATATGTCAGTTACAGTATCGGTTACAAACGAAGATAGTGATAGGTATATTTTAATATAGTAAATCATAACCTGTAAATGGGACAATAAGTCTGTTTGAAAAATAAATAACAATATAAGGTAGTCTAGAAATATATTATTACAGTGGTATAGTAGACCAACCCTACAACTGTATATTATACCATAGTATAGTCATATTCGTATACTAAGGTAGCATAACAGTACTATATTCTTATATCGTTTCTCGAATTGCAAAAATTTTTTGTAAAACAAAAAAAATTGAATTGAATGGAGGTTCTCCAAATCGTAGAAAAGTAGAAACCTGCGAACTTAATGTTTAAAAAGTGGATTGCGTGATTGGAAATTTAATGATAAAAGTTTTTGCATGTAATGAACAACAAAAAAATATATAGTTTCCAAGAAAACTGTTCATCATTCGTAAAATAGGATCGTTTTAATATTGTAACTTTAGTTAAACAAAAACAAAAAAACATATGGTTTAGAATAGATCTAGACCTTTTGTTGGAACGAAATAAAAGTTGGGACAAACTGACATAGGACATGTTTGTGACTACGATGGCCTCGAAGATTCTGGATTGTCCTCCTTACGACTATATACAAGGAGCGTTGGACTGAAGTCTTACGACCGTATTCATGAACGTTCCTAAGGAATTCACAATTGTCACTTGTGAACAAATCCTCAAACATTAAATCGGGACTGAGATCTAGGTTTATATGAAATTGTAGAAATTGGGATCTAATGGGAGCTAATATGGGACATGAAATAAAAAAATGTTTAAGGTTGTCAGGTTCATTACTATTACTCAGTGGGCATTTTGAATGGGGATCAAAACTAAAAATAGATCCACTGATAATTAATCTTTGAAATTTATTTCCTGCTAACCTAACCTGAGAGATTTTTCTGATGTTGTTTTACTTATATGGCAACGAAACCTTAGGTAGTCTTCACCAAAAGCAAGATTTGATAGGTTCCTGAAATGTAGGCTGTAATTTGATTTAGAAACAATGTCCATGTCCTTGCTCAAAAGGTGACTGTCCAAACTTGTGATTAAGGAATCCTTTCTCTTCAACAGAATATTTGGATCTAAATTCATCCATACATCTTCAGCTCCAATTTCTTGGAATAATTCTTAAATATAAAAAGATGTTTAACCCACAAAATTATAAAAATATTTTTTAATTGATACAGTTTCTCGAATTGTTACAAGACAACGTTTTGCAATTTCAGGGACGATATATTTTCACATCACTAGGGCAGTTAAAAATCGAAAAAGAATTTGCTATGACCTTAAGATGTCATCGAAAAACTCCTATGCGACAAGACATATACCAATGGTTCTTGATATTATAACCAAAACATTTTAAGACTGTACTATAACTACAAAAGACCGACATATGCGGAATCGGAAACAATACAACATCAAACATACTCCGTCCTAGGATGGGACGAGAGCTTGGCCAGGCAGACACACGCGCACCTGTGCAGCCCAGCTGTGAGCGATACACCTGTACCCACGGCGCCTCTACGACAACAATACAGTCTGGGACAACACCTACAACCACCTTATTTCACATGTGTAATGTTCCTCTATTCAGAAAAGTTTCGGAGCTCGTAAATATAGCGGTGGTCCCGTGTTTAGAGTAAACAAGGGGGTACATCAGTGAATGCCTGGCAGGATCCTTTGAATTATGTATGCATAAACAGTGTCGAGCGAAGAGGACAAGAGGATCAATGGCGAGGGTGTCCTTGAGGTAGTTAGTTATCTCCCGTCTTGCTCCAATTAACAACATAAATATGCTTAGGGTAATCCTTCGCTGTTATTTAAAACGAACAAGTGTTATGAATGTCCTTGGTTGCAATAGTTTATATAAGAAAATCGTCACCATACATCTCATCAAGCTACAAAAAAGTTGTTAGTTAACAAAGAATCCCAAAAACGGTTACATTTGAAGCTTGGAAATGCATAAGGGTCTAAGTGCCAAAATAATAAAACGAAGTTTTTTTTGCCAAATTGTTATAGAGTAAACCATACAATTATTGACACTCAGTACAGTTATTGACGACCCAACTTTAACTTAAAGAAATCTAATGCTAGAAGGGTCCTCTAAGTCATCTATGAAGTAAGACTTTAACAAACTAACCATAGGGAAGATTTCACAATTAAATCCACAGGGTACCAATAACTAGTTTTTGCACTTTCAACAATAAATATTGCCATATGGTAAAACTATTGAACTTTTGACCCAAAATAACCTCTTGAGTCTGTACAAGGATAGATAAAGAGGAGTTATAGGAAGTTTCAATTTGATCCCTTTATAAATAGATTTTTTTTTAATTTCACCTCAGAAATGTAGTCTTAAGGGTGTCAATAGCTGTACGGTTTACCCTATGTACTAAAACCATTCTTCAGAAATGGGTATAACTAATGTTTTGTTGTCAGAAAAGAGTTCATTGAATGTATGAAAGATGGCAAGAGTGTAAGCACTAAAAGTAGTTCACCCTAGAGGGTACAAGTCACATCATTTCTTTAAAAATTTCTTAAGGCACTTATACCCTTATCCATTTCCACGTTTCAATTATTCCATACAACAAACCTTAAAGCGCCAAATGCACAATTTTGTGTACAAGTAAACAGTCAGCTAACCGCAGAAGTTAAAACATTTTTATAGTTAAACGAACAGACCCGGCCACGCATTACAGGGGCTCAGTAGCTATAATGCGTTGGATTAATTATTTCCTATTCTTTTTACTACTGTCTAATACAATTCACTGATGAAGATAAAAACTTTTCAGTTAATCTAAAAACCAACTGAATATATAATAGAACTTTAGGCCAAATTTAAAATTGTTTGGTAAAGAATGTATAAGGATTAATTTTTTTTATTATTTTCATTTCATATTTGACTAATGTAAGTATTAATGATCCATTCATTTAGCACTTACTGGATAATTTCAGCAGAAGCCAGATTACACATGTAAAAGGAACTAATAAAGAATAAAATTGGAATAGGGTTTAGTACAATCACAATAGACAGTTAGCGAAAATGTACCAAATAAATCTTTTGCCATAATAAATATTAATTAAATTCATAATATAACACATGATGAAATGAGATATCGTATCAGTATGTTCCACCTGAAACAGGTTATGAAAAGCGAACCTCAAACCTTGTTCTTACAGTACTACTTATCAAAAAATAATAATTTAACTTTATGAATGAGAAGAAATATTGAGACCAATAATTGAAATAAAAACTATCCTCTCTTTGGACAAACCTACGTACAATGAGCCAAATTTTATGAAGCATGGTTTGTAGTTTCTGATTTTCCCCACGACAAACATTAGGACACGAGATTTTAGAAGAAACTTGTAACCTATTTAAAAGAATTATCTTAGTACAATGCAAAAAAGTAATTTAAGAAATTGAAAAAAGGAGGATTTTTTGTTCAATCATTAGTTCACTAACAAGTTTCCTCTAACTATTGAAAATTAATAAATTTCCACAAAAAACAGATTAATCCAATTGGGTATTAAAATAACTATTTTTGATAAAACTCACTTAATATTTTTTTTTTCATGAAACAAGATTCTGGGGTTCTTTTACTTATGTTTTATAAATTTATTATTAATAACCAATAAATGACCATCACTTGGATGTTTGATTCAGTTTTTCTCTAATTATAGGGGTTGCATTTTTAAGTGGAACATTTTTAGGATTAATATATTTTTGAACAAAATATTAACTGTGGCATCTTAACCATATCTAATCTCGCATATTTGTTCAAATCTTTGTAATAACAAGTTATTTTGGCATTGTTAGTAGGTAGTAGGGACTTCATGAAAACTAACACCCAGGTAGAAGTAATCAGTAATGAGGTAACTTCACTATAGCCCTATTATCTATCTATTTATATATATATATATATATATATATATATATATATATATATATATATATATGTGTATATATATATATATATATATATATATATATATAGGTTTATGGACAACCCAGTATCATAGCTGCTCGCTCAGAATTACTAGATTGACGAAACAAGCAGAATCCTTGTCCTGTGGTACTTAAAAAACTCTTTCAGCACTTCCGGAAAACAAAATGAAAATATGAGAATTGTTAATGGAGAAATAAAAAAACAGGCGAAAATGATTTGTTGAGGCGGAAATGATTGTAACTCCTACGAAATGGCTTAAGCGACGATTGGGAGAGACGGAACAGCAGTCTGTGAGAGTTGGCCAATTGGTCGCGGTATTGACCCACTCAAGGACTGTCCACCGTGTAATGAAGTCTACAATGAACGAACATCTCGCCTTAGATTACAGCGAACACATAAATAAGTAAGTCACCGGTAGCCATTAACAGAGAACACTCTAACAAAATGACGATGTCACTGAACTTGGGGTTATTATTTATAAATAAGATAGCCCATTATAACAAAAAAAAAAGAAGGGGTGGGGAAAAAGCTTCTAGAACAAAGATCACCAAACCGTCGATTTCGGATTCTCACAGGGGAATCGTCATAGAATGAATTGTAACAACAACTTTCAAGACGGAAACATTTGTATTGTAGCACAGTTCGTCACATCTTTTTAAGGAGAGAAAGACGCTAAACAATTCTCTTCTTGCGGCGTGAAATATATAGAAGAAGACCGCTGCAGGGACATTAGAACGGAACTGAACGATTTTCGAAGTGATCTTTCATTAGAATCACTTACTCACTCCAAGCAATGAAAATATCCTTCCCTTTATTCCGAAGCAAAAACGTGTAAGATTTTATTTTCAATTATGAAAATAATTATTATAAACAAAAGGAGACAGCTGACTAATGAGAAATGCGTACAACTTATGAACCGAAAATTAAATAAAATGTTGATAACAAAAAATAGTGCATCAATTACATTGAACTATGTTGTTTGTTTGTTAATGATCCTACAATGGGAGTCCTAAATTATAAAATAGGATTGTTTAACTAGTATCTTACATCGCTCGTTACTTCATTTTACGTTTCGACGATACAGCCAAGAATTTTTTACTCCCATAGGTCCTAAGTATTTTAAGCTGCTATGCCACTTCATCGTGACCCCCCCCCCCCCCCCGCTGGAATTGTTTCTAATACATACATTTTGTTATTTAAATTCTGTCTCTATTAATTTTATTTAATAAGATTTATAAAGTAGAAATTGTACATTTATCTAATTAATAATATTATTCTAATTTCCTTTAATTCAGCTTTGGGAATGCGCTAACTACATCCCTCGATTTCTTTCTTTCTTTATTTTATTTTTAATCCTCTCACACCAAGATAATAAATTGGAAGAATTCTTTACTATTAATAAAGATATTAATATGAAACCAGAGAACCTTAAATTGTTAAAATAAGATAAATTTACGATCCATTCAAAATTTCCTTAGTAATAATAATTAATATTATTATGAATAAATCAAATAAAGAAGTAAAATGCCACTTCAAGTCTTATCTGGCCTGTTATAAATAAAACAAACAGCATACCTCAAGAAATTAAATTAGATTTGAGTAGGGTTACATTGTTACCGCGGTATAACGTTGTGTGGCTCGATAGGAATAATTTACAATGTTTGAACAGTTATAAAAGCACAACACTCTTGAACTGAATCTAGGTCATATCTGCGTTGCCAAAAATAGCAAACTCTATTTGAAATTTAAATTAGATTACATGTTCCTTAAACAAGGCTAGCAAATATTTAAAAATTCAATAAACTTTTCAAATCTAAAAATTACAACGATTTTTTTTTTCTCTTTATATAGTTAAGATAGTTGACGTTGTATTCAATAAGGGGGAAATATTCTTGGGTGTGGCGGTAAAAATCTAAAAATAATAAATATCTATTTTATTGTTGCAAAAATTTAAACAAAGCAATAATAAACTTAGATAAATAATAATAGCAGTTAAGTGGAAACTGACGTAAAGATATGGCAATCAGAGTCATTAAAACTGAATACGAAATAAAATGACACTATTGGATAAATGATGGTCGATCGGATATTGAATAGGTATGTGAATAGTCCGGTGTGGCGGTAAAAAATCTACAAATAGTATTTAACTATTTTATTGTAGCAGTACACAAAGATGAAGAAGGTCTTCTCTAAATGAACATGATAGAGACAAAAAAGGTTATAAATACAGTACCGGTCAAAAGTTTAGACTCACTTGTATTTAATTCACAATCTTCAAGTTTAAAAAAATAATTGTAACTCAAGAGATAACATTTCAAAAATTATATGATTGTTTCGAAATACAATCTATATAAATAAAGATCGCTTAGTGGTTCTTTCATACCAGGTGCGAACACCTGTCCACATTAAAACTGCATAACAGCCAATCTCTGGGTATATTCTTTATTGTTATAAAAATCGTTATGATCTCGCTTTACATTAGATTTTTACGAAATCGACCGTTGGAGTAAAAAAAAATCTCATTTCTGTCCTAACGAACTTTTCTGGACCCACGGCTTTTCTCATTATTTTCAAAATTCGGTGGGTGAAACCGGGATATTAAAGCTAGTTATAAATAAATTAAAAATAAAATTATAGTTGTTACGTTGTCCAATAAAAAAATGTTAATTATTTATTTTACAAAATCTAAGGGTGAGTCTAAACTTTTGACCGGTACTGTACATAGAACAAAGAATATAAACTAAATTCATTCTTCATGCGGAAGTAGTTCATACTCTTTAGTCTATGTATATAAAATTCTTCTTGTCTGTGTCTCGTTCATTTAGCCCTGAAGAAGACCTACAACGTTGGGTCGGAACGTTGGCTACAATACAATAATTCAATACTATTTGTAGATTTTTAACCGTCAACCGGGACTACTACTATATTTATTTAAAATGATACCGTAATAAAAGTATTCTTCTTTTCTTCTTCTTAATTTGCTTTAAGAATAAATATATGGTTGGGGTCACCTGTGTTGTAGTGGTTAGCATAGAAACTTAAAATACTAGAGGTCGGGGGTTAGCGTTCCGAGGTGGCCCTTGAATTTTTTAATAGGAGTAAAAATTGTCTATGCCGTCTATCGGATAGGAAGTAAAAGGAGGTCCCGATGTACAATGTCAGGTACTCGTTAAAGACCCCTATCCTAATTATACCTGAATAGGCAAAATTTAGGACTCCCATTGTAGCATCGTCCGATTATCCTTATTGTCATAAACTGACGTTAAACAAACAAACAAATACAAATGAAATGATAAGAATAAAATGTAAAAAAAAAACAAAAAAACAGGTATCTGGTGATTCCTTATATAATTAATACAAAGTAACCTTTGAAGTGAACCTAAAAATTATTTCAGTCATGCTTGGTGATTTTCCCTTTTGAATGATTATGCAAATCATACCTTGCTCATTTACTGAATGACAGCAATATAACAGCGCGATTAATCAAAATAGTTTGTTTAAATGACTGTTGTATCCGTATAGAAGAGGGATTTAAGAGGCATTCAAGCTCATTGATAAGTCTGCTATGTTAGGAACATTAGGTGAATCGATCTGTAAGAACAGGGACAACTGAAAAATCACAACAGAAAAATTCTTTTTCAAAAACGCCAGTTTTTAAATTGAGGAGCGAAAAACATTGAAAAAAACCAAAAGACGGGTAAAAAATACCTCCTCCATAAACATAGTTGGCCGTACATCAAAATAAAAAAAAACAAAAAAAATAAAAAAAACTGAATTTTAATCTAACAAAAGTGTATTGTATAATTCCTTCCAATAGACAGAAAAAAATAAAAATAGATAGTAATGTAACAGAAAGTATCAATAGACTTTAAAATCCTTTAATAAAATACATCATAAATACTAAACACAAAGACACAGCGCAAGAAAAAAAAAATTAACAAAAACAAAGAAAAAAAAAACAGTACAACCCATGTCTTGGGTTCAGTACTGTGTAAAGATGCACTGTTGCTTCGTCAACGGTCATGTTAAGAGGTGATTTGACCGTAATACCCCTCAACCGCCAGGATTTCCCGTTTAATTTTTCGATTAAGTGCACCCACTTTTCGTTTGGTTATAATCCGTCAATAGTCGATTGTTTTTTTTGTTTTTTTTTAACCCATGTTAAAACAGCGATTCAGCTATAGATAAACATTTTTTTAATATGCTGTTATGAAGGGACAGAATCTTTCATATACCCTGGGGTTCGAAGTCAGAAATGATTAAAAAGAAAAAAGAAACCTTTTTAATTACGACAATTAGTTTGCCTGTTTAACGTCACTTTACACTACTAAGGCTAATCGGACGATGCTACTTACGTCCTATCCGAGGGACGGCAAAGTCAAGGATTTTTGACTCCCATTCAAAAATCCTAGTGCCACCGCGGGACGTGAACCCCCTACCTTTAGTATTTTAAGCTGTTATGCTAATCACTACAGGTGACTTAAATTAGTAAGATGGTTGAAACTGGAAAAAGATTAAGGTAGTGAACCAGATAGCTACTTGTAACTGCTCAACCATAACAAATTTAAATTTTTGGACATAGGCCCTGGTTTTTTCAGCCTAGAATTTTACTGAGGAAAATATTTCATTATTTATTATATTCTATTATGTATATATATATATATATATATATATATATATATATATATATATATATATATTATATCATTAAAAATAATACATACAACCACTCAACACATTGCTACTAAATCATAAGCATTCATATCCCCGTTAGTTTTTCCTTATGTGATGTTGATGAGCACTCGTTCATTATCTCAGAGAATCCTTGAACAGAATTGTGTAATGTTTATTTATTAATAACCTAATGCTTTCGTTGAAATTCGTATTATCTTTTGCAGGCTTATAGAGTTTTCCTGCTAAAATATAGAGTCGATTGTTCCGAGCAAAGAATTGCACAACGCAAGCCGTCTGTAATTATGTGAACCTCTGGTGCCGATTTTATCATCCCTATTTTTTTTATTCATGCGTTAGACACGTGACAAAATGCAATATGTGAACTTTATGTCTTTGAAAAAAAAAAAAATTAATTACTATTCCAGAAACAAAGTTATACTAAGTTATTTTTTAAAAATAAATATTAACAAATCACTTAGCAAACACAATGCCCTATTTCATAACATTACTTAATGTTATTATCTACAATTGATTAAGCTCATCTAGAATAGTACTCTACACATCAAGATTTATATATATTTAACGTTCCTTAAATGACATAAGTAATTATTATTTATTTTCTGTCGATCAGGAGGTATATCTTTTAATTTTTAATTTTATTGTGATCTTTTTTATTTTCATGTTATACATCGTTAAAAATATTTTTATAAAAATATGGTAAAACCTAAATGCAAACAGGCATTAATATATTTCTCTCATTTTTCTCAAATGCTTACTGAAGTAATCTTTCTTAGCACGTATCTTGAGGGAATACGTCCTAAAATTAAGTTACAATTCTATTCTGTAACCAGGAACAAATACTTTCGATCCTTTAATTTTTTTAAGTTATTGCGTTGAGATTTATGATTCTTCCAAAAAGAAAAAAAAAAAGTCTAAAAATGTTAAAACATACACCAACCAAATTTCATTTATATTTATTAAACTTTAATTTTACCCCTTTTTTTTTTTTAAATTGAGAGATCAATTATCTACAAATATTATATTTAAAAAATAAAATAAATATAGGTACTTACATATGGGCCATACACAAGCAAATATCTGTGTTCAGAAGAATAATTGAAAATGTGAATCTTAAATAGACGCGAAAAGAATGGGTCAACCCTTCTGTACCTCCACCCGTCTATAACAATCCGGAAAATATGCTCCTTCATTCTGTTTTTTTTTTTTTAATATCCTTTCTAATCATTTTCTGTTCCCTTGGCTGGCCCAGTGAACATTTTAGACCTCCATATCAGTAGTTGGCCTAAATAGTAGACAAGGATATGTAAAAATAATTGAGTTTCTAGACGATTTTTCAGTAGGAAGAAGCAGTGGCCATAACTTTACGATCCTATAGTAATTTGTATTGTAAGGTATAATGTGATTATTATTATAGAGAGTGTTTCGGATATACAAATTTAAGTGATCCAACATCAAATTTTGATTGACCAAGGTTTTGTGATTTTTCAACTATCAATTGCTTAAAATTAAGTTATATTGAGTTATTATTCGTTGTGCGCTTTTTGCAGGCGAAAAATATTCATTCATATTTGCATGGCATTATAACCTACCAACTAGTTGATTCAAGATATAGTTCTTATTAATGGAAAAACGAGACACATTAATAATCTTCGAAATTATATAAACTGTTCATTTAATTTCTGGACCTTTCAATGGGAGAAGAGTGAAAAAATAATGAAAAATTGTAGAGTTTTAAAAATATTCGTTTTTTTTTTTTAATATAATGATTTTTCAAATTCTTAATTCAAAATGTAATGTTAAAATTACTCGCTATTCTACATGCATATAGTTGAATTTCTATGTAGAAAAAGATATTTTTTTAATAAAAAAAGGTAGATGTATTAGTTTTAAGTATTTACAACCAAGATTTTTCGTTTGCTATTTTTTTCCTTCTAAAATGAATAACACCTTAACGTACTTTAATAATAAAATTATGATATTACAAAAAACAAAAAAAACAAAAACATAAACTTGCTTCATTAAAAAACCTACCGATATACATTTAAATCTTTGCTTAAATTTGGTAATATATAAATAATTTTTTTGTCGGATTATACAGCGTAAAAAAAATTGTTTAAAATGGTAGTTGTAACAATAACAATAACATTTAATAGAAACAAAATGTTATATAATAATATGTAATATGTAAATCCAGATAACCGGACCAATCAGAAATCCCAGCACAGTCTTCTCCAAAAGTACTTACTTGGATTTATCGTAAGTTTCAATTACTAAAAGAAACAAAGGAAAATATCATAATTATTTCAAAAATAAAATCCTGAATACATTTGCACATTCTGAGAAAAATCAAACCAACATAACTAAAATCTATTTTTTTGGCAAATACAATATGATAAAAAACAAACACAAGTGTATGTTGGCATGTACATAATTATTTTTGATTAAAGATTTAAAGTAGGTAGTTTATAATTTAATATTTAACAAAAAAAAAAAAAAAAAATCAACTACAGTTATTTGCATCAGAAAACAGCCAAAAAATGATGTTCGCGCCAATGATATATTACAAACATAATTGTAGAACATAGATGTTACCTCAACAAGAGACGGCTTGCATCAGTAGTTGTAAACGATGCCCAGGTGAATTATGACGGGCAATTTAACATAAATTTGCACACAAGGTGATCTCAGCGATACGACACAGTTCCATCACAATTACATCACTCGGGTCTCAATTACTAACTAAACTCTTTTATATGACAATTATGTATTTCTAACTACACAGCGATAGATGAAAAAGTAAAAATACTTTTATTAATTCGACAAAACTTTGCTTTGTCTTTTTATAATTTTTAAACTAGCTAATCATTCGCACTCTAATCTTCTTAAGCCCCACTCAATTAAAGAACATACCACTACCATATACTTAGTATCATATAGAGCGTATTTAGTGCAAGAATTTAGCACTTTATCGAAAGCGAGTGCGCTTGTACTACGCAAACGACAGCGAACATCGGAAAAGTGTAAGATAACCAAAAATGTTCACCACGACAAATTGAAAAAAAAAAATGACGCCTTCGAAAGATCCCTGCGACCATTTTGACCGAAAATGTTCTTGAGAACCTGAAAAGATAAATGATTGACATCATTTAGAAACCTCAACGGCCATTTTGGCTTTCTCGCTGTTTTTTTTTTTTTAAGTCGCAATCTAAAGCGAATTGAGTGATTATATTGAGGGGTTGGTTGGCATAGGGGGTAGGTTGGCTATTGGCTTATAGTTTCCGTCACACCTATTGTGAAGGCCCCACCATTGTACCATGTGACCAGCTCGACATCGGGAGTCTTGTCCTGAGTTTTCAAGTGTGTTTCATTGATTAATTTTACAACATGTAAGTAAATTTTTATATTTTCAGTAAATTTGGCTTAAAGGCATGGCAAAACATTTGACTCCGATTCTGTTCACATAGCCCCAAACTCCTTTGAAAAACCTAACCTTTCGACTAACCAGTTCCTTCTTTGATTGTTTTCCACTGTCCTGGCAGCCATCTTTCATATGATTTCTCCTGTGGGGTTAGTTGGCTCTCTTCAACTGTGGTGTGTTTGCGCTATAGTAATTCACGAAAGCAAGGTAAACAAAAACAAAGGTGAAACTACCAATTGTCTTTAGTTCCAGCAAGAAGGATGAGAGCAATTTTTCTTGCAGAAAGTGACGACAGTCTAAACTTCTATCTTCCTTTATTGTCATTCTATTTTCCCTTAAAAGCTGTTAAAAAACGATTCATAATTATTATACCATTATAGCGCAGCTTTTAATAACAATATTATCTGTCAGGCAGTACTTGAATGAGATGGCTAAACAACCCCACCTTCTAGGCTAACCTGCCCCACATAGGGGGTTAATTGGCATACTCTGGATTGACGAATTCTTCAGTTTTCTATGATGTTAGTATTAAATATTATGTGGTGAAAAAAATACATAAAGTACCCTAATACTTGAAGTTTACAGTGGTATCAGCCCTATTGGGATTATAATGACAGGAACGAATCAACAATCAAAGAAGTGAAAACTGTTGCCAACCAACCCCGCTCTCCCCTATGTTTTTCCGGTGTGGGGGTTAAGGAAAGCTCTAAAATGATGTCTCATTCATGAAATTTGATGAAGTATTAAGGAAGTTATGGCGTACCAACAAAAAATATGCTTTGAGAAGTGATATATACTAGCTGACCCAAGCGAAGCATTTCCACTCTAACCTACTTAAATCCAACAAAATTAAAGTAAGTATACATCGTATGTTGTTATGTAGTAATTAGTTATCGTTAGATAATTAATTTATAATTTTTAAACTATTTTATTAGAAGATAAAAGATTCGACCACGGCCGGGAATCGAACCCAGGTCCTCTGCATCTACGTCGCAGCGCTCTTACCACTGAGCTAACCATGAGTCCCTTCCGATCGTATATTTAGTATCATATAATACGTATTTAGTGAGTCATTTGCATAGGTGAGGGTTGAAGTAAAGGATAGATGTTATTAAATTGTAGATTATTTATTTTTTGAAACATAAGTTTAAGGTATTTTTATATTTACATAGTATTTATGTGTTTACAGAAACTCTTTGATCACAATGTTTGAAGTTACTATATGGTCATCTGTGAGTGTATGTTGGTGGGTTTGTTTTACACAGACATCAGCGCTCTTACCACTGAGCTAACCATGAGTCCCTTCCGATCGTATATTTAGTATCATATAATACGTATTTAGTGAGTCATTTGCATAGGTGAGGGTTGAAGTAAAGGATAGATGTTATTAAATTGTAGATTATTTATTTTTTGAAACATAAGTTTAAGGTATTTTTATATTTACATAGTAATTATGTGTTTACAGAAATTCTTTGATCACTATGCTTGAAGTTACGATATGGTCATCTATGAGTGTATGTTGGTGGGTTTGTTTTACACAGACATAGATGTCACTGAAAGAGCGCCTGCACCCTGGAAAACACGACATACTTAAATACACGCATCGGTTTCGCGGAAAGCGAGTGCGCTAATTCTATCGAGTCAAATCGCATGTTTTTGTTTGTAACTGGCAAACGACGGCGACAATTGGAAAAGTGTATACAACCCGAAATGTTCTTCTCGAAAAACTAAAAATAAAATGAAACCTTCGAAAAAGCCCTGCAACCATTTTCGCTGAGAATTGCAGTTTTTCGCTGACAACTCACAAACGAAGGTGTTTATGACCGAAAATGTTCTCCTAGAAAACCTAAAATGACTGAGACAATTTAGAAACTTCTACGACCATTTTGATTTTCAAAAAGCGCGGTTTTGCGGTTATAACTTGCAATTACGTAAATTGTATATTTTTCTGGTATATCGTTTAAGGAAAGCTTTAAAATGATTCCTCATTCATGAAATTTGATGAAGTATTAAGGAACCGACAAATAAAAAATTCCTTGATAAATAATAATCAATATATATTATAAAGCAAAGTGTACAATGTGCGTGCCGAAAAGGCTCAAAAACGACTCCACGTAGGATTATGGAAGTAATGTCTTCGTTTAGCCATATGACTCCTTACGGAGAAGAAGGTTTCCGTTTTTCTCTTAAGGGCGTGAAATTGAAGAGAAAAGGACTGGAATTTGAAGCCTCTCGCACCACTAAATTATCCTCTCTGAGATTGAGATACGAGTTTATGAATGAAAAATTTAGTTCGAGCTCCAGGCTACCAGGAACCGCTAGGGTGCGTTTCACTCAATGTTTATTGTCCATTCATTCAGTATGTAATGCTTCTATATTTTTTCAGCTGTTCTTTTTAAATTACTAAAAAAGTAAGAGAAAATAATTATTTTGCGTTTCAAAATAAAATAAGTACTTTACATCTCAGCAATCATTTAGAAAACCAACTGGATTCCTTAAAAAATTAGTTTTCTCATAAGAAGTCTAATATATGATCAGCACATTACATTTAATCTATTTATAATATATACTTAAGTAAATGATCATGCAATATGAGTGAACATTTCTTAGTAGTACAATGGGCGAATAAACTTAGACATAAAAAAAGAGATGAATTGACTAAATATAAATCTTAAACAAAAAGTTTGAAGTGTTCTTACTGTATTTATGAAAAAGAAGTTAGTTTGGTTACTACGTATGAGGAGCATTCCAGTTGACAAAACGACTAACTCCAATAACAGCATTCAATATTTTATCATCCCTCATAGTTCAAGATAAAAAGAAATATGATGAAAAAATTGTGCCTTCAAGAAATTTTGGTTTTCACTTTGTAATAGTGGTAAGATTTGAGATATGCAGAAACCGTTCAAATTACGGGGGGATATCTTAAGGGAGGTTGAAATGGAAGAAAAATCTTTAAAAAAAGTTTCCATGAATCTTCGGTAGTTTCTATACTTCTGAATCAAAAAGGACCACCATCTCAAGATCTCAAGTCTGCAGAATATTGATACCAAGTTAAAACGAAAGTTTCAAGAAGGTGCTAATTTTGTTCTATATTTCCTTTAATTTTAAAGTTTTTCTGTTATTAAAACTAGCACACAAATACCGGAGCGAAGCCGGGCACCCTAGCTAGTATTATATAATGTACTAGTAATAACATCATATTATGATTACATTCTGAAAATCAAACAATAAAATAATTCAATATTTATCATTGTTTTTAATATATTGAAAAAGGGTGTTGAAATGTACTGGAGGAACTAAAGGTATGCTGAAATATCATATCATATCGATCGTCATAAATTCTTTTTTAATGATTTACCGGGTACAAAAACAGGTCGATTTCTACCAATGTAGATTGGAAAGTTGAAGTACGGTGTTCCGAACATAGCATCAGATATTTTAGTTTGCGAACGCAACTTCTTCCATCACATCAAATCCCCCCCCCCTCTTAGTAAAATTAGGAAAGGCAATAATACATAAAGAATTGATTCGTCATTACTGCATAAAAGTTTACTCAATTTCTTTTGAAGAAACTCGTGTAATAGCAGATTAAAATACTAATATTAAAAATTATAGAGTTAATACTGGGAATAAACACTTTTAAATAAAATACATTGTTGTTACTCGGATTGACATATGTAAATATGATTACATAAGCCACTAAAATAACATTTGATCTATCCTCCTTCGACGGCTTTCAATGACATTGATTGATCAAAGAAAGTGCTTTTAGAGGATCCATTAAAAAAAAAAAAAATAAAAAAAAAAAAAAAAAAATTTGCTGATTTGAAGGATTCGTTTTATTTTTTTTTTTATTGTAAAATTTAAATCAGGTCTTTTGCTTCTACTCCTAGTTCTAACTTTCATAAATATTAACTGATTTACTATCACAATTAACATTCTTATTTTTTGAACTTGACACTGTCAATTAATCAATTTCGTTCTCTTTACCATTCAAAACAGGGATATTTTTAATACCATATCCCGCATCTAGTGGCTCATCAAATTGGAAAATGCATTTCATAACATAAAAGGCAGTAATGAATCAGAACGGAGAAAAATAGTCAAGAAGGTTTAAGTGCTATCAAGAATTTAAAGACTGAGAGACCGAGAGTGAAGAAAAACTGCATGTACAGTGCCGCAAACGCATCATTCGTTGACCAGCCGCAACTTATGTTGAATCTCCAGTATGCCTATATAAGACTACTTTCACAAACAGCCAGTGTAAAATTCATCCAAACAACAAATAGTCAAAACATTCATTATCTTTAATATAACCCACAATTTAAATTACATACCTATCATATCATTTTATTATATATTATATCCTGTAGGTACCCTATATGATTCGTACAGAAAATATTTCTTGAACGATATCAATTAATTCTCAGAGCTCCAGCTTTTCCAATTTCTCAATACCACCAATAGATTGAATAGATCAACCTAAACACACACATATATACATTGAGAAACCTATACATAGATACACACTGCATTTCCTTTTTAGTATTTTCATTGTCTCAACTGGTATATGAATTCAGTATATACTTTTATTTTTTATCTGTTCCCATTATTGTAACATATATGGTTCCACGTTTTGTTTTTAGGTGATACTAGCTGTATATAACGGTTTCACCCGGAGAATTTCATTTTTTAAATCTATAAAGTGAGACTTTTATCGACTCAAACGGTCGATTTCGTAAAAAACTAAGTAAAACTAGATCAAAACGATTTTTATAACAATAAAGAATATACCCAGAGATTGACTGAAGTTATGCAATTTTAATATAGACAGGTGTTCGCACCTGGTGTGAAAAAACCACTGAGCGAAATTTGGAGAATTTAGGACAAACGGTATGGATTTCTATGAAAAACAAACAAATAGAGTTTCATCTTTATTTATATAGATTAATAGTCATAAATGTTTAGGTTAATTGTCTGTTAAAATCTTAATGTATTATGTACATTATATTTACACAATTTATTATTTATAAACATTTTAAGCATACACTCTATTTGTACATATTGGGTTTTGCCCCAAATGCAAATAATAATATGTAATTATATTATTAAATCCCGCATGCCTGTTAACAGTGTAAACGTATTATTACATGTAATTATTCTCCCAGTCTTCATAATGATTTGAATATAACAGACGGTTAGGTATATGAAATTAATATTAATATTATGATATAATTTTTATAAAATGCGACTTATTTTTACAGAAACCTAGTTTGGGTGGGATAACCACGATAAGAAACTTGCTTTTTTCCGCCGGAACTCATTTAAGGAGTGAGTATGCACTAGATTGACCTTCAACGCGTAAGTTGTGTCAACGTTCTCATCGAATGAAACTTGCATTACAAATCAATTTTTATATTTTTATTAGTTATTTATTTCTATTTAATTTAGATATTTTTTATATTTATTTAGTTATTTATTTTATTTATGTGACCAAGATACTTTCTGAGCTAATTTGTTTTTTTTCATTAGGAACGCTCTTGAAGCAGTCAACGAATTTGTAGATCATTGTCAAATGTTCTGCTATTATATTATAATATACTTAGTAATGAGTTATTAATTCTTAAATATACATTATACAAGAAATCTCAATTGTGAAATAAATTTACTCCTAAACCTAGGATATCAGTCGAGATTTACTGTTTTAAATGAAACGTAAGAAACAGTTTTCTCATAACCTCATAATTTGCTATTATTTTTTTCCTACTGCGTTACTTAAACTATTTACAATCGATAAAACCAAAATCGATAACACCATATTCATTTCCGTGTTAGAAAATTAAAAGTATGCTACTGACCTTTCTTTATTTTGATTCGAAAACGTTTTTGTTTTTTTTATAAAGAGTTTGATTAATGACAAATCATTTTTTTACTTTCACTTACCTATATATGAAATATATAGTAAGTGGAAGTATTGCGATCGTGAAAATTTTCGACTTCCGGTTTTCAACGGAAATACACGTTTTGGGACCCCCTGAGTCGAAATAACCAAGTCCCGCGAAATGGTCTGTGTGTGTGTGTGTGTGTGTATGTGAACAGACTAGCTCAAAAACCATAAACCGTGGGAACCTGAAATTGGGTATTTAGTGAAGGTATATGCCCGCGATGTGACAGCAAAAATTTCATCAAAATTGCTCAACGGGAGGGGGTACTTTATTTAATAACTTTTTACGTTTTTTTCGATTTTCTCAAAAACGGCTCTAACGATTTTGATTAAACTGAGTATTTGATCTATTTATATGCCCCAAATATGACTGTAAAAATTTCATCAAAATTGATTAACCGGAGGGGGGACTTTACTTAATAAATTTTGTATCATTTTCACGTGTTTTTTTTATTTACTCAAAAACGGTTTTAACGATTTTGATCAAACTTGGTATTTGATGTATTTATATGCCCGAGATATGACTGTAAAAATTTCACCAAAATTGATTAACCGGAGGGGGGACTTTACTTAATAAATTTTGTATCATTTTCACGTGTTTTTTTTATTTACTCAAAAACGGTTTTAACGATTTTGATCAAACTTGGTATTTGATGTATTTATATGCCCGAGATATGACTGTAAAAATTTCACCAAAATTGATTTACGGGAGGGGGGACTTTACTTAATAAATTTTGTATCATTTTCACGTTTTTTTTTTTATTTACTCAAAAACGGTTTTAAAGATTTTGATCAAACTTGGTATTTGATGTATATATATGCCCGAGATATGACTGTAAAAATTTCACCAAAATTGATTAACCGGAGGGGGGACTTTACTTAATAAATTTTGTATCATTTTCACGTGTTTTTTTTATTTACTCAAAAACGGTTTTAACGATTTTGATCAAACTTAGTATTTAATGTATTTATATGCCCGAGATATGACTGTAAAAATTTCATCAAAATTGATCTACGGGAGGGGGGACTTTACTTAATAAATTTTGTATCATTTTCACGGTTTTTTTTTTATTTACTCAAAAACGGCTTTAACGATTAACAAAAATAAGATATGAATATTGAAAAATGTGTGACTTTAGGAAATGATAATTAGCAAAACACGTCAATTTCTAATCTAAGTAAGTTGGTAAGTGAAAGTTGTGTGTTGCGCGCACGCACCAGATTTTTTTTTAATCTGGTCACTCCCCCCTTAACACGTTCACACCGGCGTGTACCACCAGTGGCTCACTCTTGACTGCCTCATCGGGCGGCGTGTTCCACCGGTGGTTCACGCTAGAATGCCGCCTCTGCCAAATAATTAGATCTTTAACACTTTGACTGCCGAAAAAGAATACCTGAGAGTAGTGTTCTCGTTTCTACAAAATTTTAATATTTAATTCTCTAACAAGAGAACAGTTACTCGATATCAAGTGACATGGCAGCCAAAGTGTTAAGAAATTAGAAATAATTTCTATATAGCTAAAAATTAAAATAATGAAAATTTAACTTAAATACATTTATTTTTATAATTATCTATATTTATATTCTTATGCATATATAATAATTTATTTTTTAATAAAAATTATAATAATTATTGTATTATAAACATAACTAGTTGGATAGTATTTTTTATTGTTTATTATATTATTGTTGGATTTCCAGTACTGCATAATGCCCTGGAATATCTCCCGCCCGGTAGAGCGAACAGCAATAAACAGTCCCGGCGTGAACACGTTAAAGGTTTCATAATCTTTAGTAAAGGATAATTAAAAAAAATTAAGTTAAAAGAAAAATTTTCCTTGTCTTTAAAATATACAACAGTAATATATTTTCATATTTCATGAAAATGGCCATCACAATTCGCAACAACCAAAAATTTCATAAATAACGTTTCCTTAGTTAAGAAGAAGAGATCCTTAAAGATATGGGACAAGGCCAACGACAGGACATTTTTTGTTTTGATTTTTGTAACTGAGGAGAAACTTTGGATAAGGACACATCTTGAATAAAATATTTTAACCGATAATCACAATTACACCACAGCAACATAAAAGGAAGACAGGAAGTAAAAAAAAAAAAAAAATATTTCATAGATTAATTCTTGAAATATGGTGAAATCACAATAAAATATGGGACAGGTACATATTTACCGAGCCGTTTTGTATAAATACCGTGAATGCGAGAGAACTATAAATCCCGGATAAAACAAAAAATCGTAATCATTTCGTGTATACACCACGTGGGTCTCCATCAAGGACCGACTTTCCCCATAGATTGCACTTACCCACAATAGAAATATATAGCCTGCAATATGCAGCAGATAAATATAGCTTTATAAGTCAACTGTTGCATTAAATATAGCGGATCCAGTTCTGCAAAGACCTTCGGCTGCAGCTAGCATTTCCTTGTTTATCACAATTTTACACTGATAAGAAAATATAACTATAATATTACTAGATCCTATTACAGAATGATACCCGTTCCTGTCTCAACGGTATAATTTATGAGGTATCGTACCAACAGTGATAAAAATGAACGTGACGTACTTGGTTTTAGTAAATCCATTTCCTTGAACAATAATTTTAATTTAAATACTGAATGAACTGTAGGTAATTGGAGCGAAGGCATTGAAAAGGAGGAAAGCGCTAAAATTGCCAACAAATATTTTTAATTTTACTACATAGTAAGGGAAGCCATTGCGATCGTGAAAAATTTCCTGTTCTCAACGGAAATACAAGGTTTGTGGTCCCTTGAGTCCAAATAACCAAGTCACGCGAAATGGTCTATGTGTGAATCTGTGCCTGTGCATATGTGAACAGACTAGCTCAAAATCTATAAACCATACGAACCGGAAATTGGGAACAGTGAAAATCCAATTATC
Source organism: Aelia acuminata (assembly GCA_911387785.2). Taxonomy (NCBI): domain Eukaryota; kingdom Metazoa; phylum Arthropoda; class Insecta; order Hemiptera; family Pentatomidae; genus Aelia; species Aelia acuminata. Next base: position 23,350,414 of record OU426981.1, read on the forward strand.
CGGATCCATTAAAGAATTTTTTTTAATTAGTTAATTATTTTGGTGTTTGTCAATGAGTGTTTGCACTCATACTTACGAACTACACCTGTTGGAGCGATAAATTCAATTGCACATTACGACGGAGAAGAGCAAAGAGTGAATTCCTTGAAGCAGAGCACATCCGTCCTTCACTTTTTTTACCAGTTTGATTTCTACTAGTGTCGCGAGTGGTCTATTTTAAAAACATAGTTATGACACCAAAAAGAAAACGAGTGGATTTAACTGTGTCCGAAAAACTGTCAATCGTAGAACGTCTTAGGGAAGGCGAAAAATGTTGACACATTAAAAAATTTTATTTCAAATTTTGAAGGCAGAAGTTCGTCGAGAAAAACCAAGAAAAAGCAATAGAATAACGAGTTGTAGAAAGCAATTTATACTTGGTTTCCACAAAAACGATCTCAAGGCCAACCAATAGGTCCAGCAGGATCAAGCCAGTTAATGCTTTGGATTTAGAATTACCGTGGATGGAAAATCAAGAAGAATGCGACGGAATTCAAATACTTCACGAGAAACAATTTCGTAAGTTATATTAGCAGTAAGGAAGCTATGTTCACTATCAAAGCAGAAGAATTTGTGATTTTTATTCATGCCTCAAATTTTTTTTCTTCTTTTTGAAAAATTCAGTTTTGGCACTTACACAATTATGAAGTGCAAAATTTTATTGTAAAATAAATCGCAAAAACAGAGGGATCATTTCACTTCTAACAGGACTAAAATCTAAAATTGGCTTCACCGCTCTAATCTTGAAAAACTAGAGTACCAAACTCTAAGCGTAAAATAAAAAAATTAAATTTACTCACGACTTGGGGATAAAATCGATGTGTAGTAAGTCATAGAACATAATCCGATACCTGAAATAAAAAAAGAATAAAAAACATAAATAACAATAAGAATGAATAGTTCATAATAAATTATATGAGGAAATAAAAATCAGCCAAGAGTATGAAGTAATAAGATTAGTAAAGGATTTCAGATGATTGACGAAATAAATAATTAACAAATTATTGTGCAATCTGTAGCAATCAATTAACTATAGTGGTTGGTACATATAATTGATATGTTTTAAAACATTTATTCAGAAATTATTTGCTGAAACACTGATGACATCAAAATATGAATAGAGGGCAAAAACAGAAAAAAAAGTGTTTTTTTAATACTTCTTTCTTTTTATTTTATAATTAAATTTTGAAAATTCCATTTCACTAAATAAAAAAACAAAAAACAAATAATTCTATACATTAGGAAAATCAAATGAAGACTTAGAAAAAAAGAACTGGTGTAATATTTGCATTGGGTTCACTTCATTATAAATACAATGTACCATAAAAACCCATATATAAAAAGATTCTTGAGTTATGGAATGATTATGTGCTCGTAAATATAGAGCGGTCGTATAATTAATAATTTAAAATTATATTTTTATTGTTCAAACGAAAATATCTCTAATTTATTATTGTAAAAAAAAAATTAAAAATAATTTTTTCTCTGTTAGGAGCGCGGCATAAGGGAAGCAGCCGGTCAACAGAACGCTGGAATAACGGAGTGTGTCTAAAGTAAATCTCTTCGATTTCACTAATATAATTAGCATCAGGCAATTTTTCACCAATTATTTATTTTTTATTTTTTGTACCAGAACACAGGCGATTGCCAAAAATATTTACTAGCACTAAAGTACTTATTGGTATTGAACCGAAATAGTCACTAACCCAAGTAGTAACAACAAAGCAACACAAATATTATACATATTAGTCCATACTCATGTTACTACAAACGGAATACTACACCTGATTATAAGTTAGTAAATATTAATCGGATATGATGACCATGACATGGGCTCATCTGAATAGCAAATCTAACAACGTTAGTATTCATCGCAGAACCCATTCCGAATAATAAATTCAATTTAGTCACAACAAGCAGGAAGAGGAATGAAGGACCTGAAAGGAAACGAAACAAAGAACTGAGGAAGAATATCCGAAATAGATTTGTTAGATATATCAGGTGGATAAAATGCAGTATATCTATCCAGACTCTAATCCATGTTTACTACACAACAAACAAACGACGAAAATTGATTTTTTCGGACAGTTTGGGTTTCTCAAAAGAGTGATTCAATTAAGAATTGCGAAGACAAAAAACCAAGAATCCTGAATCCTGTCCTTTTTCACAATTCCAAAAGCCAAGTCAATACAGTAAACCCTCATTATTACGAACTCGGATATAACGAACGCCTCGATATAGCGAACCAAAATACTATCCCCCCAAAATTACCATTATATTTCTGCTGAACCCCTCGTTATAGCGAAATCCCTCAGTAGTGCGAACTACGAACTAAATTTGATGCCTGAGAATTAATATATTCTGCTATAACGAACTGCTAGAAGTTTTAATATATATATATTTTTTACTGTATTAAGCAGAATAAGCGCGGGAAGACAAAATAGCTCCAGTTTCTAGAATTGAGGTGTTTTTTTTTTTTACTCTTAACTAATCCGATTTCCTTTTGCTCTCTCTGATTCCATTGACTTTTTACAATGAGTTCGTTGGTATACGTGTGTCACAAACGTAGATCCTTATCGATCGAGGAAAAATTGAAAATTCTTCAGGATATTGAATCGGGAATTCAAAGTAAGATAACCATCGCAGCAAAATATGGCATTCCAAAATCAACATTGTCAACCATTATAAAAAACAAAGATAAAATAGATTCAACCGCAGCCCAAGGATTAACTTCAGCATCAAATAAACGACTGCGCTCTGCGGCTCATGAATATTTGGAAAAAAATTGATAAATTGCTTTAAACAAATGAGATCTCAAATACCAATCTCAGATCCTCTTATTAAAGCTAAGGCTAAAGAACTCACAAGTGAACTTGGCAGGTAAATTAATGAATCTCATTATTTAATCAATATATAGTTTATCTAAAAATAAATTACATAATTTAATTTAACTAGTTCTAATGAATGAATTTCCTTCGAAATACGATCAAATTAGTGCGGGCATTGGTTAAAAAAAAAAAAAGAACCCTCGGTTATAACGAATTTCGTTATAGCGAACTATGAAGTTCAAACTCCCTACCAATTCGCTACATCGAGGGTTTACTGTATAATGCTTTTATTCATCAAAAATCACTCGTTACACTATATTGGCTCTATAATAACCAAGGGATGGTAAGTAATACAGTCATTAGATGTGATGGTATAAGGAAGCAGAAGATAGAGTGAAGGAAGACACGAATACGATCAATGACCCAGGCTAGGAGATATGGTAGAGAGTAACTTTTGATAGGTCCCGTGGCACGCACAGCCACACGCAACTCCACGCAGTTTCTTTTTTCTGTTCAGATCAGAGGAACAGCAATATACAGTGGATATGGCTTCTGACAAATCAGTAAGTATCTCTGATGTTAATCAAGGCAACTGTAACGCCGGAAGAGAACGCGATTGACTACACAAATTTACCAGATAAGCGACAATCACCACTCATAAATCCTCGATCCAAGTTAATTACTTCTCTAAATCATTTTTTAGTGACTCGAAAAACCTTGTCCAGCCTTATTTCCTACACACCAGATTACCCCAAAAGAAGAATGAAAGGGAGCTGGAAAAGGGACATCCTGGAAGAATTGGAATATCATGACAAGAAAAGGTTCCACTGGGCTTTGCTATTGCGTTGAAATTGTCATTGGCTGGCATTTAGGAGTGACACTTCCCCCTTCCCCTTAACCTGACCTAGGAAAAACACCGCATTACCAAAAAGGCGAGGTAGGGAAGAAAAAGTATCAACAGCCACCAAATTCACTGGTTACTATTCACATTAGACACTGTTAAACTGTGAATTGAAAAAAACAAACAAAAAATATATATAATTACAGAGGTGACAGATAGTCAACTGTTTCTTTTATACGATAGGTTAAATGATAATCACGATTTTCAGTTTAATTTTTTTTTTTTTTTTTCGAAAGCCAAAGTTTCGATCAAACTTGTGGATCTTCATCAGGGCTAAAAGAAAACAAATATATGAGTATCTATGCTAGAAGATGACAGTAAATGAATATTTACAGAACTGATAAAAATATAAAAGTTGGAAGCCTTATACAAGAATATTTACCTTCTGAGTCCAGGTTGATACAATGACTGAAGGTAAAATAAGGTGAGAGGTAGCTCCAACAACCATCTTTTATATTACTATCAGTTCTATAAAATATTTATTTATTGTCATCCACTAGCATATATACTCACATATTTGTTTTCGTTTAGCCTTGATGAAGATCCATAAGTTGAATCGAAACGTTATCTTTCAAAAAAAAAAAAAAACTTTAAACTGAAAATCCTGATAATGATTTAACCTATTATATATAATTACATTAAGTTACCAGATTACAACCTAAGGGTTGTATATGAGCTTTTCAGTTGACAGGATGCCTAACTCTAATTTAAACACTTTGCAGGAATGCACATTAAATAATATTTCTGTTTAGAAAATTAGTACTTTTTCATTTTGTATGTATATTTTATTAAGCTGTTATGAAAATATTTTCGTCTTACCATTACAAAATAAAAAGGTAAGAAATGTCAAAAGTGATATTTTATTAAAAGTGGTTTCCTGAAAAATGATGTCCTGTCGTTCTATCAATTGAATGGCTTACATAATAGAATAAGGTGATGATGAAAATATTATATGAGTATAATTAGAAAACGTCATGCAGTGCAGTTTTTGCCTCTACATCAAAGAAAAATAGAAAGAACTCCTCACTTCGAATATATATTTTCCAAATAATGAATTTTTATGTACATTTCGCTTAAATTTCGGACTGCACGGCTATCGGAAGTTATAAACCGCTAGGGAATGAATATGCAGATATTCCTCTCGGTTCCTAACAAATATTCATTGTTCCATTGCATTCAAGTAACAGTGCCCAAAGGTCCTTCTCCGACACTCCAAGCTAAGGCTGGGCTAAAAATAGAGACTGTACAAGCCCAAGCTATTTCTGCTCCCTCCTCATCAACGATAATTAGCGAGAATGCCTGGCTGACTCAGCAACGAGACGACGACGACAATGTTCTCAGCCAATTGAAGGGGCGCTGTTCTTATAATTCGCGTTAATTTCGAAGGGGGTTCGCCGATGGGAAGACGGGACAGCATTAAATCCCATCTCACCGAAACGAGGATAATTGGCAGGGAATGTGCAGGTCGGTTTCGTAATACTACATGATGAAAAGGGAAACCGCCACGCTATTTCCTTATTCTTTTTTTTGTTTCCGAAAATATTATTTCTCAATTATTATGAATTTCCCATGAGAAAGAAAATAATGTAAGTAATATTTATTAGGATAAAAATAAATTAGTTTTGAAAAAAAAAAATATATAACTATGTAAATGCATTCACACTTATGTGCAAGGGATCTCCGAGTCCGCCCAAATGTTGGAGGGCAGACCGGCATCAAGGAGATGACAGTGCTTTTCGCCCTGCCGCACCACCGGTATTAAAAGCTAGCGGAGACAGCCAACATACGCTCAGGACTGGAGTGGAGAACCTGGCCATTGCGAGAATTCCAGTAGATATATTTACAAAAGGTCTCGAGGCCACTGATGTTTCAACCTTCGAGGATTGTAGAGGTGGTTGGAGTTGGAAAGATAATGCACTAGGGCATTGGGATGGTGGCTCTGACAGAACTTTGAGAATTTGGCATAGATAACGTCGAGGATAAACGGGATTTTAAGGTCATGATGTTTCCATCTGTAAAGCCCCTCAGACTAAATTCAAAAGTATATTAAAGCAAATGACATACAGGCTATGGAATAACTTATGGCAGACAACAACGAAGGGTGGATACAGATTTATAGAGATACATCAATAAATTACAAAACAGACTAAAGCTACGCACAAACAACAGTAAAATTACACAGGCACTGACTGGCGACGAACAAGAAGTTACGTCGATTTAATATAATAGGAGACAACAAATCCTTGTGCAATAGACATAACAAACATATGACCATCTTATAGTTTATTGCAACTTACTTGACGCACAGATTTATTTAGAAAAGTTATGCTCCGTGGGCACAATTGGCCCATTAGTGGACAAGAACTACTTTCTATTTTTGGCAGAGAATATACTACGATAATCTATGCATAATTTATTGGACTGGTGATACCACATCAAACATTATGATTAATTTTTTTTTTCTTTTTTTTTCATTTTCTTATCATTTATATGGTATATTTTCTATTTTTGTATTATTTTTATTTTAGTCTATTTTATAATTTTATTCGATAGATTCACTAATGCTCAGGTAATCTCTTTTTCATTACACTGCACGGAAAGTAACTACTTTCGATGCATGCAAACAGTACAGAAAACAGCTGTTTCCCGTTTACTTCTAAAAGTGCACCGAAAATTTGCACGGGCACGGAAAATTTATAAGTGCACCGAAAATTTTCGGTGTACTTGTTATTTCGTTTCCCGGCCACCAGTAGCGCTTGCTGATTGTATTATGAACAGCTGTTTAGTGAAAAATTGAAATCAAGAAAACTGAAAATCCACCGATTACAATTAGTTTTTGTGTCATAAATATTTTCAAAAGTTGTCAGTTTACTTAGTGCTTTGAAGAAATGGCATTGCCCGATGAATTAATGAAGAAAGCATGCAATGATGCAATGATGCAAGCATGGAATGATGAAAACAAATAACGAAAATATTGAAATTCCGCACCATGAAAGAGCAGGAAAGTGTCAAGAAATACACAAAAATACAACTAAACATTTACACTTACCACAAAATAAATTAGCAAATAAAATCATAAATATAAGCAACAATCAAAACTGTACAGTAAATATTAATTTCAATTTCTAAAATTCTTAGAACCCTTATTTATTTCAGTATTTTATTTAATTTGTATTCAGCTTTTGTTTGTTGATCAATAAACTAATCAAACAGTATACTAGTGTTTGAAATTATAATTTAAGTTAATTAATTATGTTAGTTTGAGATTTCTGTTATACTGCCAGTTTGCAGTGTAATGAAAAATATCGTTCATAACACGTACCTAAAGTGCTTTTCCCGAGCTTACTTAAACTATTCCCGTACTCGGCTTCGCCTCCTACGTAAAATTCCGTAGCGCACGGGAAAAGGCCACTTTCGGTACTAGTAATGAAATATACTATTCCTTTTGTAATAATATTATGATAAATAGTTAATTCATATTTTCCTGCACGCAATAACATCAGATGGAAAATGTAACACTTTATGTACCAATTAACTCCCCCATGGAGAATTGGAATGGAGAAAACATAAAATAAAAAGGTCATAGTGTAGGGTTTTGTTTGAAAAGTAGTGTGGAGCATTACCTACGGTGCGAAGGACTTTGGACTGGAAGGATTGGATGCGTTTGATGTTCGAATATTTTGCTGAGCTCAATAGTTCAAGTTCGTAGGTAGATGGGTTTCAGCACGGTTTTGTAAATCCATAATTTTTTGTCAGTTGAGAGATGAAAGTTCTTGCTCACTATCCGATATAGTTGACTAAATCGTTAATTAATTGTCTTTTAAGTCTAGCATGTAAATAATATTTATTTATTTTTTAAATTATTAATATTTTCAATTTTTTTGTTCAGGGTTTCTGTCTAAAATAAGTACAGAGCATCCCTGAGAAGAGACTCAAATATTATTTAAATTAATATGGGATCGTATATAAATTATAATTGAATACAGGCAAAAGAAAGTTTTTGGGTCACTAAAGAAAGTTTACAAAATGAAAATTTTAAACGCTAATGACATCCATACATCAAGTGCAGGATAGAGAAGTACCCTGACAACATGAACGTAGACCATGGTAGTTCAGTCCTTGTTTCAATAAGCTACCCCACTCCTCACTCCAAATAACATCAAATGGGCTCTAAATAGAAACACCAATATTCAATATAATATCCAATTAACATCATGAACATCAAATGTGCTCTAAACAGAGGCGATAATACAGCATAGATGTATCGATTAAAATAATAACGGTATAGAAGGTGGCAAATTCCGTTAGGGGATCCAGTTTGCATGCGGTGGAATGCGTTCGGTTTTTGCATGGGCCCGTTAACTTGTAGGATATGGTCATAAATCATTGGCCTCCGTCACACCCCCATTTTCTTTTAAGTTCTCCTCTCTAAGCACCGACCTCAGGCTACTAGAGCAGGTACTAGCTGCTAAAAAGTCATTGCCTCTTAACCCTTAACTACTCACACGAATCAATGTTACTTACCTAATCATCTCGTGTCAATATGACCAACAACAAAAAAAAAATATTTAAATAACCTTAGGGTATAAGATATTAGTTTTAAACAACAGGAGAAGGCTTAAAAATATATATTTATTTATAAATACAATAAATGAAAGTTTTAAAATATGAACAACATTTTGAATTATAGGTCTGAAATGAAGTACTAAAATAGAGGAACTCCTTAACAATAATATTATTAACATAATTTCTTTTGATTTAAAACAAAAATTTGTCTAACAAAAAACCTTTGAAGTTGAAACAAATAAGAAATCAGGGGTTTTCACAAATGCAATCCCCGCATATGACACAAAAAAAATAGCTTGCCCACCTACTCACCTCGGGTCCAAGTATCGATTTCGATAAAATAATCACCTCCCTCATTTTCCAGACACTGGCAAGAAGTAACTGGAGCCAAAACAAAGGAAATGTCAAAGTTTGGTGATAATTTAATACCAAAGAGGTATAAATAGAATGAAATGAAACTTGGTATGAGTCAATAATACCCGACGTGAGTAGTTAAGGATTAACGCTAAAATATCTAAATTAACTTTGTTAAAAAAGTTGGAGATATTATTCAATATAAAGTTTTTAAGGGCTTTTCTGAAATTTATTATTTGTTTTATTTTTTAATTTATAGGAAAAATTAAGGATAGTCAATGACTTTAAACCATCTAGCCACACATCCCCATACCATTTCGTAAACACTAATAGCCACAAAATAACAATTAAGAATTTATTTAATTTAACCATTATGGCTTAATATATTGTGTTCAATTAATACATCAAATCCCCTTTAGTAAACTATACTCGTGAACCATTAGTCTCCGACCATATTACAAAAATATATAAAACCCCTATTTTTTGGGCAAATAAATCTTTTTTTTTTTAATCAGAAATTTGACTTTATTACAGAATTGGAACTTTCCTTATATTAAAAAAGATATAGTTTAATCGAAGCCTCATATTTAAGCAAAAAAAATTGCGATGCTTAAAAATTCCAACTTCCGGTTTCAACGGAAAAACGCTTTTGGAGTTAAGTCTGCATAACCAATCCCTGCAAAATGGCGGTATGCGTGTATGAACTGCATGTTTCGCCTGCACTGAAAAAAAGTTTACAACTCTTTCGTACTGCCAAAGCGAATACTCCTATCGATTCCCATCCCGATGTAAAACGGTAAAACAAAATTCGACTATTGATAAAATAAGGATTTTCTTTTTAGGCCCCTTGAAGAAAATAAAAAAAATAATAATAATGAATCGAAGAGTACTGATGACTTTCAATCAATTTTCGGTGAAGTTGCTAAATGACGTTACTACATTGATAAAAACACGCCGACTTCTACTCTACGTAGGTTGGTAAGTCAAAGTTGTGTGTTGCGCGTATCGCACCAAATTATTAAGTCAATTTCTACTTAATCAGAGATACTTGTATGTGGTTGAGGTCTGTTAAAATTTGCCTAAAGGATTAAGCACACAAAGATGGCTATAATTAATATGTTATTTTATTACTTACTTAATTATACTGGGAAGTTTAAACATAAACAGATAGCAAGAACCGGGCCATCGCCTCTACCTCTACAGAATAATACACATCAAATATGCTAACTATCGCTCATTACCAAAAAACATTAGAGGACCTCCTTCGAAGAAATTCCTTCACGAATTGGACTCGCAGAACGAGCACCTTATCCTCCCAAATGATTTGGGCAAATTACTGTATTAATATCCTTCATGAGAAAAGTAACAGTTCCCCCAGCTGTAATTTGTCTAAAACGTGCACAAATAGACGGCACTTATGAAAAATTGATATTTCATTTTGGGGGAGATAATGTGTTTATAGTAATGATAGCGTGATGTATGCACAAAGGTATCCTAGCCGTACACATCTCCTTTCCATGGTCATGTACTGTGACGGATATCGCCCCAACAGTTACCGAAGAATGGTATCCTCCCATTCACTTCGAGGCCTCACCAAAGTATTATCTAACATAAACGTTTGCAGTGACCCACACATAATTATTTGTAATTATATTTTACAATATTATGAGGGGTATTATTGTGTATGTAGGTATTAACAGAATGATTATATATTATTGTAATTAGGTGCCAAAATAGATAAATGAATATGTTAGTTTATATAAATATGTTAAGTAATAACATAGGGCCAAACTTTGTACTCTAAGCCCTCCTTATCGCCCTAGTTCTGAGAAGGCCCCGATCTAGCTACCAGTCTTAATTAGAATCTCGATGTAGATAGACATATATTGGCTGCCTCTGTCCTGCCACTCCACTCCTTTATTCAGACTTGTATTATTTATAATTTTAGTTATATTCATTGTCTGTATATATATCATATCCAATGCGTAAATTCTGTGTCCCAATTATTTGATATAACTTCTTCCCTTACAAAACACTGAAACTAAAATAATTTGCTGATTCATATTACTAAAGCATTGTTATGATCAAATCTTCCAATATTCTACAAAATTCTGACATATGTTACCCTCAACAGCAACATTAAGAACTGAACTTAAGGTTCTACCAAACCATCGAAACCTTCCTGTATATAACAATTCAAAACCCAATACTTATTATGTTGCTAACAAAAATTTGAACAAATATTTCATGGGTTTCACAGAGATATGTTTAAATCAAACACTGAGAAACACTTCCTACATGTTTTGGTTGAAACGAGAGCAAGTAAAATCGAGAAAATTTCAAACTGAAACTCGACTATTAGTGGCAGAAGAATATTTATGAAAGAACAGTCGACCACGGTCCACCTCTATATATGTCTATATTAAATAAATACTAAAATAGTCCGTGGTGGCGGTCAGAAAACTACAAATAGTATTAAACTATTTCGTGGAGCCAACGATTCGCACCAGCGATGCAGGTCTTCTTCAAGGCTAAATGAAAAAGACGCAGACAAGGAAAATAAACTGTCGGTCTTGTTCATTTAGCCAGGAAGAAGACCTGCGTTGGCTCGAAACGTTGGCTACAATAAAATAGTTAAATCTATTTGTATTTTGTGTTTTTCCGGAATATTATTATATTTATTAAATATAGGCCGACTATCATTTATCCAAATCGATATTTAATTCTTCTTCATTAGGCATGAAGTAGTTACTAAATCATCCGAATAGTCCATAACTTTAAATCCTGAATTATTATAGATCATCCCGTAGGCCTCTGAAAAGAAACTTGCCACAGGACCTCTAACGTACCCATTATTTTAAACCTAATCCTAGCAGCTGGCGTTGTATCAAACCATTTTAAACTTTTAAATATTTTTTTATAAGAAGAGAAAAGATTGGAGTTCCCCCGTATAATTCGTAAAAGTTGAGAGATCGGTGAAAAAAAAAAAAGTCAGTGAAGAGAAAATATTGACTTGACCGGGATATGTGACTGCTAGGTCAAGTGGCAAGAGCGCCTTACTCGCGATAATGAAATCCGGGTGCGAATCCCAGCCAAGGGATTACTTGCATAAATACTTATGCATACTTTATTAATGCATTACTTACTTATATAAATATTTTTTTTTGGAACACCATAACTTTTCTGACACTTAATCATATACAAAGATTGAGGTATCATTATCAAGGTTTCCTTCCTATGCATTTGGGGAAAATAGTCGGATTCCCCAGAAACCGCTAGAAGAAAAGCTAAAATAAAGAAGAAAATAAACGCAAAAAAAATTCTTGGTAAAGCTACGCTCCTTGTATTGACCATATTGTGGAGGTTATGAAGCCGTAATACAAGTACACTCCCACCCCTTTTAAGTTAAAATGTGCCGTGGATCAGCCTTAATTGATCTCAGATTTCCTTCCACTACCACTCGCTAAGCTTGCGCATCAGAGAAAAATAAAATCCCGAAAAGTTTCTTTTAAATTAAGATCGAGTCCTATCTAAATGGCGCAATATTGGCCAGGCATTGATGTAACATAGCGATACTAGTACCTATATTGACATTGTCTATGGATAAATTAACATACAACACATTATAAACGCCATGTATAATAAAATGATCGCTGGATTTTATACTACATACTACGTGCCTATTTGGCGTAACACAACACGCACATAACAAGTAGAACATTTTCCTTTTAGATAGCAAGCATACCACACAGCATAATGTTATTGAGTAGGATAAATAAAATAGTCCTTGAAGCTGAGAAAGGGTAGATAATTATAAGGTGAGTCAGGAAGGAGAGAATGTCCAATTCAAAGAAATGAAAGTGAGAAGTTGCTGAGCGAGAGTGTGTGGAAAGTGTTACGGTAGGGGGGAGTAGCACTTGGTCTGTCCTTCCTTATTTAGGAGTAACATGATAATGTTCTCCATTACTCAATATGTCACTACACATACATATATAGAATAATTTTATTCTCTCCGTAGTTATTCCAATGAATAATTCCTGAGTACTGAAACTGTAATACTGGCAGAGTAATACGTAATCTTTAAATTAAATTTAATGATAGATTGATAGATAGTTAATGATAAGTTTATAGATAGATAGACTAAGAAGCCCTGATGAAGATCCACATTTAGGGATCGAAATGTTGGCTATCAGAAATAAAATAAAAATAAATAAAAATCCTGACTATCAATGATCGTAAAGAAAAACAGTTGACTATTACTTACTTCCAAATTTAACCCTTTGCAATCGGCACCGTTTCGGACGTTACCTACCGGCAAATCGACTCAACTTATTCGCGAAAATGTACACCCTGAAAACGTAATAATATACAGTAAAATTTTAGAACCAAGTAAGGAATTGTAGTGAGATTTAGGTTATATGTATTTGTGAAGCTTCAAGGACACAAAGCTACAAAAAAAATAAATAATTTAAAATTATTTTTTTTTTAATTTTATATTAATTTCAATTTTTTTTAATTTTATATATTTTTTTTTATAATTTTATTATATAATCCTAAAACCTAATACCTAAAAATTGCGTAAAATTTTTGATAAGTAAGAGAACCGGAGCGGAGAACGATGGAAATCCCTTAGATTTCACAAAGGTTTCGCCATTCCTGATATATAAAAGCATAAAAAATCTAATTGGAGAAGTAAAAACAGTTAAAAAATTACGAGATGGGTCCCTTTAAGTTGAAATTTTCTCAGATATCCAATCAGAAAAGCACCTAAAATGTGAAAGTCTACCTAATAAAACGGTAAAGTAGAAGCACATGGGAAACTAAATCAAAGTAAAGGGATTATTTGGTGCCCCGAACTAAATTATTGTACAATTGAGGAAATAAAAGATGAATTAAAACCATTAAAATATAGCCGATGTTAAAAGATTAACGTACTATAAAAATAATGAAAAACACCGCGAGCCGCAGCCGTCATTCATCACCAAAAACGAAATATCCTATAAATAGTTTTTACGATTTGTTTATGTCCTTATGTGTTAAAATCTGAAAATTATTTGCATTGTCTCTGTAGCGGAGACCTCGAGTTTGAAGACAAATTTTAAATGAGTGCAAAGGGTTAATATTTATGCAAATCAGCAAGATATCATCATCATTCATTGAAATAAATACACATTAAAATTAAATCTACATATGAGCAATGATAATAATAATAACTAAAATGGCCTCGTTCACTTTTTTAAAATTTGCAGTACAGCCAAAAAACTTTTTTTATAAATTTCAATCGCTAGAGATAAATGATTTTCTTCTAGAGACAATGTCCACTCTATTGATTCAGTTTTAAACAATGAAATTAATATAATGGATTGTTCAAAATGAGTAAGTATGTGTACCCAATTTTGATTAGTCTTTTTGAATACACTTTTGAGGTATTTGTGGAGAGTTTTGATATTCTTGGATATTATTTCCGGGTGCATTTAATTACTAACACTTTCGTGGGTTAAACAATTTTTATTCAAAGAACATTACAATTTTCAATGCCACAAAAATTATTAAAACACAAATATTTGCAGAGGTTACAAAAATTAACACTTGCTAACTCAGAAATAACCATATGATTTGAGCCTCAAAACAACAACCAGTCCATCGCTTCTTATATATTGTCGTAAGGAGAACAGTCTAGAACGTTCAGGGCCAGCGTAGATGGTATTCGAGCATCGTACTCACAAAAATGACAGTTTGTTTCGGCTGTTATTTCTTTCCAACAAAAATATAGAACTATTCTAAACCATGTGTATTTATTTTTAACGTTACAATTTTAAAACTATCCCATTTCACGATTGGTGTACAGTTTTCTTGGAATATATATTTTTTGTTTCTCATTAAATGCAAAAACTGTAATCATTAACCCATTTCTTACCAAATTATTTTTTTTTTTCGAAATTAATAATTTTGCCTTTAGTTTCTACTTAAAAACGCCTTACTAAGATGTATTCCAAAAAGAAAAACGTTAACAACTACCTATGTATTTGACCTGAATAGATTCAGATTATTAAATAAATATTTAAATTCCAAAAAAAATTTATGGGAAACAGGGAAAAAAATGAAAATCTGGCATCCTATATATAGGTCAGGGGTAAGAAATGGGTTAAATGTCCAATGGTCTATCGTCTTGAACATTCAGGTTGCAGTCCCGTTTTTTAAGGTTCAGAGAATCTGCATTCAATTCAATCATCGCACTTATCCTTTTTCTAATTTATTATTTATTTGTGTTTTTCGCACTTTTCCTTTTTTCTTGTAACAAAAACATGTTGCAAATTTTTTTTTTTTGAAATTCGATAAAGATATAAGAATAACGGTAAATAAATAACTTGTTTTTAAAGTTATTTAAAAATTGTAAGAAATATTGAGCTAAAGCTGATATTTTTTAAAAGTTTTCATTGTGAGAAATAATACATTTTGCCACAATCAAGCGCATTAATATTGGAAGTGCAAGCACTCAATCACACATTAAATAAAATGCGAACCTGGAAGAAGGAAAGAAAAATAGTTATAAAGAAAATGAAATAAAAAAATAGTGGTACATTCATACTTTGAGAACTTGAGGTGAATACACCCATAGATCGCCTGACTCAGTAAGCAGTAACTACACCAGACCTATCAATCGACAGGACGTCGACGAAAAATTAGGATAGCTGCCAGACAAGAAGGGCACTGTGAAAGTCGAAGGCCGTCTGGAGGCCGTGCGTCCCGATCAATTCTTCTGACCCTACTCTCCAGTAACTCAGCCGTTTCTCATAACCTATGTAGATTTTACTAAGTGTTTATAAATATATAAATTACTCTCATGAAAGTATTTTTATTAACAACAGATTTATGAAGGTAAAAACAACCGACATACAGCAATGCCATCTTATATTGCACGGAATGAAAAATGGGCTTAACGTTTCCAGAAAAAGGGAAAAAATTGGTGCGACTTTTACTTACCGATTTACTTTGAATAGATATTGGCGTGTTTTGTTAAATGCCATTTCCCGAAGGCACACGATTTTTCACATTCATCTACTTATTTTCTTTTGTATTTTTTCTTTAAAGTACACTACTTTTATTTTTATTATTAAATAAAAGTAGTTGTTAACGCTCATAAACTTTAATTTATTACTTAAATCAATTTGTTGTTTTTTTTTTGTTTCTTTTAAAATGAAGTCATTTATTTTATTGTTTAATTTCTTAATTTTTGTTAATCGGGTTTAATTTGTAATATTATTTTGCTTAGATTTTTTCTCTCTTTTAATAATCTTGGTTAATTGAATCAATTAAATTAATGATGCGATGTTTGTTGGAAGACAAATGTTTATAAGGCCGTCTTAGTGCAGATGCTTTAATACGACAGCAGTGCTAATACCAGTAGTGTTGTATACAGTTGTGTATACACAGCCAGATTCTAACAGTCCACTGACTTATGTAGACGCGTCTACGGCCCTCATCTGCCCGCTGCTGTTTTGGAGAACGAGCTTTTGCCCACTGCGAACTGTATACGGCCCTAGCACCGACTCCTTCATCGGATGAAATTTATCAGCCTACTTCGGCTTCATCATTCTGCGACATCGCACAGCGATCCAAGTGAATATTGAAATTCTTTTCATTAATTGATTCATAGAAGCTGCTTTTCTTTTATTTCATTTTCATTTATTTTTATTAGAGAGAAAATTTAATTTTGTTTGTTTCATTTTATTTGTTTGTTTTACTGTTTTATTTTGGGGAAGTTATTTCTTTTTTTGTAAAAATGATTTCATTTTATATTAATGTTTTATTTTGATGATGAATAAATGTTTATTTTTTCGGTTTCCTTTTTTTTTTTTTTGTAATCAATTGTTTATTTATTTTAATTTAAGTTTCATTTTGGAGGTCCATTACTTTCCGAAGGGAATTTAACAGTAGTACTTGTGATAATTCGGCAATGCATACATAATTCTCCAAGTCGTCTGATATCAAAAATTTCCATTAGAATGAAAAGAACGTCTTTAATTATAAAGCATTGGTCTGTCATTAAAGGCTAACTGCGCCTGCGTGAGCTCAACGTGTTTTATGAGTTGATGGTATTTTTTTTTTCATATTTCATATTTATTTTTTTTTCATATTTTTCTTATTTTTAGGCGGAAAGAGTGGCAGATAATTTCTCCATATAAACAAAAACAAAGATACTTTATAAGCAAACAAAAAAGGCCCCTTACCCATTTATGCCCCCTCAGAACATTTTAATAATAATAAAGCTTACCTGATATTAAAGCTTCTTGATTCTCATTAAACATGACGAGTTTAATCAAAATCGTTAAAGCAATTTCTCAGAAAATTAAAAAAAGAATGCAAAAATGGGAAAAAGTTATTAAATAAAGTACCCCTTCCGTTTGACCAATTTTGATGAAATTTTTGCTGTCACATCGCGGGAACATACATACACCAAATACCCTATTTCAGGATCGTACGATTTTTAGTTTTGGAGCTAGTCTGTTCACACACACAGACAGACCATTTCGCGGGACTTGGTTATTTGGACTCAGGGGACTCAAAACGTGTATTTCCGTTGAAAACCGGAAGTCTAAATTTGTCATCATATCAATGCTTTCCCTAACTCCTAAAATTATGTATCTATAAAATTAGATATTTCATTATAAAGGCTCGAACATTTTTTTTATTTTTATAAGAAAATTGCATTAATTAAGTAGAGTACATGCATCTAATTGTAAAATGTTCAAATTCTAACCTAAAAAACCAAAAT
This sequence comes from Aelia acuminata, assembly GCA_911387785.2. NCBI lineage: Eukaryota > Metazoa > Arthropoda > Insecta > Hemiptera > Pentatomidae > Aelia > Aelia acuminata. The sequence continues at coordinate 23,367,878 of OU426981.1, forward strand.
AAACTAATAAAACAGTAATTTCTCACGAGCTTTCAGAGGTATCATTATTATATTAATACATAAAGAATGCTCAATTGTCATGCGTTTGGCATTGAAAAGAAAAATTGCAAAATATTTCAGATATTTTATACGAAGAGCATACCTTCAATCGGATCTAAAAATGCAAGAAAAAATAATCACGTTCTATTTATTTTTATACATATCAAGATCCACATTCAATTATATAACTCGATACATCGATCACACGTTACTGACTGCAACCTTAATTTGTGTTTCACATCGTGCCTAAATAAATAATTAATTTTTAAAAAATATTTTGTTTGAAAAATGACATTTCAATTCCAAGTATTATAAGCCTGACCAACTTGGATGAGGAAAAACTCCATTTTTAATCATAGTATCAAATAATTAGATAACCTAATTTGCCCGATTAAAATCAGAATAAACCAAGCTTAACATTGGAATTCAATTATTCATAAAATATAGTAGAGATTTTTCATCTCAAGGAGATTTCCTTTAAAAAATACAGATTTCTGATGAAAAAACAAACAAACAATTGTTTTAAAGGAGTGTTTAGTTCCTATTTTTTTTTTAAATGAATAATCTATATTTTTCATAAAATTAATAATTTTATAATAATAAAAGAACCAATTATTTCAAAGGAGGGTTTATTTCTTAATATTTTTTTTTTTAAACTACGGAGCCCTTAAAAAGAAACTGATTTTTATAATATACTTTTTTAATGAATAATTTAACTTTACTTAGAAATAATATATCGAATAAATGTATACAATTCTATGTGACAGATTGAATAATTATAAAAATAAAAAATCTAGTACATACAATTATTTTATGGACAGAATTCTTACTCCTTAGGAATCGTCATACGAAGATAACACTTAACAAACGCTTCCCACAACTCCTCATTTAGCTTACTTTTTATTTATAAGCTAACTTATTTAGATGACTACAACACAGCCCTACAGATAAAAAAAATTTTTTTTTGGTGCCTAGAATCTTATAGGTTATTTTAACTATGTGTGGGGCTATGACATATATATATATATATCATATCAACTATGATATATATATATATCAAAACCAGAAAAACTAATCTTTGGATTCAGCGCACCAATTATACTCTGAATCAGCTATAAAACTCTCGACACCAAGACCACTGTACACCTATGTAATTAGAACTATCAGAAATCATGGAGTTGAACGGCAAATCGTCGATTTTCTTTAGCATCTAAACACTCTAAAGTCCTACATGATACTTACTTTGTCACAAATGATATCATAAACTGGAACTTATATTCCAGATTTGTTTGCTTTGTTTCAGATACCAGTTGTCTTCATAACATCCAGTCCCTTAGGTACCATCCAAACCCTTTACTTTCCAACCTTCCTGTACTCTTACCCTTATAATTCTACGAGCCGTCAGAAGAGTTCCTGGTGAACTTTGATTTAGAATTAAGAAGAGGAAAAACTTTAAAAAATCCTTACTAATGTAGGAACAGTTCCTTTAAATTTCTGTCCATGACTTCGTTTTAAAAAATTTTGTTTAAGTTGCAAATTTGAATAAATATACTTTGAAATGTGATGAAGAGTTGGTGTCAAGCGTTTTACTTTTAACATAGAGATATACAAATAGTTTCGTTGCGTTGCGCAATTGTACCAGCGATACTGTTACTCTAATTTCTGCGAAGAAACATGAGTAGATGGTTATCTCAGATGTCTCATTTACAAATGAGGATGTTGTAAGAGCAAGACATTCTATGTCAGGAGCATTGGCGAATTATTGTGGCACTCTTTAAGCATATAATACGCACTGAGAAGAAAGTTGGGTAAGTCCCACTGGGTAGGTGAAGAAACACAAAATAATTTTAAAAATTATTGTATTGAACTTATTAAATAACAATTGAATTCGTCTTTTGAGAAACTCGAAATGTCCAAAAAAATCAAATATCATTCTTTTTTTCTTTTTTTAACTCCTTTCAGACATCTAATGCGGGAGTTACCCTACAAGCCCAGGTGATATATCGGCTTTTATAGACCATTCAAATAATCGCTGTCTGGAGAAACTCTACAAATCCAGGACATTGAAAACACTTCTTGTAAGCAGTAAGTACGTTTTGACGTAAACATTTTTTTTTTCCTTTCACTATCTAGATTTGAATGAAGCACCATGAATTTGAATCATGCCCATTTCTACCTAATATATTTATAATTTTAGTTATTTTAGTTATAAATACTTAACACTTACAAACTTGTAAGTGTTTTGTACAGTAATTTTCAAATAATATGGTTGTTGGTATAAGCCATTGTATGCATTGGAAATACATTGGAAAAATATCTTCATTGAAAAATATCTTCCTGAAGCCAAAGCAGTATGTTTTAGAGTAAAATTTTGTTTTGACTTTCACTATCTAAGAAGCACTATATAATTGTTTGTTTTTGGACACAATTCACTATCTAGATTTGAATTAAGCACCATGCATTTGAATCATGCCCATTTCTACCTAATATATTTACACTTTTAGTTATTTTTCAGTTATCAGACAATGTATGTAAGCTTGTAAGTGTCTTGCACAGTAATTTCCGAATAATATGGTTGTTGGTATAAGCCATTCAAATAATCATTGGAAAATATCTTCCTGTAGCCAAAGCGGTAAGTATGTTTTAGAGTAAAATTTTGCTTGGCCGGTCACTGTCTAAGAACCTACAGAAGATTTAAATGAAGAACAATATGTGGGGCGTTTGCTATCAAAACAAGCTCATTCCATATTTTTCTGAAATCCACTTCTTTGTATATTTTGAAAGTTTATAGGGTCCTTCATAACCTGACGAAGGGATATAGCTCAAAACCAGCTCATTCAAGGAAGGAAGGCCAGCAAAAGAAAACCAAGAATTGTTGCCGATGTATTATGACGACAACAATTTCATTTAGATAACGAGCCTTCTTTTTCCTTTCTCTCCTTGCTTTCTGCATTTTATTTACAATATTATTTTTCTTTGATGAATAAAAAAAAAAAAAAACATTCTGTTCCGTTTGGCATTGTAATTTATGACTTTTTTCACATTGTACCACAGTTTATGTCTCAACTGTTAAATTTCAGATAATTCGAAAAACTTAAGTGGATGTCATTTATTAAAAACTCTTAAAGACACAAATATTAACTGGTAAACCGGAGAAAACAATTTTACACAACTTTATTGAACAAAAAACTGGAAAAAAAAAACAACATGAAAAATCGTGTTTTTGCATCAATATCAGTTCTTTTCAACCTAATTAGTGTAATTACGCCTAAGGTAATGCACCTGGAATGAAAATGAAAAACTAGTTATACCTACAATTTTAAAAAAATTTAAATAATTTAGCTTTAGTAATGTGGACGTGAGAATTTTTTTGTTTCTCCTGTGAAATTTCCAAAAATGGAATGAGCTGGTTTTGATAGCAAACGCCTCATATGTAAAATTATGTTTTGTACAGAAATTTCTAAAATATATGGTTTGTAACAACCGTTTGTCTTCCATAATCAGGAGAAACCCTTCATGTCCAAAAAAACATGCTATCGAGAGAACATAAATTTATCAAACCATGATAAATGTATTCTAAATAGGAATATAGGAATATATGAAGGAATATCGGAGAAAATAATTTAAGTGTAGGAAATCTCTTAATGCAAAAGTAGAAAAGTTTTTCTTCATTTTTCCGAACAATTGAATTTGTGGACTTGTAGTTTCTCAAACGATCAATTCAATTATAGTATTAATCTTGAGTTGCTACAACAATAAGGTGGACATAATAAAATATATTATTATAGTTGTTATAATGATTTTACTGGCTGGATAGATTGAAGTGACTAGTCGCGCCTACTTCAAGACCTGAGCAGAATACGCAAGCAGTATGCTAGTCGTAGGACTTAAATATGCTAGGAGCTGACGTGAACTGACTCCCCCATGACGTAGTGACTGATGGAGAAAACAGATAATGATGCAAAAACAGCGATGGTGTATTGGAGAGATCTGGACTTCGAGTTTGGGAATAGCGGCTTTTGTGATTCGACACCCATTTATCACTGCCCACTTTCACGAGGCAAAGGTCAAACTTTTTTATTCAACATACAATACACCAATTCCCTAAAATAAAATAAAAATCTTGGAATATTTTTATTTTTGGAGAAACCTGAGATTTCCCTTTGGCGGCAAGTTTTTGTGAGCAATAAATAACAAATACATAGCAACATGTCAGATTTTTTCCGGGGTTCCAACGAATTCCATACCAGTCTATGATTCGCTCCTGTTTGTTAAGAAAGATTTAGTAATCTTTATGTGAAGACCATCAGAATTTTATTTTACTCGCAAGAGCGTTTTCGTGGCTTAAATCTATCCTGGACGGTTCTATATACTTATAAAGGACTAACTATCATTTTACATTATTATTTCTATTAATTTGTCAATACATTGCATACATACATGTATATATGCACACTAGTATAGTAGTAGTATGCATAGTAGTATATGCAATACATTGCATACATACATGTATACATAAATAAAATTAGAAAGTTTTGTGATAACTTACAAACGTAATATTTCACTCTAATTCTATATGACATTCCGATGAGAAATTATGATAATTATTTACTAAAATAATCACTAAACTAAAAAAGAAATCAACATATATAACAATTAGGGCCGCTTTCTCCAAGTTAGTTTAAACCGAGTTTAAATTTAATCCGGATTATCTCTTGGTTTAAACCAGATGTGAGTTTCTTAAAGTCGGTTTAACCTCTAAACTTGGTTTAAACTTAGATTAAGTTAATCCTTCATTTTTCCCGGTTTAAACTCTGAATTAGGTTTAAACTGCAAAATATAAACAAACATACTCGCTCTTGTTACTCAAGAATTATCGTTTTGCACTTGACTGAATACAAAAATGGAAAATATACATAATTGAAATTTTAAATGACATGGAAGAAGAAGATTATGATGTGTTTTTGTTGTCAAAGAGACGCATCAATAGACGCCATCAGTTAATCCAAGAATATCTTCTCAGTGAAGTAGAATTGAGATGAGAAAAAAATGTTTCTTAACGTGCATTATTTTTTTTTTTGTAATTGGTTCATAATTAATATCAAGGTTATGTTGTAAATTATGTTTTACTTGAATATCTCATAATGTTGTAATTTTATTGTTATTAAGCTATAATAATTATATATCGCTCAACTAAGATCATTTATTATTTAAACAAAATGATAATAATAATAAAAAGGTTCAACATTATTTGAAAAAAAATTATGAAATGTAATAGAGGTTATTATTATTCTTGGCATAATAATATCATATTACTAAGAACATTTTATTAACATACAAATTAAATCTCTGAAAACAGCACCGCTCGTTTCATTGAATTTATTCGCCAATTTCTTCCATTCATCCTCCTTCTCTTTGACAGTGACGAAATCTGTTTATTTGGTTTCAAAAATGTCTCTCTTATCTTCCAAAAGAGCCAGAAGAACATTAATTTTACACTGATAAAAGTTTTTTCTTCTTTTTGCTCCAGTTTTATGGAACACTTTCACCTTATTTACTTTTTTGGTAAAAACTAAATAATATGTATAAATAATCTTTCCATAACCCTTACATTACCTTCTCTTTCCATAGAAGTTTCAACAAGGAAATGTAAACAAATATGTACCAACCTTTTAAAAAACATAATAACCTTCACATGATTAGGTTTAAACCGAGCTTAAACTAAACTGAGGCTGTAGAAAGTGAATCAGAGTTTAAACCTCGGATTAAAGATAATCCGGTTTAAGTTAATCTAAGTTTAAACTATATTGCAGAAAGCGGGCCTTAAAAGGAACGATCGTACATTTTAATATAATTTCAATTAACCATATTCACATTGTACACATATATCCACATATGTACGAAATATCCTTAATTTTTTTAAATTTTGCATCATTGCGAATAAGCAGGATTATTTCATTTTCAACTGTTCTTGCCCCCCCCCACCACTTGTTTTTAGGCCCTACCTGCACCAAAATTAATTTTGCACACTTCCCTGGTGGTCTCCCCCTTTAATTTGGACGAACTGATTGTACCTACTGGAAATACTAAGTTGTGACCAAAGTTCCATGAAGGTAAAAATTTTGATCAATCTTTCCTGAAATATATGAGGGGCTAACGTGATAACTGAGCGAGGTCTCAATCGGACCACCTTGAAGATGGTAACCGATTAATCATTGGTTCTAGCGGGACATGTTTTAGCACTGTTTAAGCAAGTCTAATGCTACTCGTATGCAACCATTAGAACTTAAAAAAAAAGTTGACCAATTTTTATATAACGATTCTTCAAATTACATTCGATTTGGGTTTCACTATTATAACTCTTGTAACCTGTTGTTTGAAGCAACACAATCCTAATAATATTAAATAATTAATATAAATTAATCATTTCTAATTAATTACCCCAAAACGAGGTGACTTTGTGACTAATGGGGTGACATTGTGACAATCCTATTTTGCTTAAGTTTTTGAATTCCCCTCCTTAAAAAGTATCAGGTTAGGCAATTCAGTGTACTTCTCAGTTGGTCAGTAATGTGCTGGCCACAAATGGACCTCTATAACTTCTTTCATTCCATTTATCATGGTGCTTTATTTCAAATTTTCAAGTAAATGAAAACAATCAAGCATATTTGAAATAAAGCACCATGGTAAATGGAATGAAAGAAGTTATATTTGGCCAGTAGGTTGCAGCACATTAGTGACCAACTGACAAGTACACTGAATTGGCAAACCTGATTCTTTTTAAGGAGGGAAATTCAAAAACTGTAGAAAAATAGGCTTGTCACAAAGTCACCCCATTAGTCACAAAGTCACTATCGTTTTACGGTATATAAAAATAATAGAAATAAATTATATTAAATAATTATTACGATATTAAACCTCTGCCCTACCATACAGAATCTTATTTTTGATAATATCACACCATGTTTAACTATGGGAATATTGATGATCTTTGAAGATATGCAGCCTGAAACATCGATTATAAAAAGCTTATAATGAAGCTTAATTTATTTTAAGGGTTGTGTTGCTTCAAAGAACAGGTTATAAGAGTAATGATAATTCTTTTTTAACCAAAAAAGAAATAGGAATACAAAGTGATTCTTCAAAATAATTGATAATTCCAGTTACTGGGGGAATTCTTTTCAAATCAGTATTCGCACGGAGTGGATCCACGATTTACTACAAATTGGAGAACAATGACAATATTTCCTTAGTGACGACAGGAAGGAATGCGGTATGCAGTGTCGATGCACCCAACTACAACGGTTGCATTATCCCTCCGTGAATATATTAGAATAATGAAGCCATTAGAATTATGTAGCGTCGGTCGGTTGACATATAATCAATTCGATAGCGGACAATGGATACATATGTAATACGAAAGATAAATAAATATATATATATATAACTGGGCCATCTTGGCTGACTCATATCGAGAACTGCTAACGATGAGCGAGGCCACATAGCTGGGTAATTGCGAACCCATTACCGGAGCCCGCCTGCGCTCTCAGCTAAGTGGGCAAGGCAAATAGTTCAAAAGAAACTTGACTTACTAAGTCCATTAGCTGATATGGAATACCTCATCGTTAACATAGAACAACTTGAACAATTACCGCTGGTTATAGTAGTAATATCTATTTAAAACTGCTTCAAAAACAAAATGAATATTAATTATAACCAGTTAAGGAAAAGTGAGACCAAGAATAATTCACAAGTATATATGTGTGTGTATAACGGGGCGAGGATTACAGTTAAATCAACCATTCAGAGCAGAGAAAAAAGAATAAAAACAGTTTGAGGACCGCAGATTTAACGAACATGTTATGAGTGACATTATAAATATTTACCTATAAACAAAATAATGTCCACTATTAGTCTCAGAATGAGGTTGGTAAGAGAAAGTTGTGTGATGTTCACACTGCATCAGATTTTTTTTTGTTTTGTATAATTCCATTTTAGCGAACTGAACCAAAACTTCCAATTTATTCAAATCAAAACTGAACAAAGAACTCCAATCCTACAGCTAGCTAATTTCTTGAATATACTGAAAACCAGTCCAAATTGCATCATTATCCGGAGTATTTTCTTTGAAACATATTATTTTCTTGACTTTATTAATGCCCTCAGTATCACTAGCTACTGAGAGGACATTAATAGGTCAGTTGAATGAGGAATGACGATAAGAAAGATAAAGATACCAACTATAATAAAAAATAAAAAAAATGGAAAAAAAGACGACATGTTACCTGCAAAAGGAAAAATTAAAAAGCCCTAACAATAAAAATAGTCGATGTTAGTGTAGGTTACACTATAAAGAAAAGGCAACAAATAAGAAGTAGTTTTACTGATGTGAGACCTCCATTGGCGTGCCTCAGAAGATAAGTATTTTACCTCCCACTCCTTTTTGTGTATGCACACTTTCATTGCTTTTCTTAGGACTGTTCAAACATGATTTATAACATTCACCAAATTGTAAAACACAATTTTGCTGTTCCAAAACATTTGGAATTCATTTAAAGTGAGAAATTTGTTCACTGATATCTACATTAACTTCTCTATGTGTTTGGCTTCTATTTTTAATAATTTTTTAACAGTTTATCCTATTATATAGGAATTAAAAAAAAATTGTATTCATTGGTCAAATAGGGGTGTTAGCAAATTAATACCTTGTTAATATTAACATATCAAGTCGTTCTATACCAGTGGACTCGAGGTAGGGTAAACCATACAGTTATTGGCACCCCAACTCTAACTTAAAGAAATAAGTAAACAAGTCCTAATTTTATTACAAGACATACATGAGTCTAATGTTTGAAGGGTCCACTAAGTCATCTATGAAGTAAGACTTTAACAAAGTAACGATAGGGAAAATTTCACAATTAAATCCACGGGGTGCCAATAACTAGATTTGGCACTTTTAACAATAAATATTGCCATAGTGTAAAACTATTGAATTTTTGACCCAAAAAAACCTCTTGATTCTTTATAAGAATAGATAAAGAGGAATTATAGGAAGTTTCAATTAGATCCCTTCATAAGAAGTATTTTTTTTAATGTCACAACTGAAATTTAGTCTTAAGGGTGCCAATAAGTGTACGGTTTACCCTATTTGGACCTATGAAAAACAGGGGTGTCTATATGACATTTTTAGTAAATCGAAATTTGAAAACATATTTGTATGTGGATTGATTTAAACTATACTTGGCACTTTTAACAATAAATATTATCATATTGTAAAACCACTAAACTTTTGACCCAGAAAAACCTCTTGAGTCTTTATGAGTTTCCCGTATCCCCTATAATATAATGTCGATTACTATAATTATATCATAATATAATATTTATATTACTGGCAGACTTGTACGAAGCATTCCCAGTCTAACCTACTTAAATTCCGATTAATTGAAGTACACACCGCATATTTAGTATTGTATAGGGCGTATTTAGTGCTTCATGGGCATAGGTCAGGGTTGAAGTAAAGAATAGATGTGTTTAAATTGTAGATTGTTTATTTTTTGAAACTTAAGGTATTTACATATTAATTACGTGTTTGAACTGTTGTTGAAACTTAAACACTGTTTGAAGTTACGATTTGGTCATCTGTTAGTGTTTGTTGGTGAGTTTTTTTTACTCAGATATAGATGTCACTGAATAAGCGCCCCGTGTAAAACGCCAAATATTTAAATACACATATCGGTTTCGCGGAAAGCAAGTGATTGAGCGCGCGCGAAGCGAGTGAGCGCTGATTCTATTGACTGAAATCGCATGTTTTGTGCTTGTAGCTCGCAAACGAAGGCGACAATCGGAAAAGTGTATACGACCAAAAATGTTCGTCTCGACAAACTGAAAAAAAATGACACCTTCGAAAAAGCCCGACGAACATATTCGCTGAGAATTGAGTTTTTCGCATACAACTCGCAAACGAAGGGGTTAATCGAAAAAATGTATATAGCCGAAAATGTTCTCCTTGAAAACCTGAAAAGATTGAGACCATTTAGAAACATCTACGACCATTTTGATTTTCAAGAACCGCGGTTTTGCGCTTATAACTCCCAATCTAAAGCGAAATGAGTGATTTGTATATTTTTTCCGGTATAGCGGTTAAGGAAAGCTTTAAAATGATACCTGATTCACGAAATATGATGAAGTATTAAGAAAGTTATAGCGTACCGACAAAAAAAAAAAAAGGCTTTAACCCTTCACTACTCATGTCGGGCCATATTGACCCAAACCAAGTTTCATTTCATTCTATTTATACCTCTTTGGCATTGAATGATCACCAAACTTTGACATATCCTTTGTTTTGGCTCCAGTTACTTCTTGCCAGTGTCTGGAAAAGGGGAGTTATTTATTTTATCGAAATCGATATTTTGAACCAAGATGAGTACAAGTCATTTTTTTGTGTCCAATGCGGAGATTGCATTTGTAAAAGCCACTCATTTCTTATTTGCTTTAACTTCAAATTGTAGGTTGTTTATAGACAAATTTTTGAATTTTAAATCAAAAGAAATTATGTTAATAATAGTAATGTTAAGGAGTTCCTTTATCTTAGTACTTCATTTCAGACCTATAATTCGACATATTATTCATAATTTAAAACTTTCATTTATTTTATACATAAATAAATATATATTTTCAAGCCTACTCCTGTTGTTTAAAACTAATATCTTACACCCTAAGGTTATTTAAATATTTTTTTTTTGTTCTTGGTCATATTGAACAGAGGTGAGTAGATAAGTAACTTAGATTCGGGTGAGTAGTTAAGGGTTAAGAAATGAAATATATGATACAATAAGCAATACATTTTTTTTAACCTATATATTTTTTAATAATACACTACCTTATTTTTTAGGGTTTTTTTCAAATTTCTAAGACAACTTAATATATTTTTTTCCAATATGAAATCGAATCATACCATTCTCTTAGATAAGAAAGAAGAGATAAACCGGAATGAAATATGCGATCCTTCTAAAGATATGCCGGGATAGGAAGCAATAGACAAAACAATGCAGGAGATAACGGAGCCAAGAATGAGGATGCATCAAAGAGATTGCAGCGGTGGGATGCGGAAGGCGGGCCATTGATGCACCGCCATGAGCCAGCGGTGAATGGGTCCTGTCAGTCAGTCCGCTCAGGCTTATATAATAACGCCTAAATCTTTGTCTTAGTTATGGTTATACCTCTTATGTTTATACCAGTCTCGAATTTTCTTTTTTCTTTTCTTCATCTGTGAAACGATGAAGAGAGGAGCACTGGGAACGCCTGGACTCATGGTTTTCCGCAGATAAGTGGAGGGGAAAAACAATGATAGATCGGATTAAGCCTTCCAATTTAAGGCTCACTTGGAACATACATACAAAACTAAAAAGACAAGAACCGACCAGACGTTATTAACAGCTGTCACACCTCCTAGACTACAGATGAACACTTAATTTACGAAACAAAAGACTAATATACAACACGATACTAAAACCTATTTGGACCTACAGAGCAGGACTTTGGGGTTCTACAAAAAAAGTACACATAAACAAATTCAAACTGCACAATCAAAAATTCTTTGAAAAATTGTAAACGCTCCATAGTACATTTCTTACAACACAATACACAAAAACATGGACATTCTTAAAGTGAAATCATACATTCACTAAAAATACACTACTTTTCATTGTTCAACCTCAACCACTCCCACTCACTTGTTTATTCTCTTTCTTCACAGTTACCCGTCCAACGAAGATTAAAAAGACAATGGCCGAGTGATATGCTCGAGCACATCATTTAAATCAAGCAAATCGAAGATAAACTTCGCATTATCCACAAATTTGTTAGATGCGCTCCAGCGCATTTTTTTTATATTAATTTTCTACCGCAACCAGATAAACGACACTATTGCGATCGGTTCAAACTTTTGTTACAGAATTCCCTAAAACCGAACAACAAGAAGCAACTGAATTAAACTAACTAGTAAGGATATAGCTTGATAGGTTTCATACCAAAAAGTGCACATTCTAAACATCATGATAATTTTAGGAGCCTATTTCAAGCATGATTAAATTAAAACTATAATTTAAACTAAACTGAATAATAAAAAAATATATAGTAATAATAACAATAACTCAGTATCGATCGATACCTGGATTTGGAAAAGGTTTAATCAAAATTTTTGGCGAAAATGAGATTTTGGTGCTTCTAACTCTCTTTCAAGATAAGATTCATTTTTTTATAAAATAAAAAAAGTTGGTAATTAACTTACATCTCTGACGATTTCAAGTTTACTGGCGGGACCACCAGGACCGTTATCTGTATTTCAACATATTTTAAATAACATTAAAGATAAGTATTAGGGCCATCTGGGGTCTAGTGGCTAGCTTCGCAGCTTACAATACTAAAGCTATCGGTTCTCATCCCACCATGCTACGATTTTAAAACAACCTTGGCTATACGGTCCTTAGGATGGGACGCCATAGCCGAGGAGGTACCGATCCTGTGCGATGTCAGGAACTCGTTAAAGATCCCTAACCAAATTATAACTGGATAGGCAAAATTTAAGACTCCTCATATTATCCTTAATAAGATAAAGGGACGTTAAAACAATCGAACAACAATGATAAATGTTTTTCTCTTTAACGATTGCCACATATTATTCCATTGTAATATATATACATAAGGCTAGAACTAATGAATATCATTAAGGATCAAAAAAGTAAAAGCACATAAAATATTTAAACCCTTTTATCCTAAAATTAAAGTGTGAGCAATGTAAAACTCAACAAAACGGAAAATGCAATAACATGCTAAAATTAATATTGAATGTAACGTTTCGTATAACATTCTGAAAACCCTACAAAAAGTAAGCCGAAGATCTTAACACAAGCCCAAATAGGAAATATTATAATGACAAGGTATGACTTCTCCAGGCTGGTTCGTGCTTCAAGTAATTTTCTCGTTTCCAGGTCTTCTAAGTAGTCTGTAATTTTTGAAATGACAGGTTCCAATACGTAATAGAAGTTTAAATATACCATTTATTCTTCTTGACACCTCTTTGACATATGTGAAATATACAATTCATCTAAATCGTGATTTAGATACCAAAAGTGGTTACACTTGGATAGGAAACGGCAAGTGGAGTTAGAAAAATTATTAAAATTAGTAAAAATATTAGCAAGTAGATACCATTATATAGGCACACAAATTCATCAACTCATTCAAATGAGACTGGCTCGAACTGAACTGTTATTTAAAGTTTTTTCCTATTTAGGGTAGCGGGATAGGTCATTGGTAAGGCATCGAGTTGCTATTGCTCAAGGTCCTGAGTTCGAATCTGGCTTGGCGCAGGATATCTTAATTAGTCTGTCACAAATCGTCTCGGTGGCCGAGAGACCGTCTTCTGGCAAACCCAGCCTCTAAAATGTGGGTACTCTTAATTGAAAATTGGGAAATCCTGAGAGTTGAGCGTGATCACTGTCAAATCTTCTCCTGTACAACCGCTGAATTAGAAGCAGTAAGTACTTCTCTACACAGAACCGCACCCAAGAACTTCAGAGGGTTATAGTGGTACAGGTTTTTTTTCGTTCCTTTTTTTTTTTTCTCATTTCTTTTGATCGTATCGATAACATGAACGATGGATAGTTTTAAATCACTAGATAAAGCTGATGGTGTTAATTTTTTAAACAAAATATTAAACAACCATGGAAATGTAAAAAAAAAATAAAATAAAAATGGGTATGAAAATTTTCTTTTATTTGAGACCATAGATTGTATATAAATATTTAAAAATCAATCCTCAATTATAGGCTCACTTATTTTATTTTTGAACGAGGTTTCGGCATTCAAGCAATTTCTAAAAACAAATTCCAATTTATCCTAACAATATACCTACATTTAAAAAATAAGAATATAAACAACTAAATAATTAACAATATGCGCACCCATATACCTGTGACTATATAACTGTTTCAATTAAATAGGCTAAGTGCTCTTGACGATTAAATAATATTACACTAAAAATATAAAACATTTTGACATTAATAATTTTTTAAACAAGGGCATTTACACTATTCACTTGAAACGGTTTTACGGTCACAGGTGGTTGTACGTATTGTCAGAATAAATGGAAATTTGTTTTTCAGGAAATTTAACCTTAGAGAACGCAGAAACGTCAGACATGAATAAAATAAGTGAGGATTAATTTGTAACTATAAAAAAAAAAAAAATAGAAATTAATAAAATGTGAGTATATTCAGCAGCCACAGTCTCCAATTTCATTTATTTTTATTTTTACGTTTCGGACAATTCATCATTATCTTTTAAAAATTCTGATTCACTATAAAACTTAAAAATGCTGCACTTGAAATATTTAAAATAACTATCAAAGTGTTTAGGAATACTAGGATCTCCTTTATTCATCATATTATCTCGGTAGACTGTTTTATTTTCTTCAAATTATTAAAATGTGAGTATATCCGCCTAAAGTCTCAAATTTAATTTTTATTTTTTTTTTCTAACTAGTGGTAGATGTTTAGTTCAATGTGTCTATACCACCACCATCTTTTTTTTCTTAAAACTGCAGGTTGAAATATATTATTAGATATTTTAATAATTTCAAGAAAAGATAACCATCTACCAAGATAAATATTAATAAATATTATGTTCTTTAGATTAAATAATTCGTTTTCTAACGATCAATGGTCTTGGTACATAAAACTCGCTTCTGGCAGCCTCTGTCTATAGGAACCCATAACCGTGATTTCCTTTCTTTTCGTCTTGCAAAAGACAAATATAATCGCAACAGGCCAAATCTTTTTTTAGATACGCCACTGATGATCCGGAAACGTTCCCTAATTTTGGAAGAGGATAGAAGAGATATTTAGAAAGGTGTTGAATAGGGGATAACAGAGCTTGCATCCTGGGAGAGCTGAGACCTTTTAGGAGTCAACTCTAAACACTACTCTCTTCC
Organism: Aelia acuminata; assembly: GCA_911387785.2. Classification (NCBI taxonomy): domain Eukaryota; kingdom Metazoa; phylum Arthropoda; class Insecta; order Hemiptera; family Pentatomidae; genus Aelia; species Aelia acuminata. Next base: position 23,382,909 of record OU426981.1, read on the forward strand.
ATTCGTCTTGCTACATCTCATTAATCTCCTTCATTTAACTATCGCTTGCACTACAATCTAATGCAATGAGCTAGTGAAACCAAGACGCCTCTTCAATTTTAGTAACCGCACCCCTTTTAGCTGTTTCCGCCCCTTTAGCAGAACAGAAGAAAATATTCCTGAAATTGCAGGAAAATACATACAGCCTTGGCCAAAAGTATTAGGCAGGCACACATTAAATCAAAAAAATGTAAGGGGGGGGGATAACATCTACTATCATAACATAATTTATTTAAAGATAGCACAAAGTCAAATTAATATTTGGTCATCAAGCCATTGGCTTTATTACCTAACTTATCCTTTTGGGCATAGAATTCAAAAGTCTTGAACAAACGTATTTGTCTAATTTTTCCCACTCTTCTTTTAAAAAAAAAAAAATAAGTAGTCTTTTTTTGTAGGGTTACGTTTACCAACTGCAATTTTAATTTATACCATTACATTTCCTCCACCGTGTTTAACTCTAGGGACAATACAATCTGGATGATAAGCTTCGCCTTCCCTTCTTCGTACGAAAACACCACCAATAGTTCCGAAAATCTATATTATATCGATATTTTTGTGAATCATTAAAAATAACCATATTCGTATTTTCTAAATTGATTTTAGGGATTTTGGCAATTTTTAATTTCAATTAACAAGAATTTAATTGCCTGAAAGTTGCTTTCATCGGAACAAATAGCCTTTGCCCTGTCTTGAGCAGTCCAGTTTTGTAAAATGATGCCCGGGTAAGCGATTGGCTTTACTAACCCTGGGTTTCTTTCTTTGAGCAGAAATGTCAACAGTACACAAGGTTTTCATCTCTTCAGCCAGCTGTTGCGATGTTTTCTTGCGATTCTGTAGAGATGTTATCACCAAAAATTTATCCTCACGTGTTCCTGTTATTTTATTTCTTCCTGTTGTAGGTAGAGAGGAAAATGTGTTATGCGTCTGATGTCGAAGAACAGTATATTAAACAGCACAACGAGAGCATTTCATAGTTTTTGCTATCTAGGATTGGCTATACCCTTCCGACGACATAAAAACCATTTTTGTTCGTTTAATCTCACATAGTTATTTTGCTTTGACCATTTTTAATAATAAAAAAAAGAAAATTTAATTTTTTTATAATAAAATACAACAAAACCCTAACTGCTACCAATACGAGACCTAAAACTGTACTAGGAAATTTTGCTTACATTTCATTATGTTCTTCTACAGTATTAAAGAGGAGTGGGGAATTGAAAATAACCCATTCAAGGGATTCCTTTTTGTCAATAAAACAAGTTTTGGGAGCCGTAGTGTATATAGAATTATTAAATAAAGTGACAATTTGGCAAGGTTTCTAATACATTTGGCCAAGGTTGTATATCTCAAAAAACCCTGGTGCGATGCCCGCAAAACAAAAATTTCACCTACCAACCTACTTGGTGTAAAAACTACGGTTTGATAATTATGTAAACACAATTCAGAGAATTCACAGTAATTTAGAAATTTTTAATTTCAAATTTATTTAACAGTAACTTTAGGTTTCCACTGCAATTAGTAGCAACTATCTTGAAACTAAATCAGCACTTGGGGAGTTGCAAACAATTTATTCAATTTCGTTTACAATGAAAAGAAGGAAAACTATTTAGAAAGACACCGAGAGCATTTTTGTGAGAGATTCCGAAGTGCGTGCTCTTTAAACTTTTAACGGATACTTTTTTTCACTACAAATAAAAGGCCTTTTCTAAAGGAGCTAAAATCTTAGGTGACCCTTCTAAATTCAATGTCATAAAAACGGTGAATGATATTTCAGAAATATATAACGGTTATATTTTGGAACGAAGTTACTTCACTTTTGGCCATTAGGGGCGATTAAATTTGACCAAAATTATAACGATTTTTACAGATACGTGTTTTTGCTTGCTGTAGAGTAGTTTTGAAGAATTATCTTTGTTTGCTTTTGTAAATATTAGCATATATAGCATACTATATGTCTATCTCCGACTATTTGTAACATCTTATTGTAATAATATATTATAATAATAACATCCATGCATATTTATACATATACCTACATTGTTATATTTTTTCTTATATATAATTTTTTTTTTTACATACATATATATTTTTATAAATCTTTTTTCTCTTTTACTTAATCCCTCGAGTGCTCTCCTTAATGACCAAAAATATACTTCTAATACATTCCAACGGCAATTAATTGTATTATGCATCAAAATCTTAATAAAACATATCAATCATGCAACAACAATAAAAATAAGAATAAAATCAAATCAATACTCAATCCTGGCATATAAAATTAGAAATAAAAATATTTCTTTTTTAACAAACCCAGTTTAACAAACCATTACATAAATAATTCATGCATAAAATAAATGGATACTTAAAAAATGGATAAATTTAAAAAAGAATGTATACATGTATGTTGCTGGAACATCTTAGCGGAAGGTTCCTTTGCACCGTACGAACTTCACTGTTCGGCAAATGTAAATAAGTCAGGAACTCCAACAAGTCCTTTATCCGTTCGCCTGTGTGTTCGGGGATAGCGCTAGTGTTCCTTTTGAGTTAGTCAAGATAAGCTTCTAGACCTTATTTTAGGATTTTTATGACGTTTTTATCCATGATAAGTCAGCCAACTTTGTGTTGAAAATTATTGTATTAAGGTGCATAGGTCAGACATCATTGTTCGCTCGACTTCACGTCTAAGTGTAAATAGCTGTTTGTAATACATCGGTACGGTGAGGTTCGGGGGGGGGGGGGGGGGGGGCTACTTGTTGAGGATGGGGTTCGCATAGTGTATAGGCACCTGGAAAAGTCACCAGGTTAGTTTGCTCATCGGCCATATGTTCCCCAAGTCTTTGCGTGCCGTGTAGTGATAAGTTTTGTGTCCTGTTATGCTGATCGGTTCGGAGTGTAATAAATCTTCGCAGGAGCAGAAAAGGAACTAATTTTATATATAAGGACATGGCGACAGAAGGCCGGCCTCAGGTCCTTCGCCTTTATTTTATTTTCATGAGACCCAAGGCCCACTGGGTTCCCTTCTATGAAGTCGTCGTCTCGGGAAGATATCTCCAGGTATTGCCATTTATTCCGAAAAATAATCGATGATTAATTTCACTATACGGTCAAGAAGATTTCAAGTTTTGCAATAATTATAACACTCTGCACATTATGGAGGATAAAAAGCAAATAAATGTTCTAAAGAAATTGGTGGTGCAGTGGATAGCATCACCGTGTCCTTGAGCGAAAAACACCAGGATGAGATGTTTGTCCTCTCAGAGCAAGGTACATTAGAACCAATAGCTATCTGCTCAACCAATAGGGATGTGCAAGATAAGAATGAAAACTTGGATAAACCAGGTAGGGGTCAGACTGGGGATACAATAAACAATAGAAATCCTCAGTAACTAAAGTAATATCAGTACTTCGGTATTACACGGATGCAAATATTATTTGGGGTGTTTATCTTACCGATGACCTAAAAAAAGTACATCATTAGAAAGAACAGACTTTATTGACGAACGAGTTTCGCACTTTTAATAGTGGCCTCCGTATAATACTAAAATACCGAAATATTATTGTAAAGCTTTACTCCGATTTACCAGGTGTGTAAATATAAAACCGAAATTTTTCAAATAGCAAATAAGAGTTGATTGTGTAAAAATGATACATACTTTTTTATTCAAAGTACTGTCCTTCGCTATCTATGCATTTTTCCCATCATTCAGGCAATTTGAGGATTCCCCACCAAAATAATGCTTCCTCTTCTCAGTCAAACCAATCACTAAACCAATTTCGTACATTTTCATAAGAAGTGAAACGCTGCTCAGCTAGTGCGTGTCCCATCGATGCAAATAGGTGGTAATCGGATGGGGCCAAATCTGGTGAATAAGCCGCATGCGGAAGAATTTACCAACCAACCACTTGGATCGTTTCCTTGGTCCGTTTAGCCGAATGTGATGGGGCATTTTCATGGAGCAAGATCACTTTGTGTGTCCTTTCTTAAAAAAGTTAAGGAGAAGCTAAAGGTGAAAAATGTACAATGTGAAATATTAAAGCTTCAGTTTCCTAAATAAGTAAGGTGAAATTTATTTTCAACAACTTCATATTCTTATATGAATTATTAAAAACTGATTGTTTACTTTAGAATGTTATTACTTTTGTATTAGCATATTAATTATTGAAAAATCTTAGTGTAAGTACATGTGTTTTGACATTTTATAAAGAATTGGTTTATTAGTGTATATTATGATTCTGTTATTTATTTTTCATTTCCATATGAAAATAAATAGAAGTTGTCTATCAATTTATTTCTGTTCTTTTTACATTTCTCTTACCACTCTTCCAAAAACTTGTATCTAATTTCATCAAATTCCATGAAAGCCTTTTGTGTAAAATAGGCATGGATAAATAAATAAACTTTAAAAATGTTAAATTGGTACTACTAAAATTACATTTCTCAAATTGGATTCATAGTCTATATTTCATATCAAGATTTTGCTTTGTCAATAAGTACCTGAGTAAAACTATCTTTACTATCAATAATTAAGATTATATTGCTCACTACAGTACTTCTTGCAGAAGAAAAAAATCTGGTGCGTGCTCGCAACACACAACTTTCACTTACCAACTTACTTAGATTGGACATTAATGCGTTTTGTTAATTGCCACTTCTCAAATGAACAGAACGGCTTTAATTATGAACAATGGTCTGTCATTAAAGGCGTCCTCCGCATTCGTGGGCTCAACGAGTTTTATGAGTTGACTCAATATTTTTCTTTTTTTCTCCTCTTTATGTTTTCTTAATTTTCATCATATCTCATATTTAGCCATTTCTTATTTTTAGGCGTAACGAGAGACAGTTAATTTCTCCATGTAAACAAAAACAATGGTACTTTATAGGAAACAAACAAACAAAAAAGGCCCCCTCCAAAAAAAGGCCCCTCAGAACATTTTAATAATGATAAAGCTTACCTGATATTAAAGAACACCTAATTTTCATTAAACATAACGAATTTGATAAAAATCGTTAAAGCCGTTTTTGAGATAATCGAAAAAAAAAGTAAAAATTGGAAAAAAAGTCATGAAATAAAGTGCCCCCCCAGTTGGACCAATTTCGATGTACTGTTGGCTTTTACATATTTGTTATATACATACATCAAATACCCAGTTTCTTCAAAATCGTTTAAGTCGTTTTTGAGTAAATAAAAAATATGTACACGTGAAATTGGTACAAAATTTATTAAGTAAAGTCCCCCCTCCGGTTGATCAATTTTGATGAAATTTTTAGTCGTATCTCGGGCATATACATACATCATATACCCAGTTTGATCTAAGTCGTTAAAGCCGTTTTTGAGTAAATAAAAAAATCGCGTGAAAATGATACAAAATTTATTAAGTAATGTCACCCCTCCGGTTAATCAATTTTGATGAACTTTTTACGGTCATATCTCGGGCATATAAATAGATCAAATACTCAGTTTAATCAAAATCATTAGAGCCGTTTTTGAGAAAATCGAAAAAAACGTAAAAAGTTATTAAATAAAGTACCCCCTCCCTTTGAGCAATTTTGATGAAATTTTTGATGTCACATCGCGGGCATATACCTACACTAAATACCCAATTTCAGGTTCCCACGGTTTTTGAGCTAGTCTGTTCTGCACAGACCATTACGCGGGACTTGGCTATTTCGACTCAGGGGGTCCCAAAATGTGTACTTCCGTTGAAAATCGGAAGTCGAAATTTTTCACGATCGCAATACTTCCACTTACTATATATGAATAGTGAAAGTAAAAATGAATTCTCTTATATTCTTTCAGATGTTTGTATCACCACCTAATCAAATATTTACAATCACAGGCCTAATTGGTTATTGAAACATAATTAATGTTGGAAGTGTAGAAATAGAAAAGATTCATTCAAAAGCATCTGCATTAAAATTTTTATGATTAAAGTTGTACACTTAAGTAATACTATCAATATACTAAATAAGTATTCATCAATTGAAAATAATACATTATTTGTTTTGATTGATTTTGCTTACATGAAGAAATTATCTGTCTCTTATTGTGCCTAGTAATAAGAATGGCTAAATATGAAAATATTCTATAAAAATATAAAGGAGAAAAAAAAAAATTTCACCAATATTAAAATTTTTATTTCTCTTAAAAAGTAAAGTAATACATCACTGCCTTTGTTATGGTGATATCTCATATAAATAAAGTAAAAATTCCAAAAAAGTCGTTTTGTTCTTAATACACGGTCCTTTTTAAAAAGTATTTAAGTTCTGATGTTTGTTTTCTATTTTTATTTCTATTATTAAATAGTTAAGGAGGAGCTAAAGGTAGCTATTCACCTACCTTAGCACTAAGGAACGGAAACAGATCAAAATAATTGGAACACCTTAGGATCTAAGGGTTCCTTAAGACGGGAAAGCGTAAAGGAACGTTTATAAAATGAAAATTGTGTTAAGGTTAGCTAAAGGAGTGCATTTTAAGGAATCCTTTAGTAAACCGTTCCTTAGGAACGTTCATAAATACGGCCCTAAAACACCAGGGGTTATGTCATTTCAACTATGAATCGCAATTTTTAAGACCAGTAACGCTATCCTCCACAAATACCTGAGAGTTCTGATTGTGATCAATCATATTCGTACTAATTACCAAGAATTTCACGACAAACTAGGGTAAACCAGACAGTTATTTACATCCAAACTTTAACTTAAAGAAATAAGTAAACGAGTCCTAATTTTATTTCCAAGATATACATGAATCTAATGTTTGAAGGGTCCTCTGAGTCATCTATGAAGTAAGACTTAAACAAACTAACCAAAGGGAAGATTTCACAAGTAAATCCACAGGGTGTCAATAAGTAGGTTTTATACTTTTTACAATAAATATTGCCATATGGTAAAACTATTGAAGTTTAGACCCAAAAAAACCTCTTGAGTCTTTATAAGGATAGATAAAGAGGGGCTATAGGAAGTTTCTGTTCGATACCTTCATGAATTTTTTTTTTTTTTTTTTAACTTCACCTTTCAATGTAGTCTTAAGGGTATCAATAGCCGTCCGGTTTACGCTAATTCGTGGACATATCAATAAAATTTAACAAGATATGTTCGACACAAGCGAAGACTGGAGCTTAAGTTGGATGAAGGACCTTCTAGTCTGACTATGTAATTGCTGAAAATAAATAATTCAATGCAGCTCATTTGCCTATTTTTTATCTGTTAGGTAAAAAAACAAAAATAACTTAAATAACAACATAAAATTAAATAAAATAATAACATCCATGCGATAATTCTCTTTATGTTCATTACCTTTGTAAGTTTATTTTATATTGAGAACTATTTTAATAGCCAGATAAAGAAATAAGTCCTTATTATCAACCAATTAAGATAATTTCCAGCTTTATTTTGTCGGGACCGTACTTATTGAATTTTGGGAGGAAATGTGAAAATAGATGAACATTGTGATTCGCTCTCTAGGTTTATTTTAACAGTAAATTTAGGATAATAATATTTGGCCTCATCCTGCCAGCCAAAAATAATAAAAGATACCAACAGAGTTGAGTAGATATCCAACATGAGGTGGGATGACAGCGGTGATATTTCGAAGCCGCGACCGGGGATATTAATAGCCAACCCTTCCCGGCTGAGTCAGGCAATGCAGTTAGTCACACATCTTCCTCCATTCACTCCCCGCGTGGCTATACACAATAATGTAATGCAACACTTGCCTGATGTATATGTAAGGAAATATGAACGGATAATATAGATTTAAAAATATGTATCATCGTAACTGGAAAAGATTAGATCACTTATGTGCAAACAAGGCAATACATCTCACAAATAAGCTCAAATTTCCACTATCATTAACCAAATAAATCTTTCTTTTTTCTTTTTTTCGTAATTTAACCCTAGGATACCGGGTCTTGAAGCCAATCTTTTTTCATCAAAAATAAAATACTTAAAAATAAAATTATAATCAGTGGTTAGCCACACCAAATGATTAAATTAATATAAAATATTAAAAAATGAAGAAATTTCAAGACACCTTGTCAATTAGACAAAATAGTCCACCCCCACCCTCCGTGTAAATTTACAAAATAAAGTTTCTGAAAAGACAAATCTCACAAAAAAAAGTTCCTGAAAAGACTAACCAAATATGGCTACCGGTAATTGCTCAGATTTTCTCTGTCATATCATCGAGTTCATGGACCCCATAAATATTTCTCCACCCTGTTTTATTTATTATTTTTTAAAACATCTGAAAGAATTAGTAGTTGTCAGAAAAACATTCAAGAATAATGTAAATGTTAATTGAATTTTATAGTAACGTTTTATATGCAGAAGAAATAGTTGAATGAAAAAAAAAATTCGTTTTTGACATCACCGATATATTTTAAAATTATTAAACTTTATAAAATTTTTATAAAAATTTTATAAAGGCATTGATAATAAATTTCAAACAATTTATTTTTTTTTTCCTTTTATAAACCCGAAAACAGAATTTTTGAAAGTGTAGATTAGTTGAATATCTTACATATCATAAATGATTAATTTTAGAAAACATTTCTAATTACCTATAAAAATTACTTTCATTTCACTCTATAATGTAATCTCATGATACATACATACATACATATATATATATATATATATATATATATATATTTTTTTTTTAATTATTTACTATTAAATAACACTAAAAGAAAACTAAGAGTTCAAATACCCCTTGGTAATCGTAGGGTTGATATTTTAATTGAGACAATTTTCACTATTTTAGTAGACAAATTATGTTCTAAAGCCTGTACCTATAAACACAACAGGATACTATGAGAAAACAAAAGAAATATCAGACATGGAGGGGTTAAGTAAATTGAAAAATGAACAACTAAATAACACATAATTACAAAAGAAGAAACCGATTAAAATTACTTTTTTTAACATATTAAATGATTCATAAAGAGAAACCTTGAGAAATGTAATTAAAGAATGGTCGAATTGTTAGGTCAAACGTTGTCTTTTTGAAGATAACATCAAATACGACATACGTTTAATCATCATTACTTAATTAACATTTTTTTTAGGGAAATTAATTTTGTTAAGGTTTAGGCTGATTTATATTTACAACTCCGATGGGCAATAAAAAAATCATTAAAAGAAATAAATAAATTAAGAATAATAGTACTAAATCAAAAGTCAATTACCAGCATGAATCTAATTAACCTATGGATCAAACCAGTTACCGAGCCGAAGCATCTCGAGAAAGGCAGACAAGAAAATCCGCGCGGAACATGACAAAAATCTGACAGCAGGAAGCTTAAGTCAGCCGGGAATGCCAGCCTTGATTTTGAAAACCAGAACGTAATTTTTTTTTTTCTTCCTGCTAAATATCAATCCTTTCTAAAGAATGTACGTGGTTATTCTTCTTATATAAGGTAATTCTGAATTAGTAGGAGTAATTAAATTTAAAAAAACAAAAAAAAAAACAGATAGCACAATATAACAGATAATAAAGAAATTGACAAATTATGGAACCGAACAATCAGTATTCAATTTATTAGATTGCTCTGTAATATCTGCTTCAATATTTCCTCCGGCCTAACATTAATAAAAATTAATTATATAAATAATAATAATATAATTAATTTAATGTTAAAAAATGATTTTACAGAAATAATTTTTAAAAAAACGATACTAAGATTAATTCAATATATGTTTAATTTCAGTTAAAAATATTTTTGGCCATATTTTTTAATCTTTCCCTACGATATAGTGTAGGAGCTCATCAAATTCCCATTATACATTGGAGTTTGTATAAATGATAACTACATATTTATTAAAGGTTTATATATTTTAGAGCATTTTATTTTAACAGTTACATTTTAAGGCCATATTATAATTATGATATTTTTTTTGTTTTTTGCATGTTTATTTATACCATTAAAAGTGATGAGGCTCTCCCATGTAATATTAAATTATAAATTATATGTTTTAAATTTATTATAAATTTTTGATTCTTAACGACTGTCTCGAGTGGGAAGGAATTTTATCGAACACTCGAATAAATCTACCCAACGAGAGAGACATATTTTTAATTACTCTACGAAAACCGGTTTCGATTCAGCGATAATCCGGTCCAAACATCGAAATTCCATTCGACTAAATGATAATCGATTCAAATTAATGTTGCCAAAATAATCTTCGAGACAAGAGTTCTAAATTAAAATAATCATTTAAATAACTATTAAAGATCTCGAGCACTATCATTTAACAACTAAATATCTACATATTTAAATAATTACAAAATCACATACGTTTATTTAGGTGATACATATGTAAGAAGAGAAATTCTATAAGTTGATATAATACGAATAGTTAAAAAATAAACACATGGAAATAAATTATAGGGACTGGATAATGTATTTAAGTAGAGTGTGATAAACACACATATTTAAAATTTAAAAAAGTAAAATATATGCATATTAAATTTGTTATTAGTGAAAACCTAATTTGTTTTCAGCTAGTTGAAAATCTTTCAATATTTATATTTTTATATACTGAGTTCATATCAACGATGATATGCAAATATTATCCAAACATGTAAAATAAAACACCCTTTATTAGCTTTCGAATAGTCTAGAATATAAAACAAACTGACGAGGACGCGTATATGAAGCTTAGCAAAATATGTTGTATGTATTTGTTTACATTTTTTTTTTTTTTACAAATCTTCCGGAAAAATGCGGCCCCAAAACTATACTTTGATTATGAACTGAAGGGTGAAATTAGATATGTTTATAATATAATTAATATTATTATGTATAATTTTACTGATGAAGTGTTCATTAGGTAGCATATCGTGTGATTTTAATTGAATTACAGAATTTAAAATATTTTTCGAAATTTTTTTGATGCGCATTTTGTATGCGTACGTTATGTTGAACCCTTACTTATGGTACTCTGATCCGTAAGGCCCAAATATATCTCAGCAGTGTATAGATAATTTCTTTATTTCTTCTTCGTCTTTTGTTTCAGAAGTGATGATCTATAATGAAAATGAGACAGTTCATTGTAGCATCTTTTAAGATGCCTTTACACTTCACGAACTTTACCTTCGAACACCACCCTCGAACAACCTTCATGAAGCCTTCACGTCTACTGTTCGGTTGTTCTAGGTACTTCATCTGTTCGCCTGGGTTCGGGGGTAGCGCTAGTATCACTTTTGATTTGGGTTTTTCCTAAGTGACAGGAGTTGTTTGTGATACTAGTGTAATTTCTGAAACGTTATAAATCGTCTCCTATTTTTTTATTTTTCAGATAATATGAAATATATTAATAATGGAGATTTTTTTCTTTATCATAAGCTAGCTTTGGGAGCGTCAGCCATATTGGTTCGCTTAAAGTAACGTGAAGTATAAATGGCTGTTCGCTTCACGTCGGTACGGCAAGGTTCGAAGGTGATGTTCGTAAGGTGTAAAGGCACCTTTAAGTTCTGTCATTTTTTTTTATTATTAATATTTTTAAATGAGTCGTTCATGCTATAAAATAAAACACAAAAAATAAAAAAAATAATGTGCATAACATAAAAGATTGATGTAGTATGCATGCTGACCTGTAAAGAGTGGCCGCACCGGATTTTCGTTAATGAAGTATTTCCCTCACAATATATTTTTTTTCTTTATTCATCTTCACATAAAGAGAAAAAATCTGGTGCGTGCGCGCAACACACAACTTTCACTTACCAACTTACTTGGATTAGAAATTGACGTGTTTTGCTAGATATCATTTCCCAAAGTCACACATTTTTCTACATTCATATCTTATTTTTGTTAATCGTTAAAGCCGTTTTTGAGTAAATAAAAAAAAAACGTGAAAATGATACAAAATTTATTAAGTAAAGTCCCCCCTCCCATAGATCAATTTTGATGAAATTTTTACAATCTGGTGCGTGCGCGCAACACACAACCTTTACTTACCAACTTGCTTAGATTAGAAATTGACGTGTTTTGCTAAATATCATTTCCCAAAGTCACACATTTTTCTACATTCATATCTTATTTTTGTTAATCGTTAAAGCCGTTTTTGAGTAAATAAAAAAACCCCGTGAAAATGATACAAAATTTATTAAGTAAAGTCCCCCCTCCCGTAGATCAATTTTGATGAAATTTTTACAGTCATATCTCGGGCATATAAATACATCAAATACCAAGTTTGATCAAAATCGTTAAAACCGTTTTTGAGTAAATAAAAAAAACACGTGAAAATGATACAAAATTTATTAAGTAAAGTCCCCCATCCCGTAGATCAATTTTGATGAAATTTTTACAGTCATATCTCGGGCATATAAATACATCAAATACCAAGTTTGATCAAAATCGTTAAAACCGTTTTTGAGTAAATAAAAAATACACGTGAAAATGATACAAAATTTATTAAGTAAAGTCCCCCCTCCGGTTGATCAATTGTGATGAAATGTTGGTTATCACATCTCTGGCATATAAATACATCAAATACCAAGTTTGATCAAAATCGTTAAAACCGTTTTTGAGTAAATAAAAAAAACATGTGAAAATGATACAAAATTTATTAAGTAAAGTCCCCCCTCCGGTTGATCAATTTTGATGAAATTTTTACAGTCATATTTCAGGCATATAAATAGATCAAATACTCAGTTTAATCAAAATCGTTAGAGCCGTTTTTGAGAAAATCGAAAAAAACTTAAAAAGTTATTAAATAAAGTACCCCCTCCCTTTGAGCAAATTTGATGAAATTTTCGCTGTCACATCGCGGGCTTATACATACTCTAAATACTCAATTCCAGGTTCGCACGGTTTATAGTTTTTGAGCTAGTCTGTTCACACACACACACACACACACAGACACACACACACACAGACCATTTCGCGGGACTTGGTCATGAATCATTGAATCAGGGGATCCCAAAACGTGTATTTCCGTTGAAAACCGGAAGTCGAAAATTTTCACGATCGCAATACTTCCACTTACTATATATTTCATATATAGGTAAGTGAAAGTAAAAATATATAGTATTACTGAATAAATAGGGAATCAAATATTATTAAGTTATTCTCTATATAAGATTTACATAGAACTTTTTTTTTTTTTTTGGAATTTCTATCTGCTCATATGCGTTTGAGGTTGTTTTATTTGTTTGTAAAACAATTTATATTTGTTTATTTTTTGAAGAGCAGTACAAGAAAAGAAAAAAAAATGTAAATTATCTATTAGGCATGCAAACATGTTTTATTGATTTTTGTAATCAACCAGACCCCTGTAATTGTTATAAAACAAAATACAGTAGGGCTACACTATCTATGTATACAGTGCACTCACTATCTATCTATATAGTTTTTTAAAGCACTGCGCTGTTAATTGTAATAGGTTAGTTAACGGGGTTTACTTGTGTAGCGAAAGAAATTAACAAAGACTAATGATACACTATTTAAAAAACAAGGAAACACTGATGTCTCATAAAAACCTTCTTTGATTACTTTTTGTCAATTATTTAAATGAGCAATTTTTTTTTTTTTTTTTTTTTTTTTTTTGTAATATTATGAAATATTTTAATATTCAGAACAGAATAATGCTAGGATAAAATTGGTTGACAGCTCTAGACATAGTCAAGGGGGAGAGTCTTTATAGATTTAAGCCACAAGCTGTCGGGCATACAAATGATTCTTAAAAACTATCCTCCTTTACTAAGTTCTAAAAAAGAAAAGGTTGAAAAATTAAACCTCTTGTTGTGATGGGGATAAAATTCATAAGTAGTACACAACAAAACATACGTGTGGGGTTGGTTTTAGCCATTAACTCATACATACTTCATATGAAGAATGAAATCAAGAATTATACATATAAAAATATATTATGCAATATGTAATAAAATAAATATGCATAAATACAATATGTAGTATGCAATTCACGTAGCAATTCTGAAACTGAAATATCGTATGTATAATAATGTATGAAATGTATTTTATTATTTATGGAGATATGATTCTTAACAAATTATTTTAAACAACAAAATATAAATCGAAATTAGTTTTAAAAAAAAGTAAGTGAATTTCATCTGATACTTAAAACCAGTCTAAAAATGTCACTCATCTACAGTCAAAGAGACATAAATTTCCGAATGTTCTGGCTGAAAGACTTAAAAAAAGAAAAGATTATTTGAATGAATTTCGTAAGGAATATAATTTTATTATTATAAGTAAATATTATACTTATATATTGCATTTATATAAAAATGTATTAACTTATAATAATAAAATTATATTCTAGACGAAATTCATTCAAATAATCTTTTCTTTTTTTAAGTCTTTCGTCTCTTTAACTATAGATTAGTGACATTTTAAGGCAGGTTCTAAGTATCAGATGAAATTCACTTACTTTTTTTTTAAACTAATTTATATTTTGTATAATTTATATTTTGTTGAGTCTGAACTAATTTTTTAAGATACATTATTAAACATGCAATATGTTAGTTTCAGGAGTTTTGTGAGAATTTCAGGTTCTGTTCTCAGTGATATAAGGAATTAATTAGAACTGAATAATATTTTACAATAATGTATTAATGAATGTAATAATTAATAAAGCACAATAAATCATTTAAAACCACTTCAACGAAGTAACGATTCACAAACTTCTCAAAGATTTTAAGAATTCCTGAAATATTCTATTTTATTACAGTAAAAAGTTGATTAACCGTCATCTTCTGGTCCAGGAACCTGACGGTTAAACAAAAATACGGATAACATAAATACCATAATAAACGTATTGTTACATATAAATAGCATTCAAAGTACACCGATTTTTGTTAAAACATAAATTCAAAACTTTTTCAATTTCTAAACACTTTTTATTAAATGACTAAAAAGGATTTAAATGTTTAAATAAAAAATTAACCCCCCGACCTAATATTACTCGTGAATAATTAATAATTTTATAGAATATACAGTATTTAATATGACACTTATCGCAATTGATAAGTCGTTCCTATTATTATAATTTCCTAACTTTTCAGGGCACGGCGTTTAACGTTTGAAAAATATTTGTATGAAATCAGATTTTTATTAATAAGCGTTGAAATTTGGTCAAAGATGACTTTATAATTCCTACTGATTATAGTTATTAAATCAACTGAATAGATATTATCAGTAATGAGGTATTATAGTAGACTAATTGTTCACCGACAAAGTAAACAGATTTGATGCAAATTATAATAAACTCAATTTCAAATGAACACCTGATTTATAAACTTATTTACTTGGATGCCAGATATAAGGTAAAACTTAAGCTAAACGCGTAATTATCTAGCTAAAAAATAGTCTGTAATTTTGTTTTTACTCTTTATTTAATCCTTCTGCACAGCAGTATTTCTGTTTGCTTCTGTTGCTTACTTATACTTTTTTTTTAAATGATTACAAGTAACCATATACACGTAAATTTGCCTACTTTTCTTTAAAAAATAACCTGGAAAGTTGAAAATAAAAATATGAAAATTTTGGTTCAACTCTAGTGACGATTAACAGGAACTGAGGTAAAAACGAGTAACGGTTAAACGAACTATTACTATTACTTAAAATTTAAAATAAATTAGAAAGATTAAACGTAAATGCAAATTTTAAATATTTAAAAATATGAAAATGTAGAGTAGGAGAATGTTATGAAGTTAATAATATGCAATGGAGGGAACCCATTTCCACTGACCTCAATGACTAAACATAGCAGCATCCACCTCTGCCTACTGCAATAATCTACCTACAATTAGTACTATCGTAAATCTAATTGTAAGTAGAGCTTGTAAAGTTTAAAAATAGAGCTTACATCTATAACAACCTTTACAATAGCGATGTATCGTGGAATACTATTCTATGCAACAATATTACGAACATTGGGAAGCTATTGACTATTGAGTCGGTTCCAATGAAACGTTGTTTGGTGATAGTGCGAGGCTAATCAATGTCATTTTCCATAAGTAGTTGGTTTTTTTTAGAATAATTATACTGATTGTATTCAGTGAATTACAATGCATAAAAAGGAAAAGACGCTTTTTTACACTACTTTGAAGTAAAGTAGTGTAACGTTAAATTGTCAAATATGAAAACATATGGTTTAATATCCCAAACCGTTTGTTGGAACAAACTAAGCCATTGGAACGAACTGTTAACTTCTAGATTGTTCGAGATCCATCTGCGGCGTTCAACCAGCTTCCACGAAGACCTTCCAGAAGGTTCATTTTACGACAATATATAAGGAGCGAGTGACTGAACCAGTTGGTCGAAGTATAAGCCTTGACTGTGAAGCTCAAGCCATACGATTAGTGTGCTATAACTAAAGCTCGGAATTCCGTGCAGTAAAAATTTGAAAACGTGCAATAAAAACTTAAAAACGTGCAAAACCGTGCAATAAAAACTTTAAAACGTGCAAAAACATGCATAAAAAAAATTAATGCTTGAAAATCATGAATTAAATTATTTATGTGAACAATATATAGATAATTTTGAAACAAATAAATAGGGGAGAGTAAATTGAAGTAAAATCTTGTATCATATTTTATCATAATCTTTTGAATCTTTTATTTTTAAAATATTAGTTTTAATATAGATTTTGGTTAAATAATGATTTTTTCATTAGTAAAGAAAAATTAATAGAGTGCATTAGAAATGTAACTACACTTCATTATTTTTTTAATCAAAGTTTATAACTAAATACATTTCTAAATTTTTCTGTAAAACAGTGCCTCCTGTCACTTAAACTTTCTTTCAATTTAGAAAAAGATATCTCAACTTCTAAAATTGTTAGAGTATTATATTATAGAGTACAAAATTTATAGCGACTCAGCAACTAGGGATCTCCTTCAATTCAACAGTGACTGAATTTTCGTTCAGGCAATCATTACAATTTTTTAATAGTTTGTATCCAGGATTTTTTAAAAAAATATTTCGAAATTATTCGTAAATGATAATTCCTATTTCGCTCTTGACTGTTTCCAACGTCCTCAACTATTTTTATTAGGTAATATAGAGAAAGATCTTTCTCCTCTAGTTCTGTAATAGCAACCAGCAAAGCCTTTAAATTCGATCTAATAAATGCCAAATAAGATTGAATGGTTGGATTCATCAAAATGGTTTTTAATTTGATAATTGATTGCACATTTTCTTGCAATTCTATATTTGAAAATATTTCCGGTAAAAAAACAAACAAAAAATAATCGGAATATAAAATATTTATTTAAAATAGTAACAAGATTTGGAATAAAGAGTAAAACACTCGCATGTGAGCAGTAATTATATTGGAAATAGGGAGATCTTATAAAGGAAAGATGCTACTCAAATTATGGAATCACTAGATGCAATATCCGGTGCGTAGGCTTATTTTTAAATGACTCTGATGACACGCACTACACCTGGTACCGTTCTATAGTTAAAAAATCTGGTGCGTGCGCGCAACACACAACTTTCACTTACCAACTTACTTAGATTAGAAATTAATGCGTTGTTGTGGTCCCCTCCACGAGACCAATTTTGGGGAAATGTTGGCTATCGCATCTTTGGCATATACATACATCGAATATCGAGTTTGATCAAAATCATTAAAGCCGTTTTTGAGTAAATAAAAAAAACACGTGAAAATTATACAAAATTTATTAAGTAAAAAAACCCCACTCCGGTTAATCAATTTTGATGAAATGTTGGCTATCACATCTTTGGCATATAAATACATCAAATACCCAGTTTGATCAAAATAGTTAAAGCCGTTTTTGAATTAAAAAAAAAAAAAAAACACGTGAAAATGATACAAAATTTATTAAGTAAAGTCCTCCCTCCGGTTAATCAATTCTGATGAAATGTTGGCTATCACATCTTTGGCATATAAATACATCAAATACCCAGTTTGATCAAAATCGTTCAAGCCTTTTTTGAGTAAATAAAAAAAAACACGTGAAAATGAAACAAAATATATTAAGTAAAGTCCCCCCTCCGGTTGATCAATTTTGATGAAATTTTTACAGTCGTATCTCGGGCATATACATACATCATATACCCAGTTTGATCAAAATCGTTAAAGCTGTTTTTGATTAAATAAATAAAACACGTGAAAATGATACAAAATTTATTAAGTAAAGTCTCCCCTCCGGTTAATCAATTTTGATGAAATTTTTACACTCATATCTCAGGCATATAAATAGATCAAATACTCAGTTTAATCAAAATCGTTAGAGCCGTTTTTGAGAAAATCGAAAAAAACTTAAAAAGTTATTAACTAAAGTACCCCCTCCCTTTATGCAATTTTGATGAAATTTTTGCTGTCACATCGCGGGCATATACCCACACTAAATACCCAATTTCAGGCTCCCACGGTTTATAGTTTTTGAGCTAGTCTGTTCACACACACACACAAACACACACACACACAGACCATTTCGCGGGACTTGGTTATTTCGACTCAGGGGGTCCCAAAACGTGTATTTCCGTTGAAAACCGGAAGTCGAAATTTTTCACGATCGCAATACTTCCACTTACTATATATTTCATATATAGGTAAGTGAAAGTAAAAATAATTAGGTACTTATTTGTGCTGCAGTGGGCATCAATTTGTGATTTCCTCTCATATCCAATATTTTTATCACAAGATTTGCAAAACAATACACCACCATCCCTTTTGAGTCAGGATATTTTTCAATGCATCCCGCAATTTTCGAAAACATCTCCAATTTTTGGCATTTCAAGTAACAATGTATTCAACAGAAGCTAGATTGGTAGTGACAGAACGATAAGAATTAACAAAATAAATTGTAAACATCCAGGAAGTACTGAGCCCTTAGTTCTTGGAAATTGGGTGTTTGTGTTTGTTTACATCTCCCAAGTTCCCTTTATATTTTTCCTATGTTTCCTTTCCGTTATTTTTTTATTCCTATTTCTAATTCCCATTTATATTTCTACCAATTTTTTTATATGTATTTAAGAAAATTAAAATTTGTAATAATTTTTACTTTCACTTACCTATATATGAAATATATAGTAAGTGGAAGTATTGCGATCGTGAAAAAATTCGACTTCCGGTTTTCAACGGAAATACACGTTTTGGGGTCCCCTGAGTCGAAATGACCAAGTCCCGCGAAATGGTCTGTGTGTGTGTGTGTGTATGTGAACAGACTAGCTCAAAAACTATAAACCGTGCGATCCTGAAATTGGGTATTTAGTGTAGGTATATGCCCGCGATGTGACAGCATAAATTTCATCAAAATTGCACAAAGGGAGGGGGTACTTTACTTAATAACTTTTTAGGTTTTTTTCGATTTTCTCAAAAACGGCTCCAACGATTTTGATTAAACTGAGTATTTCATCTATTTATATGCCCGAAATATGACTGTAAAAATTTCATTAAAATTGATTAACCGGAGGGGGGACTTTACTTAATAAATTTTGTAACATTTTCACGTGTTTTTTTTTTATTTACTCTAAATCGGCTTTAACGATTTTGATCAAACTGGGTATTTGATGTATTTATATGCCCGAGATATGACTGTAACAATTTCATCAAAATTGATTAACCGGAGGGGGGACTTTACTTAATAAATTTTGTAACATTTTCACGTGTTTTTTTTATTTTCTCAAAAACGGCTCTAAAGATTTTGATTAAACTTAGTATTTGATCTATTTATATGCCCGAGATATGTCTGTAAAAATTTCATCAAAATTGATCAACCGCAGGGGGCACTTTACTTAATAAATTTTGTATCATTTTTACGTGCTTTTTTTATTTACTCAAAAACGGCTTTCACGATTGTGACCAAACTGGGTATTTGATGTATGTATATGCCAAATATGTGATAGCCAACATTTCATCAGAATTGATTAACCGGAGGGGGGACTTTACTTAATAAATTTTGTATCATTTTCACGTGTTTTTTTTTTTTACGCACCAGATTTTTTTTCTTCAAAATATCAAATGATGCAATTTCTTGCAATAAAACTTCAAAACGTGCAATTTCGTGCAGTAACCCCCAAACGTGCAATTTCGTGCAGTAAACCCCAAAACGTGCAATTTCGTGCAGTATAAAACTTCAGTAAAACATCCCATTAGGCTTGATTCGGATAAGTAACTTGAATTCGCTTTATTCTGACTTACCAATAAAAAGATGCAATTGCACGGGAATCCGAGCTCTAGCTATAACGTTATCATTTTTGTAACCTGCTCGAATATTTATGTTTTGATAATTCGTTGGCATTTATATTGTTATATTTTCGTTAATAAATATTTGTAGACCCACATAAGTGTTACAGTAGGTTAATCTTTTAATTGTTAAATAAAACCAAAAGAATACGTTATCGAGATCTTTTAAAAAACAGTTAAAAATAAATTTTATAATTTAAAAATACATATTAAGTATACATATAAATTTTTTAAACCTTTTAGATTATATGCCCCCATGAGCAAAATATATCGAAAAACCTCTCTTATAAAGACATTTTTATATTATAACTTGTGTTCTGAATAATTTTCCTTTATTTCTTTGAAACATTTTTGTTTTGGTTAAATCCATTTCATTTTTTCAGATTTTGTTGCCATTTTTTTTTAATCAGCATGTTACTTAAATTGTATCGTATGCTGAAAATGAAATAGTTTCATACTAGCTGTAGATCTTTAGACAACCAACTTTCGCTTGGGCAAAAAGAATTTTCTCCGAAAATTAAGTTAACCCCAGTTAGAAGTCAGTAACTGATTTATAGAGCCTATTGTGAGATCAATGAAGTTTTAAGTATCTTACAAGATTTTTTTTTTTTAATGAAAAGGTCGGAAAATTTTTTTCAATTACATTTTTTAATCTATATTTCTTACACACTAAACACTTAATTTACACATTTAATTTTTTAAACATTACAATTAATTAATTGTGTTTTAACACATATGAATTAAATTAACATATTAACATTAACATTAAATTAACACATTTGAATTAAATTTTCTTTACGAAAAAATGTCACCAAATCGTACGAAAAATCGAGGATACAATGTTTTGCATAGAACAATCTTTAAACGTTACTTTAAAAATACAAAATAAATTAATGTTTTATTATTAGTGAAATAAAGTGATTTAAAATTTGAATATTGTTTGTACCCCTCATTTATTAAATTTTACAAAAATGGCTCATGGCTGTCAAATGTATGGCTCTCCGAGCCGATCTGGAAGTAAAGAATTATATATAATAAAAACTTTAATATTGTTTCGAATGCTGAGAAACAAGTATCTGAAATAGAGGGTCTCTCGGATTGGATAGTAAAAAACAGCACGTATGTGTAAACAGCTATTACAAGTAAACAGACCATTAAAAGTTTTCTAAACGTTTCCTGTCATTACAGTGCAAACATGTTTTTCCGATGTTAGAGTTCTGTAAACACGGGAGCGACGTGATTCTGAGTAACAGGGATGCAGTTTTTACGTTCGGACGTCATCGGGAGAGGGGGGAGAAATACGATAAGCCTGAAGAAGTCTAGGATATCCTCCCACATCATATCTTGCTATTTCTGGGAAGTTTATTTGCGATATGGCCATAAGAGGGGAAATATGCAAATGCTGGTTCTCGGAAGAGAGGTTGCTCAGGGAATCCCAGCTGGTGGCTGCACCTTGGACCACCAGATGGCTCACAGAGATGTTAGTCGCACTGTTCGGGGGACTGTTCGGCGAACAATATTGCAACTATGTGCAGTCGGGATCAGACAGAGACGGCTAACGGTAAGGAATCCAGAGGCCGGATGCCTTTCACCCGCTCGCACTATCTCCACAATCACTTCCCCGCTGCATCCACTCTCTCCACATCTACACAACACATTCCACATTTCTAATATCCATACATTCATACTTATACGAACCATTATCGCTTATAGAGCATTGGCTTCTCGGATCATTAGTAGTCCTTAAAATAACTACTCGCCGCTGCACATTGAGATGAACTGTATATAGTTATACGAGCAGGCCAAGTAGCTACAATCCGTTGAGTTAATTACATTCTATTCTGTTTAATGCAGTCAAATCAAAATTCACCGATAAAGATAAAAACGTTTCAGGTATTCTAAAAACCAACGGGATTTAAAATAGAACATTATTGTTAGAGGGTTAAAGTTTTTATTGTAAAATGGAAAAGGAACTAACAAAGAATATAATTGGAATAAGGCTTAGTACAATCACAATATACAAAAAAATATACCGAATTAATCTTTTGCCATAATACAGTAAGACTTTATTTAACAGAAATATACAGTTATCAATGCCAACGAATTTTTTTTTCTCCGTTTATTTATTGGCTTATAAGACAGCGTAGCCATGGAGTCTGGCCCAATCAATGTTAGAGTTAGTTAACAGTTAGAATAAAATTTTAGCAAAACAAAAATTAAACAGCTAAACTAAATTTAGCTATAGTTCATCTTACTGATACTCATAAAAAAAAATATACACTAAAAATAAACTTGCTGAAAAATGAAAAAAATTCTAAATACCATCATTTATATAAAATTAAATATTATCAAATGTTCTTAAATATACATTTCTTATAATTACAATGATGCGATGCACTTGTCATTCAAAATGGTACCAAAATATGCACTTTATTTATATAAAACTCAAGTATACGAATATTTAAAAGATTATTTTATAACTATGGGTTTGCACGTAAATTTCTAGAGTTTAAGATATTAACTGACGGCATAATAAAGTAAAACACATTGTCCAAGTGTTTTAGGCTTTTAATATCTAGAACCCTCATCAGTGATGTTAGAGTTAGTCAACAGTTAGAATAAAATTTTAGCAAAACAAAAATTAAACAACTAAACTAAATTTAGCTATAGTTCATCTTACTGATACTCATAAAAAAAAAATATACACTAAAAATAAACTTGCTAAAAAAATGTCTAAATATCACCATTTATATAAAATTAAATATTATCAAATGTTCTTAAATATACATTTCTTAAATATTCTTAAATATATAAATCCGAGCCCGCATTGATATATTTGTCGAGATATCTCGTTCTATACGTCTTAAAAAATAAACACTCTAGGAACAAATGCTTTAGAGGGTTAGTGATTAGGAGGCCGCACCACTTACAGACTTCTTCAGCCCTTAAAAGATGAGCAGTATTCCCATGGTACAGTGCCAGGTGGTCTTCACTCGAAACTCTCAGGCGACTCACAGTTCGCAGCTTTTTGAAAGAGGTTGTGAATTTCAGGTAGCTTTCAGGTTCTGGGTGATCATAGCAACAGATTCGCCTATAGATGTGGCTATAGTTTGAATTAAATGCACGTTTAATGTCTTTAGAGAATAAGTTATTAGATGCACATAACAAAATGTTTTTTTTTTGTTCCTAATTAATGTTTTTGGATCGGAAAAGTCGTTGAAGTACTCTTGAACAAAATTGGAAGCCGCTAAATTTTTAATTTGTGATATCCAATTAAATTCGAGATTAGGCTGTCTAGTGTCCAGAGCCACAAGTTTCTGCAAACAATTTTTAGGAAGTCGATTAGAATCGGTGAGCGGCCGGTTTCCGTTCGATCTCTATGCCAACGAATTATTGCAACTAAAATATTTGAGCAGGTTACAAAAATGATAACGTTATAACACACAATCATATGACTTGAGCTACACAGTCAGGACACAGACTTCGACTAACTCGTTCAGTCACTCCTCCTTATATATAATCGTAAATGGTAAGGCCTGGAAAGTTCCAGAACAATGTGGACAGTTCTACGACTTCGTGGGCTACGCCACGGAAAGATCTAGACCCAAACAGTTCGTTCCGACCGCTTATTTTGTTCCAACAAACGGTCCGGAAGTTCACGCCATATGTTTTTTGATTTTTTGCTTATCGATTTAACGTTACAATACATATTAATAATATTCAGAATATAACACATGGTTCTACCTGAAAAAGGTTTTGAAAAGTTCTCAAACCCTGTGTAATGAGATAATTTATGACTTTTATAATAATAATTTTCATTTTTCTTTATTATTAGAATTCTCAATTTTTACTTATTATGGTGCTAATATGTGCACTATGATTTTTGTTAACCTGTCTTCTTATGCTAAAACAAATAGATTCGATGTTTTCCCCATACGTGAAAAGGCGACACATAATTTCCCACAGGAAAAACACGAATTTTCCAAGTCAAAGCTGGAAAAAATAGATTTGGCAACTGGAGGCTTCCCACCCGATATATCGAGAAGAAAAATTGAGTGTCAATAAATCAACTTATACTGCCATCTGTTGGAAATTAATGGAACTTACAAATAATCACTATCATCGTGGTATAATAAGCATTTAATTTGCAATAAAAAAAAAAAAAAGGCCGATAATCGAGATATAAACTATCCTATCTTTTAAGTTGGACAAAACTACACAAAATGAGCCAAACTTCATCAAAATCGTTAGAGAAGTTTCTGAGTTTAGCTCCGACAAACATCGGAACACAAGATTTTTTATATATAAAAAGTTAAAAAGCAAATAAAATTAATTGTAAATAAGAGTGGATAATGTTAAGATGGAAAAGGGACGGGGAAATTAGAAAAAATAATAAGAAAATATGCTAATAAATCACTTCGACTCCACCACCCCTTACATGCAGAGCGGTTTGTTAGGAAGAATAGAATCTTTGTGGTGGTGATTCATGAATCCAATATGCTCATATTTCTTTTATGAATAGGCCCGGATAAGGCCTCATAAGTTCGGCCATGTACTGAATATATGCATTTGTAAGCTAATACGAGGAAATTTTGATTAATAAAGGAAATTAAATAAGAACGCAGCCGGCATCTATACGGTATGTACCATTACATAAATAACTTCATCTAAAGAAAAAACATTGGCCGAGGCTCAGAGTCGAACCCTCTCAGCAAAACCTTCAAAGTGCGAAAACAATTACGCTTCCAAGTGCCCCATCCAAACCTTCCCTCCTCAACGATCCTACCCGCCAGGTTGTGCTCTATATTGCAGAGAAGAGAACGGAAATGTTAAGACAGTCATTATTAATTATTGTAAATGATTATTTTTAAAAGTGTTGGTGAAATAACCGCGACGGTATTGCGGAGACCGATTTCGTATACTGACAATGGCAAACTCTTTTAATAAAATTATTTAATAGGGTAACTGTACCATAAGTTGACAGTGCTCCAATAGTTGACATTTTGTAAAAAAATCTGGTGCGTGCGCGCAACACACAACTTTCACTTACCAGCTTACTTAGATTAGAAATTAATGTGTTTTGTTAATTACCACTTCTCAAATGAACAGAACAGTTTAATTATAACGCATTGGTTTGTCATTAACCCATTATCTCCCAGAACTTTTTTTTTTCTAGAATGGACTGAAGTCTTCAAAATCATTTAGTTATCTTGCAAATTGAATTTAAAAAATATAAATTTCTTCAGATTTAGCTGCTGTGTCCAGATAAGCTCTGTTGCGAAAACGCAACACTGGGAATGAGAGATTTTTTTTTTTAAACTGTCAACTAGCCATTGCTTATAAGACACCCTGCTTATTACAAAATAATAACCATTAAAGCATAAACAGTAAATGAAATAAATAATTAATGAGGGTGGAGGGGGGCAAAAAGGCAGTTTATCACAGTAAAAAAAAACACTGTATATCTTCGCTGTATATGATTTTTCTAATCATTAAAAGTGAAAAAGGTTCTAAAACAGGTTAATACAAATTAAAACAGGTTTTACAAATATATAATATACTTTACTATTATAATATACAAACTAATAACTTTAATGATATTCTCTACTAACAATTATAAAATGAAACTGATCAAACATTCCCTAAATATGTATAATGAAATTAATAAAAGCGAACTGCCCCGGTTGAAATTATATTTATGCAATCAACAAACTAGTTATTCCAATATTGGGAACATTGATGGGTAATTGAGGGGTATTAACTTAAAAATTAATTAATTGGTATTAAATTAATTTAATTGAGGGAACATTTACGCAATAATGATGCAATTACTGATCATTATTATAAATCGCACTATAGAAAATATATGGATTTTAAATTGCCACACTTATTTTAAAAGCCAGAATAAATTTAGTCTAAATGTCAAATGCAAGGGTGTTGGCATTTATTTATGAGGGCAATTACAAGTAATTATATTAGAAAGTATATATTTTATCCACGGGCAGACAAGTAAATATAAATTTTTATTTCACGGTGCCTAGCAGTAATGGCTTCTAGATCTCCCGCAAGTCCACCCCCCCCCCTCTCAAAAGAAAAATAAATTATTTAAGAATTAATTATTTACAAGGAAAGAGAACACAAAATACGAGATAGTGGCAACAATTTATTCCTACAACGTTACCTCATAATAATTTGTATATTGAAAGTATATTACTTAAGGGCTGGATTTTTTTTTTTTTTTTGTTTTACTTTCACTTACCTATATATGAAATATATAGTAAGGGAAAGTATTGCGATCGTGAAAAATATCGACTTCATGTTTTCAACGGAAATACACGTTTTAAGGGTCCCCTGAGTCCAAATAACCAAGTCCCGCGAAATGGTCTGGGTGTTTGTGTGAACAGACTAGCTCGAAAACTATAGTCCGAGCGAACCTGATATTGGGTATTTAGTTTATGTATATGCCCGTGATGTGACAGCAAAAATTTCATCAAAATTGGTCAAACGATATATTTAATAACTTTTTACGTTTTTTTTTCAAAAACGACTCTAAAGATTTTGATTAAACACAGTATTTGATCTATGTATTAATAAGCCCGAGATATGACTTCAAAAATTTCATCAAAATTGGTAAATCGGAGGGGGGGGGGGGTACTTTACTTAATAAATTTGTATCATTTTCACGTGTTTTTTTTTTTTATTTACTCAAAAACGGCTTCAACTATTTTGATCAAACTGTGTATTTGATGTATGTATAAGGTCACGATGTGACAGCCAACATTTCATCAAGATTATTAAAAAGGAGGGGGTACTTTAATTCATAACTTTTTTCCAATTTTTACTTTTTTTTCGATTATCTCAAGAACGGCCTTAATGATTTTGAACAAATTCGTCATGCTTAATAAAAATTAGGTCTTCTTTAATATCCTGTAAGCTTTATCATTATTAAAATGTTCTGAGGGGGCTTAAATGGGGAAGGGACCATTTTTGTTTTCCCATAAAGTACCTTTGTTTTTGTTTATATGGATAAATTAACTGTCTCTCGTTACGCCTAAAAATAAAAAATCGCTAAATATGAAATATGAAAAAAATCAAGGAAACATATAGGGGAGAAAAAAAGAAAAATATACCGTCAACTCATAAAACACGTTGAACCCACGCATGCGAAGTACGCCTTTAAAGACACACAATTGTTCATGTAAATAAAGCCGTTCTGTTGATTTAATGGAAATTATTTGTTTCATGGGAACTAAATGAAGTTTTCAACAACTACACAGAGAATTATAAAACCAGACGACTTAGAGTATTAAAAAAGTAAAAATAATAAGTGCTTTTTATAGAGCAAATAAAAACAAAAATAAGAAATGAGTGTGGAAAAATGTGTGACTTTGAGAAGTGGCAATTAATAAAACACATCAATTATTAATTTAAGTAAGTTGGTAAGTGCAAGTTGTGTGTTGTGCGCACGCACAAGATTTTTTCTGATAGAAAATGAGATTCAGGCTCCTGTAAGCCATTTTTGAAATTAATGCAAGGTCGTAATATGAAATTTGTTAAGAAATGGTTAAATAAAATTCCAGTATAATTCCCCAGACTGTAGACACCCTTTTATTTTATTAAAGCAATAAAAACGTTATATTTCTACGATTAATAAAGCACTAGCTATTGACCTTTGTCAAGATTGAAGACCACGCCCTGCCAATCTCGACGCATGAACTCAGTGGCCTTTATACCATTTGCATTTACGTGCGCATAGGTAATGGACACAGGAGTCACTTCATGTATCAATATCTATGCCATTACAGTACATTATATTTTATCCAAGGCCGGAATAAATGCATATTTTGGCAGGTTTGCAATATCCACCAGGCAGAAAATAGTCGAGGCCTGAATTCCATACAAATGTCTTTCCGAGTTTTTCACAAAGGAGCGCATTCATAATATCCGCGTTCGTTCCAGTTGAATTGATAATTATTTCCGTAAAGTGTTGATAATCGAATAATCCATGGTGTTCGAAAGCATATTAAACAATATGAAAACATTTCTATCAATACACAGCATTTCAATAGAAGAAGAAGTTACTTAGTACTATAAAAATACACTCAACTTAATTAAATTGTAAAAAATCTGGTACGTACGCGCAACACACAACTTTCACTTACCAACTTACTTAGATTAGAAATTAATATGTTTTGTTAATTGCCACTTCTCAAAGTTATACATTTTCCCACTTTCATTTCTTATTTTTGTTTTCATTTGCTCAAAAAAAAAAATCTGGTGCGTGCTCGCAACACACAACTTTCACTTACCAACTTACTTAGATTAGAAATTAATGCGTTTTTTTAATTGCCACTTCTCAAATGAACAGAACGGCTTTAATTAAGAACAATGGTCTGTCATTAAAGGCCTACTCCGCATGCGTGGGCTCAACGAGTGTTATGAGTTGACTGAATATTTTTCTTTTTTTCTCCTCTTTATGTTTTCTTTATTTTTATCATATCTCATATTTAGCCATTTCTTATTTTTAGGCGTAAGGAGAGACAGTTAATTTCTCCATGTAAACAAAAACAATGGTACTTTATAAGAAAGAAACAAACAAACAAAAAAGGCTCCCCCCAAAAAAAGCCCCCTCAGAACATTTTAATAATGATAAAGCTTACCTGATATTAAAGAAAATCTAATTTTCATTAAACGTGACGAATTTGATAAAAATCTTTAAAGCCATTTTTGAGATAATCGAAAAAAAGGTAAAAATTGGAAAAAAAAGTCATGAAATAAAGTGCCCCCTCAGTTGGACCAATTTTGATGAAATGTTGGCTTTTACATATTTGGTATATACATACATCAAATACCCAGTTTCTTCAAAATCGTTAAAGCCGTTTTTGAGTAAATAAAAATATGTACACGTGAAATTGGTACAAACTTTATTAATTAAAGTCCCCCCTCCGGTTAATCAATTTTGATGAAATTTTTACAGTCATATCTCGTGCATATAAATAGATTAAATACTCAGTTTAATCAAAAACGTTAGAGCAGTTTTTGAGAAAATAAAAAAAAACGTAAAAAGTTATTAAATAAAGTACCCCCTCCGTTTGACCAATTTTGAAGAAATTTTTGCTGTCACATCGCGGGCATATACATGCACTAAATACCCAATTTCAGGTTCGCACGGTTTATCGTTTTTGAGCTAGTCTGTTCACACACGCGCACACACAGACACACACACACACACACACACACACACACACACACACACACACACACACACACACACACACACACACACACACACACACACACACACACACACACACACACACACACACACACACACACACACACACACACACACACACACACACACACACACACCATTTCGCGGGACTTGGTTATTTCGACTCAGGGGACCCCAAAAAGTGTATTTCCTTTGAAAACCGGAAGTCGAAATTTTTCACGATCGCAATACTTCCACTTACTATATATTTCATATATAGGTAAGTGAAAGTAAAAATAAACTTAGTCTGAATTTTTGATATTTTTCAAACTGAGAAAGACCTGAGTCTCTGTGAAACCCTTTAAGACTCACCAAGACCTAAAGATAATCCACAGGCTTGGGCCGAAACGTCGGCATATCTTATAAAGGAATTTTGGGATATTTCTTATATAGGTAAACTGAAACAATTTGATTGTTAAAGGTTTTGTTTTGTTTTTTAGCTTCATACTTCTATTTGCACCTTTTCAACTAAGTGACAATCAGCAAATGAGAAACTGACTGAAAATAAACGGACTAGCATGAGATAAAATATGTGAAATGCCCAGGATCCCGTTAAAGTTAAAGAACATTATTATTATCACTAATAAAAATATAACTGATAACGTAAATTTATATCAGTAATAGCCCTCCAATAGAAACGATTTAGTAATAATGCTGTACCTTTTCCTTCATGAATACTTAAATTGCTTATGATAATATTGTTATTTTTAAACTAAAATATTAAAATTCAAAAGTAATTAAAAATAAAATACCTCAGTAACAATGCAACTGGAACATGGGAACTACAATGGAAACGGCAATTACCTGAAAATATAAAAATATATAAATATAAAACTTATCTAAAATGTATAACAAAAAAACAGTCAAAATTAAAAATACACTAATTAAACAAACTAAATAGGTGCATGATGAATGCTAGAAAACTATTTATTTCATATTGGATAATTGTCATAAAAAAATAATGTTAATAAAAGAAACCAACTAAAAAATAATTCAATATATTTTTTACAAATATATAACATAGCAGAGCATTTAAAAATAAAATGAGTGTAAGTGTATAAACACATAGTGTTTTTTTTTTTATCTTTATTTACTTTTTACTTGTGGCCTTTTTTTTTTGTCAGTACGCCATAACTTCCTTAATAATTCATCTAATTTCATGAATGTGGTATCATTTTAAAGCTTTCCTTAACCGCTACACCGGAAAAATATACAAATCACTCGATATAGATATAAGATTAAGTAAACCGCGGTTTTTGCGAGAAAGTAGTAGTAGAGGTTTCTAAATGGTGTCAATCTTTTCAGGTTTTCAAGAAGAACATTTTTTGTCATACACATTTTTTCGATTAATCCTTTTGTTAACGAGTTGTAAGCGAAAACATGCGATTTTAAGACAATAGAATCAGCGCACTCTCTTTCCGCGAACCGATATGTTTTAAAAAAGAAATAAACTACAATTTAAACACATCTATTCTTTACTTCAACCATCACCCAGCGCATGAAGCACTATGCTTTAATACGATTTTTATTAGCTTTCTTTGAAACTATTGCACGAAATACATTTCTATATTTTTCCTTTAAACAAATGACCCGATTTCAACAGAACACGGAATATAAATTAAAATTCAACGACAATTAGCGAATCGCCAATACTTTATTTGTACCCATTTTCATGGTTTTTTTTAAACGATTATCATTATTTCTAAATAAACGGTATATTATTTATTTTTCATAAAATTTATTTTCACACAGGTTGAATAAAACTTTCTAACGTTCCATTGAAATGAAATTACACAAAAATACAAATCAGACGGTGTATTCATAAAATTTAGTTTCACTTCGTAATGCTTGTTATACTTATTTTTTCCACTGATTTCATCCCACTTATCTGTTCTAGTTACGTATTTTTATAATTCCAATTATTTATTCTTGTTTATTTGATGTATGTACGAATAGCAGCTATGATCCTAGCCCACTATTATAACTTTAAAACTGTAAAGTGAAAGAAGTACTGACATGAGGCTCCACTTGTGGGAGAATCTATAATTAGCAAGTTGGAGTAGGAAAAGTCTTGTTGAAATAGTTCACAGCTTTATCATAGGAGCCCATCTAACCATTTTTAACATGATCTTTGAGACTATGATAAAAATAATTACGATGATAACTTTTATCCTTTTAGTATATGAAATATAAGATTTTTTCCGGAAGAAAAGATGATTCTCAAGACTTGAGTATCACTAAGTTACACTTTTATTTAACATTTAAAAACCTAATATTTTTTTAATAGATGATTTCACATATTAAACAGATTCCTCTAGATACACTACGTCAGAGAGACAATTGAGTATTTACGTCAAAATACTGGATGACTACAACAAATAATTAATAAAATCACGTACATGACCTTCATATTTGGTAGCATAACGATTTCTAAATGCTTATCTGTCTTTTGATAAAATATTGATACGCCAGTCTGCTAATTATTCATGAAAATGAGCCTCTAAAAAAAAAAAATCAGTGTTTTAATTTTTTCACACCATCTTTTATCTATAAATTAATACAAAGAAGGCAAACAAACTAATGCACTATGTAAAAAAACAGTATACAAATAAGAACTAAATGTTAAAAGTCAAGAGTACACCATTGAAAACTAGTAACATAATTATATAATAAATTTTACGGAATATATAGAAACTTTAATATACCTTTTTGTAGAAAAAAATAAATGTACAGAAATAAACAGAACACAGTAGTGCTAAAAATAATAATTCATAAAACCTATTTTTTAAAATTTATATTCGCTTTTAATAAGTTAAATTAGCTATTAAAATAATATGTCTAGATCATTTTGAGAATTACTAGAAACTTTACGGATAGCTAGTTCGCGTCCCGCGGTGACCATATGATTTCTTAAAAGGAGTAAAATGGATTGGAGGATTGGAAGTATTAGGAGGATTGGGAAATGGAGTATTAGGGCCACCTGGGGTCCACTGACTAGCATCGCAACTTACAATACTAAAGCTGGCGGGTTCACATCCCACCAAGTGGGACGCCATAGGGAGTGGTCCCAAGCCTGTACGACGTCAGGTACTCGTTAAAGATCCCTATCCTAATTATACATGGATAGGCAAAATTTAGGACACCTACTGTCCGATTAGCCTTAGTAACATAAAGTCACATTAAACTAGTGTCCGACCGAAACCAAAATTTCAGCCGAAACCGAAACTTATTTACGTGTCTATATATAATACATATAAGTGTGTAATATGTCTAGTTTTGCAATAATATCAATAGAAGCTTATAAAATAACAGTAATTTAACTCAATTATTCATTAAATAAGTGGGCTGTTATATAAAAGTGGCAAAATAGGTGTATTAGTTAGATTATAGAATCGAATGCCGGCCCCCCACTTCCTAGTACGGCTGGTCCCCGTGGGATGTTAGACCATGATACCTCAACTAATACAGCCCTAAAAGTTGAAATAATCTTGAAATAACAGGCTGATATTAATAAAAATTCATATTACTTATCATGTCTAAATAATAAATAATATAGTAAAACAATAAAACTATAACTATAACTATAACACTTGCCATAATAAAGCCGATAGAATACAAAATTACGGCCTATTTAATACGTAAAGCTGAATATCAGAAGCTATTTAATCTATTTTGCGGATTTAATCTAGTTTGAAAATTTATAGAATAGTTTTTAGTCGAAAACGTGCTTCTTCGTGGTAAACATTCTGACAAGTTTTAGGAATGTTATTAGTGAACCGCTGGGGGAAAGGAAGCTGCCAAGTTTGAAAAATTGGTTTTGCCCATTCCATACAAAAACAAAGAACAAAACCTACTACCACAATTTGATGCAACTTTTAATGACAAGGTTAATGACTAAAATATTTTCTTCCCTTTTGAATTGAATCTGGACATGTCGACTAATTTAAGTTTAAGTATTTCGACTATGTATTCTTATTTATGTTAATCTTTTTTTTTAGAAATAAAATTTCATTATTAATGAGGAGATGATTAAAAGCACAAAAAGGTCTTAACGCTCAAGGTAAAGAATAAATACTATTCTTTACACTTAACGTAAAGAATTCTGTATGAAAAGCATGCTTTCTCTCATTACATGTTAAGACTTGATTTGATTTACGAGGACGTTTCTGTTTGTCACTATCAAATTTTCGTTTCCACACCCAACTTAAAGTTTTTGATCAATTAAAGATACCAAAAGAATGACAAAAATCTATGTTCTACTGAAATACAATACAAGTATAATTAACTAAAATAACAGATACTTCCCACTATTAAATCCAAGGTTGTTAAATGCCATGAAAGAGATCGAGCTTACAAGCTGAAATCGTGAAGTCCAACTTTCTTCTTGGAGATATCAGACACACGAGATAGTTTCGGCCTGGCCGAAGATTCGGCCAATTTTTGGCCGAAACCGAAACTACGGCCGAAACCAGGTTTTTCGGCCGAAACTGGCCGAAACCGAAACTTCGGTCGGTCACTACATTAAGCAAACAAAACTTCGCTTTAGAAGGAACATTGAAACTAATATCACCTGGGTCACCTGTGGTGTAGTGGTTAACATAGAAACTTAACCTAGGATTTTTTATTGGGAGTAAAAAATCTTTGTCTATGCCGTCCATCGGATAGGAAGTAAAATGGAGGTCCCGGGCCTGTACGATGTTAGATACTCGTTAAAGATCCCTTAATTATACCTGGATAGGCAAAATTTAGGACTCCCGCTGTAGCATCGTCCGATAAACCTTAGTGGCATAAAGTGACTTACAAACAAACTAACAAACTAATATCAACATTTTAATTCATTTTAGGGGACCATGAAAATTTTAATTTTAATAAACGTTACAACTAAACGAAAAATTTAATCATAGTCATAGATCTAAATTTGCAGGAATTAAATTTTTAGCTTTGTTCGAGATGATAAATTAATATTCTCCAATTTTTATCTCAATGATATGTTGATTAATAATTTTATAATAATAAAAAATGATGCCGGGTCACTATAAACATTTATTTATCTATCATACTAATTATTCACAAGCTATCGGTAACCGCAACAGAGCTAGATGAGGTGTTTCATGAATGAAATGAAAACCATAGATTTTTCCAAATTCTCACCCCACCTAATCGTCAATAATTGACGAATCTTGACCTCAAATTGGATGATAGTGTCATCAGTCTTAACATTGCCAATAAGAAGTTAATAAAAAAAAAAAATTATCTTTTCCTTGAATAAAGAAGAATGAAGAAATTATGACAATCATTCTCTTCAGGAATACCCATGTGTGATTCCCTCAACTGTTATTTCCATCGGAAAGGAGTAAATAAATAGCCTTCAAAATTCCATAACGTAAATAATATTCTCAATGAAAAATACCCGTCTCTTAGAGGTTAACAATCAATTAATGGTTCTGAAACATTACACTAATTACATTCCTCAGTAAATCCCCAACACTCATAAGTAATGCCCTTATCAATATTCCTTATCAGCCATTAGGTAACTGATAACTGGCAAAACCGGCGTCACATAATTTTATCATTCCTCTAATTGAGCGAAATAGAAATTAATATGAATACTACACTCGCTATACAATGTTATACATAACAGAAATATTTTTTTTACACTTTCTTTTGTTGTTAATTAACTCTAAATATATTTTTTAAATTTATTTCATGAGAATACCATATTTGAAATGATTAAAATAGAACTGTGGATGTAAAAAAAAAACATTATAGAGGGAAATGAAAGCCATTTTTCTATATAATTATAAATGTCATTTCAATGTTTTCTGAAATTCATCAGAAAATATTTAACTAATTTACACTTTCAAAATTTGTGTTTTCAGGTATATTAAACAAAAAAAAAAATAGTTGATTTGAGATTTATGATCAATGCCTTTATAAAATTATTGTTTAATAATTTTAAATTTCATCCGCGACCCCACAAGCGGTTTGTTTCTTCACACAACTATTTTATCTGGGGTCACCTTTGGTGAAGTAGTTAGCGTCCCGAGTTGGCCCTAGTATTTTTTAACAGGAGTGAAAAATCCTTGTCTACGCCGTCCCTCGGATAGGACGTAAAATGGAGGTCCCGAGCCTGTATGATGTCAGGTACTCGTTAAAGATCCCTATCGTAATTATACCTGGATAGGCAAAATTTAGGACTCCCACTGCAGTATCGTCCGATTAACCTTAGTGGCATAAAGTGACGTTAAACCAAACAAACTAACTATTTCATCTGGACATAAAATTTTACAGACATACTTCAATTCACCTTTACGTTTACATAAATCTCTTTTTAATGTTTTTCTGACAAATACTAATTTTTCCAGACTTTATTTAATAATTTAAGTGCAAAACAGTATGGACAAATATTAATTATCCAAGACCCTTGGTATTCCTAGGGTTCACTTCAAAAATCCACTTCAAAAATCCATCCACGAAGTATGTGCATGTATATACACTCGTGTCAAAAATAAATAAATAAAATAAAAAGGGGCACACTGATCGGCCCCCCTACCGTAATTCTAGTAAATATGTGTAATTTTAATCATTAGTATCATTTAACTCATCTATAAGTTATTTAAACTAAATTAACCCATAAAAAATACTTTTTAATGACAAAAATTTACAAATAATTTATTTAATATTTATAAGTTATTTAATTATTTAGCTACTTCAAAGACTATATCCAACCTTATAAAGACAACCCTGAAGACCAAATAATAAATTTATTATATATCAATGAAAGGGCTCAATTAAACGATATATTTTATTTTATAATAGAAATATTAAAAGTACGTATGTTTATAATAGAGTATTAAGATAAGTCCAAACTGAGAAATAATCGTTCAGAAGATAAATCAATCTGTTTACTGTAAATAACGATATGTTAGTAATTGATCTTATTTTCTAATTTAATTTTTTTTATTTTTCAACTAACTAAGTACATAGATCATGTAACCTTATCAAGAGTTTAATTTTATTAACATTATGTAATTATATATGTGATAAGCCTGATTTACTGTAAAATGTACAATGCATATATACAGGAAATTATTTGTAAATTTATTATTTAGTTTATGAAATAACTCTTCAACCCTTAAGTGGGTTTTTATTATTAAGTATTAACGCTTATAGTTAAATTTTACAGAAACCAATGCACTTCAAATTGATGAAAGATAAAGCGAGAGAATGAAGCAAACAAATGGCCTTATCTCCTGCCCTATTAATCCTAAAGGGATCATTTCAGAGTATATGACCCATTTTAACTCTGTACAAGCCAGAACACCAACAGCTTCGATAAATTCCTCATAATCGCCCTTTAGAATAAAAATATGGTCTCAAATAAAATTTTAAAAAATAATAATGAGTATTATTTATTTATTTTAGAGGTGTGTAATGGTCAATTGTTTTCTTTATGATAGAATGATTAATTGTGAGGATTTTCGGTCAAAACATGTTTTGACTGGAAATCCTGACAATTAATCATCTCATTTATTTATTATTATTATTATTATTTTTTTTTGAGTGTCTTTCGAAAAACCAAGATATTGATTTTTAATTATCATATAGAAAATTCAGTCCAATTAATAATATGCTCAACTGATTCTACATTTCAAAAGTATAATAAAATTTAAATGAATGCTAGAGCAAAATAACTAAATATTTCAAAGCTGGTAAAACAAATATCGAATAACATGTGAAATGAAAAATTAGGATGTTGTCCCAAGGATCATAAATGTGCCATGCAGTAGTTCGACAAATGTTCAAGGTGCATACAGATTGTCTGTTTGTTTGTGTGTGTATATCTTTGTTGAAGGTGTTTATAGTTTCAACAACGAAAATTATAACAGTTCAACAGTTTAAAAGGCTGCTTTATTTCTATAAAAATCAAGAAAAAGATATTAGTTTTGGTCAACTTTTTTTAATATGTCTATGAAACGGAGGCAAAAAGTTTATCATTTACCATTATCAGTTTCAAATTATACTACAAAAATTTAAGATCTGTAACTACCTTATGTCTGGTCTACCGAAGTTTATCAGGGTTAAATCAGAAACTACACAATCGAGCTTTATAAAATTTGGCTCATTGTGTACAGTATTGTCCAACTTAAAAGATAGGATAGTTTTTATCTCTATTATTGGCCTCAATATTTCTTTTATTGCAAATTAAATGCTTATAATACTAAAATTGAGAGTGATAATTTGTTAGTTCTATAAATTTCAAACAGATGGCAGGGTAAGTTGATTTATTGACACTTCATTTTCTTTCGATATTTAAGTTGGGTAAGCATCCAGAAGCCAAATCGGCTGTGAAATTCGGAAAATCAGTGTTTTCCCCCTTGGAAATTATATGTCGCCTTTTCATGTGTGGGGAAAACATTGAATCTATTTTTTCTAGCAAAATACAGCTAAACCAAAATCATTGTGCTTTTTATCACCTGTTTCGGGAAGAACCTTCTGATACGATATATCACCATGTGCTATATTCTGAATTTAATTAATGTGTATTATGGCAAAAGGTTAATTTGGTACAAGTCTGCTGTCAATTGCGATTGTACTAAACCCTATTCCAATTATAATCTTTATTTGTTCCTTTTACATTTGAGTTATTATATTTCATTTCGTCTCTGTAGAAATAATCTAGTATGTGCTAAATGAATGAATCTTTAATAGTTACTATGGTCAAATATATGATGTAAAAAATAAAAACTTTAACTCTTCTAAATTCTATACCAATCAATCTTAAATTTGGCGTAAAGTTCTATTTTAAATCCCGTTCGTTTTTAAATTAGCTGAAATGTTTTTCTCTTCCGATTTGTAATTGACTGTAATAAAAAGAATAGGATTGGATCCAACGCATTATAGCTACTGAGCCACAGCTACGCGTGCCCGGGTCATTCAAGAATGTAAGTTGAATAAAATTTCTTATTCGTTCATAAAAATTAAGAACTTATATAAAAATATTTTAGCATTATGGCAAGTGGTATATGAAATAATACCTAACTAGCAAACAGTGTAGTAGCAAGCAATTTTAGAAATCGTTGTTAAAGTATACAATCAATAATTAAAATCTAACTCAAGAAGAAGATCAGTGGGTTACGAATACCATTATTACAACTTCTATTATCTACAATTACCCCCCTCCTACTCTTAATAGACCGGACCTCCTCCGACGCAATCATTCTGCGGTCTAGGCTATGATGAATCATGCATGGAGCTGTTGTAGGAGCAGCTAAGGAAGGAATCAAAGAAGTTCTGAATCATCAAATAATGATCATCAAATATATCATAAAATCATTAAAGAAGTATTTACTTGTGCTGATTCAGCTATGCAAGCATATTACTTCAAGTCGTCTGATTTTATTATTCTCTCTGGAGTTGTTGAAAACTTCATATAGATACCTTTAAGCAAATAATTTCCATTAACTGAACAGAACATCTTAATTATAAACATCGTCTGTCATCAAAGGCGTACTGCGCATGCGTGGTCACAAGGTGTTTTATGAGTTGACGGAATATTTTTATTTTTTTCTCCTATAGGGGAGAGCGGGGTTGGTTGGCATAGGGGGTAGGTTGGCCATTGGCTTACAGTTTCCGTCACACCTGTTGTGAAGGCCCCACCATTGTACCATGTGACCCGCTCGACCTCGGGAGTCTTGTCCTGAGTTTTCAATGCGATGCTGACAGTGTAGATAAGAGTGTGCTTCATTGATGGATTTTACAACATGTAAGTACATTTTTATATTTTCAGTAAAGTTGGTTTAAAGGCATGGAAAAACATTTGACTCCGATTCTGTTCACATAGCCCCAAACTCCTTTGAAAAACCTAACCTTTAGACTAACCAGTTTCTTGTTTGATTGTTCTCCCCTGTCCTGGCAGTCATCTTTCATATGATCTCTCCTGTGGGGTTAGTAGGCTCTCTTCAACTTTTTTTTTTTGGCGAAGTAGCAATTCACGAAAGCAAGGTAAACATAATCAAAGGTGAAACTACCAATTGTCTTTAGTTCCAGCGAGGAAGATGAAAGCAATTTTTCTTATGCAAAAAGTGACGGCAGTCTAAACTTCTATCTTCTTCTATTGTCATTCTATTTTCCCTTAAAAGCTGTTAAAAACCGATTCAAAATTATTATACCATTATAGTGCAGCTTTTAATAACAATAATATGTGTCAGGTAGTACTTGAATGAGATAGCTAAACAACCTCAACTTCTAGGCCAACCTGCCCCACATAGGGGGTTAATTGGCATACTCTGGATTGACGAATTCTTCAATTTTCTATTATCTTAGTATTAAATATTATGCTGTAAAAAAATTAATTGAAGTACTCTAATACTTGGAGTTTACAGTGGTATCAGCCGCATTGGGATTATATTAACAGGAACGACTCAACAATCAAAAAAGTGAAAACTGTTGCCAACCAACCCCGCTCTCCCCTATATGTCTATTTGATTTTTTCATATTCAGCCATTTCTTATTTTAAGGCGAAACGATTATTTGTTTCTCTATATAAACAAAACCAAAGGTAATTTATAGGAAAACAAAAAAGCCCCCTCCCCCAAAAGCTGATATTAAAGAAAACTTAATTCTTATTAAACATGACGAGTTTGATCAAAATCATTAAAGCTATTTT
Organism: Aelia acuminata; assembly: GCA_911387785.2. Lineage (NCBI taxonomy): Eukaryota > Metazoa > Arthropoda > Insecta > Hemiptera > Pentatomidae > Aelia > Aelia acuminata. Next base: position 23,423,079 of record OU426981.1, read on the forward strand.
TGAGAAATTCGAGGAAAAAAACACGTAAAAAAGTTATGAAATAAAGCCCCCTCGGTTTGATCAACCGACCAATTTTGATTAAATCTTATTGTAATATTGCGACCATATACATAGATCAGATATCCAGTTTTATCAAAATCACTAAAGCTATTTTTGAGAAAATCGTAAAAAAAGTAAAAATTGGGAAAAAAGGGGGCCGAAGCTTTATGACTATGAAAGGCTCAATTATAACTCATTGATATTTCAAAATTAAAACATTTGTTAGAATAATACGTAATAAATACAGAAAATGAATCCGCATTTATTTAATTTGTAGTTTTTGTTCTCATATAAATTTATAATTAATTATAATATTTTTATAATAAATTAAATTAAATTATAACAATATTTTGTGGTGTAATATATATATCACACTATGCACTGGTGGTCACCTGTAGTGTAGTGGTTAGCATGGCAATCTATAATGCTAAAGGTCGCAGTTTCGCGTCCCGTGGTGGCCCTAGGATTTTTTAATAGGAGTAAAAAATCCTTAGCTATGCCGTCCCTCGGATAGGACCTAAATGGAGGTCCCGAGTTATACTCGTTAAATATCCCTACCCTAATTATACCTGCGTAGACAAAATTTAGGACTCCCATTGTAGCATCGTACGATTAGCCTTAGTGGCATAAAGTGACGTTAAAACAAACAAACAAATATACTATGATTTCTACTTTTAACGTGTAGAAATGCCATTCAACAGATGGTCTATATTCAACAATCACTAAAAGAAAAAAAAAAAAAGAAAAAAAAAGAAAAATTGATAACCACGCCCTTCCAACAAAAAACGATTCACATAGGTCCGGTATGAAAAGACATTCATAAACCAATAAAATGCAAATGAAAAGGCCATAAGATAAAACTTAATTACAATAATTTACATCTGTACTAATGAGTAAGCACTTCATACTTTAACATAATAAAGTTATTATTACATTGACTTTCTTTTACAATGGGATTAGCCGGAAGAAAGATTACTAATACGAGAGAAGCATAATAATCGATTTCTAGTAAGGAAATCAATTTCACTTTTCTAATCAACATTCACCGGTTAAGGCGCCATAGAATTTCTTTCAAGGTTGTTCTTGCTACTCGAAGAGATTTCCTCTGTCTGTTAAAAAGAATGTGAACGCTTCATGATTAACCTTTGACTAATTGTGTATTTCACAATTATGACAATATGCTATTATACCAGTTTTGGAACGGCTTAATGTCAATACGAGACCTTTCGAAAGGAAAGCCGTGATTAATTAGCGGGGAGGACATTCCGAAATGAGGGAGGAACCGGGCAGCCCACAACACAAGAACTGCCTCCTGCTTCTCTTTCGCAAATTCTTTTTTCTTTTTTCCACCGAGGACCGGCTAGAATTGCCGACAATCCGACAGGCTATCGGCTACGACCTCCTTTCTCTCGTTGCATAGAGGGTGGATCCTGACGAACCCGGCTAACCACATCGTACACGCGGATGTGCAGGTAAAATTAGTGAAAGGTGTTTCATGAAATTTATTTTAATTAGACCAACTAATAGACACATTTCTTTGAAATTTTTTGAAAAAGTAATCAAGGAAACAAAATAAAACAGAATCTGATGATATATTACAACAATGATATTTCGTTTAGGAATAAAAAAATAAAAAAAAAATCTGGGGCGGTGCGCGCAACACATAACTTTCACTTACGAACTTACTTAGATTAGAAATCGACGTGTTTCGATAATATGTAAACGCCATTCCTCAACTTCACACATTTTTCCACATTTAAGTATATACTTATATTTGCATATCTCCATAATTTATAGAGTATCTGTATAGCAAAATTTGGTAGTTCTCAGCACTTTTCGATTCATTATTGTTGAACAAAGCTTCTTATTTTAGGTAATATATCAGCCTTTCTGGTCACAGAATGACTAACTCCTATTTCAATATTTTGCAATTTTTCGAAGATTTCAGGGCTGGAAGTTGTTCCCTCTCGCAACATGTAATTAGCTCGTCTGTGCATAACGGACGGTTTCATTAATGAAAAAATGTAGTTCGACAATGGGCTTCCATATAGCGCTGGGTATGGTTCAATCATAAGTTTTTCGCTCGTATATTGTGGTATTAGTTTTAAATGTTCTCATTGAATTAAACGAGATAATTTTTAAAATGATATCTCATTCATAAAATATGTATCAAAAAACGTTATGGCGCATGAACTAAAAAGTACCTTTTAAAAATAATCTGTAGAAGATTGAATCGGAGGATGTAAAACACATGAAATTCAGTCTATCTCCAGATATCTCTAAAACCTGATGCTTTTTTACTTTCACTTACCTAAATATGAACTATATAGTAAGTGGAAGTATTGCGATCGTGAAAATTTTCGACTTCCGGTTTTCAACGGAAATACACGTTTTGGGACCCCCTGAGTCGAAATAACCAAGTCCCGCGAAATGGTCTGTGTGTGTGTCTGTGAGTGTGTGTGTGTGTGTATGTGAACAGACTAGCTCAAAAACTATAAACCATGGGAACCTGAAATTGGGTATTTAGGTATATGCCCGCGATGTGACAGCAAAAATTTCATCAAAATTGCTCAAAGGGAGGGGGTACTTTATTTAATAACTTTTTACGTTTTTTTCGATTTTCTCAAAAACGGCTCAAACGATTTTGATTAAACTGAGTATGTGATCTATTTATATGCCTGAAATATGACTGTAAAAATTTCATCAAAATTGATTAACCGGAGGGGGGACTTTACTTAAAAAGTTTTGTATCATTTTCACGTATTTTTTTTATTTACTCAAAAACGGTTTTAACGATTTTGATCAAACTTGGTATTTGATGTATTTATATGCCCGAGATATCACTGTAAAAATTTCATCAAAATTGATCTACGGGAGGGGGGACTTTACTTAATAAATTTTGTATCATTTTCACATGTTTTTTTTATTTACTCAAAAACGGTTTTAACGATTTTGATCAAACTTGGTATTTGATGTATTTATACGCCCGAGATATGACGGTAAAAAATTCATCAAAATTGATCTACGGGAGGGGGGACTTTACTTAATAAATTTTGTATCATTTTCACGGGGTTTTTTTATTTACTCAAAAACGGCTTTAACGATTAACAAAAATGAGATATAAATGTGTGACTTTAGGAAATGAAAATTAGCAAAACACGTCAATTTCTAATCTAAGTAAGTTGGTAAGTGAAAGTTGTGTGTTGCGCGCACGCACCAGATTTTTTTTTTTCAGATTCTTTTGCTTACCCTTCACCCGACGATATGATCTGCTCTTGTTAGTTTGATTATGGTCAAATTTTGAGGAATGTATAGTTGGTCTGCTAGTTGGTTGCAAGAGTAGTACAAAAAAATCCTCCAGGACTACAAGTCCCTTCAGGATATTGTCGCTATTTTGGGTATGGATGAATTGTCAGAAGAAGACAAGTTAACTGTAGCAAGAGCCAGGAAAATTCAAAGGTTCCTCTCTCAGCCATACCAGGTTGCAGAAGTATTTACGGGGCATGCTGGTAAACTTGTACCTCTGACTTTATAAGGATGCGGTATCGTCATGAGAATGGTCTCAATGGAATCAGAACATAGAAAACATAAAAAATGGTACATACCAGGATATATTTGCTGCCAAAATAATTTTTCTTAATCTAGAAAAGGGAAGAAAACGCATTCAGAGAACCGCATTAATAGGATCTCTTATACCCGTTATCAAGGACAGGTTTTAGTTAAGGAAGGGAGTTATTTTCCTATTTCAACGAATTTTGACAAACTAGTTTTAACACATTTATTTAAACGTATCACTGTATTAAATCCAATCCAGATCTCTTTACCAATCAAAAGAGTTGAATTACATTCTGCATCCAACTAATTTTTTTTTCAAAAATCCAGACACCGTTTATTCTATAAATACAGCGTGTAAAAATAATATGAAGACGAAAATAAATAAATAAATAAATTAGCGTACATAAAACAATAAAACATACATAGATTAAGACAGTTTGTATTCAATTAATGTCTAAGGAGTTTCGCGTCTAATCTCAGGTCTTAATGAGCGATAATAATAAAAAGCGATGAGTGCTTTACATCGAACCCTCACGATGACTTGGAATTTTGGTCGAAACGTCTGAAACCATTATAATGCACGACGAAATTTCAATTTTACCTACGAAATAATATTTTATCTAAAATAGTCAACCATTGGGGCAGTTAGTACTACTGGTACTAACTGTAACACAAAATTAGTTATACCTGCGTTAACACGAACATCCCCTGCATTAAAGAATTTAGTATTTTACGCCATACGATGAGGTGCGATTAATATAATTCTGACTATATTCTGGAAATACAGGTTATGTAACACTGATTACAACAGTATAAGTAACTCAAAATCGATTTATTTTGAGTTGTAATCTTCTTATAGACGTGCGATATATAACGAGTATCTGCACATAATTAAACTTACGTGTTTTAAAAATTTATTCGTTACGATTTCGATCAGTGAAACAAGGAAGAACTCGAGCTTAGAATCGATATATACCTCGTTCCTTGGACTACAAAGAATAATAAAGGGACAAACGATCGGTACTGAACTGAATACAATTCTCTGAACTGGTTGACAACAATCGTAGCCCATTACCAACGCTCCGGCAACAATAGACCTTCCCGATGGCTCTTCGGATTCATCCTCGCTAAAAGAATTCAATTTTATATTCCAATTGCGCAATAAGCATTCCGAAAGGGATGCTTTCAATTTTAAACGTTTCACAAATTAAAAAACTGTGAAATGGGCAAAAAACTACTTTAAATATAGAGAGAGGAACCGTTGTATTTTACACAAATTTAATCACTACTAGGAATTCAATCACTATTTCACTTTATATTCATCATAAACTGAAGTGGTGATTACAATTCTCAGTACTAAGGCAGAGTCCCATTATTTTGACTCTGTTAAATTGTAAATTTTATAAACAGAAACTATAAACTTAAAAATACAATTCAGTTTAATCGAATTCCTTTTTATCTGCGCATCCCCCCCCCCCTTGACAGCAGAAAGAAAGCCTTTTCTTACTAAAATCACATACTGAATCAAATTTAAATTTTAAACAGTACTTCTCCATTCACTTCATTGTCAAATATATATAACGGTACATTTTGTAACCTATAATAGAAGAAAAGTACTTATATATTTATATTAATATATATAGTACAATTCTGATTATTCATTATATTAAAATAATCGATAACTTTTGATTAAAGGAATTATTTTCAAGTTCAGGCTCATCTCTAAAAAGGTCGCCAACAGTCCAAAAATCTTCTATCTCACGATTTGACTCTTTTAATTGATAAGTTTTAGGGAGCGGGATTTAGCTGGAAGTACTGCGTTTAAAGCTTTTTGGGCTTCTTCAAAAACATCTTCTGGTATATCCATGTTATTTTGCAATTCAAACATACTACTTACTTAGTTATATTAGAATGAAGCACAATATAGCTACAAGTAACCTCTTTCAGTTCAAACACATGTTTATTAATAATATACTAGCTAAGGTGCCCGGCTTCGCTCCGGTAGTTGTGTAGTAGTTTTAATAACAGAAAAACTTTAAAATTAATGGAAATATTGAACAAAATTAGCAATTTCTCGAAACTTCGGTTTTAACTTGGTATCAATATTAAAATTCAAGATCTGCAGAGTCCGCCCTAATAAGGAACCCTATATGTATATTTTAGAGGGAGATTGAAAATAGTGAATGAACAATCAATTTTGTTGCAAGTTAGTCGAGTGATGCATCATTTTTATGGTTTTTGTGATTCTGAATCCTATAAGCCCATTCCAATCAGTCAGCAGATAATAAGTTATTAGATAATAGTTGAACAATTATATTATACACAACCTAAGCGTCGACTACAGTTATGGTCCTATTATATCCAGAAGTATAGAAACTATCGAAGATTCATAGAAACTTTTTTTAATTACCTTTCTTCCATTTCAACCTCCCTTATGTTACCCCTCCGTAATTTGAGCGGACTCTGCAGATCTCGAATCTTACTGCTATCACAAAGTGAAAACCAAAATTTCATGAAGTCACAATTTTTTCACCATATTTCTTTTTATCCTGAACTATGAGGGGTGATAAAATCTTATTGCAAAAAAATGGTGTAATTAGAGTTAGTCATTTTGTCAACTGGAATCCTCATCATACATAGTAATATAACCAACTTCTTTTTCATAATTACATACAATAAGAACACTTAAAACTTTTTATTTGCGATTTATATTTAGTTAATTTATCTCTTTTCTTTTTTTATATTATATATAGATTAAAGGTAATGAGCTGATCATATGAGAAAACTAATTTTTTAAGGAATCCAGTTATGATAGCAGAGATGTGAAATCATTATTTTTTTTTAAAGCAAAGGTGAAATTAATTATTTTCGCTTGATGTTTTAGTAATTTAAAAAGAACAGCTGTAAAATATATAACGTTTACAATCTGAACGGAATGAATGAACAATTAACATTGAGTGAAACGCACCCTAGCGCTTCCTGGAAGTCTGCAGCTCGAACTAAATTTTTCATTCATAAACTCGTACGTCATTCTCAGGTAGGCTAATTACATGGTGCGAGGGGCTTAAAATTCCAGTTCTTTTCTCTTCAATTTTACACCCTTAAGAGAAAAACGGAATCCTTCTTCTCCGTTAGGGGTTGTATAGCAACACGCTGACATAACTTTATTAAACATAAGTTGAGTGGTTTTTGAGCCTTTTCGGCACGCACATTGTACACTTTGCTTTATAATATACATTGATTAGTAGCAGGTAAGGTTAGCCTGATTTTTCAGGCCGAGGCCCGAACAGTACTAGTTTACGAACTCAAACCTAGTATTGAAAACACATGTTTTTGATGTAGTATGATGAAAAAATATTTAAGTCGAATAAATATAACAATATTAATAATCAAGATAATGGGGCATTATCTTATATATTAATGCTATAAGGTATAATAAGACATTTCTTTAGCAGACATAATAGGTAAAGGGTGGGTAATATTAACTAATTAATAAGGAGTAATTAAATATTAGTACAATAATTTAAATAAAATATCGTTTTAAATTACCTAAAAGTAGAAAAGCATTGTATAATATAAAAAGGGGTCTAGTTAGTTATAAAGATAATACTCCCCGGGGAGAGAAATACCTGCAGCGCCGGGCTCGACACTATCAAGGAGTTACCTCATAAATCCAGTCCTACCGCTGTGGTGAGGTAATTTCGAAACCGGTCTGTCTAAGAAATTTTTAGGTTCCCAGAGCTCTTGCCTGCCTGTCACCTTGACATTTTTTTACTTAAATATCTCAAAGGATTCGAGTCTTCCTCTTTGACACATTAATTAAAAAAATTAAAAGAGAAGGTTAAAAAAAAAGAAGTTACCTCGAAGAAATTAGTAACACAAAATTCACTATGATATGTCAACATATAGGGAAAAATCTGTAATAAAAATTTATTAAGTAGCTCTTCATATTCCCAAAAAGTAGTGTCCGACCGAAACCAAAATTTTAGCCGAAACCGAAAACGAAACCGAAACTTATTTACGTGTCTATATATAATACGTTTAAGTTTGTAATATGCCTAGTTTAGCAATAATATCACTGAAAGCTTATAAAATAACAGCAATTTAACTCAATTATTCATTTAATAAGTAAGCTGGTATACAAGACTGGTAAAACAGGTGTACTAGTTAAGTTATAGGATCGAATCCCGGCCCTCTCCTTCCTAGTACGGCTGGTCCCCATGTTAGACCATATCCCCTTAAGGCCCGGTGCACATGGACGACACTTTTCTGCGATGCGGACTATAAGCCCGGTCAGGGGTACCTGGAGTACAATGGACCGACCGGATTTACCATTATACTCCAGGTACCCCTGACCTGGCTTATAGTCAGGATCGCAGAAAAGTGTCGTCCGTGTGCATCGGGCCTAACTAGTGCAGCCCTAAAAGTTGAAATAACAGGCTGATATTAATAAAAATTCATATTATTATGTATAAATAATAAATAATATAGTAAATCTTTCCATAATAAAGCCGATAGAATACAAAATGACGGCCTATTGAATACGTAAAGCTGTAAGTCAGAAGCTATTTAATCTACTGAGTCAGTTTTGGTCTCAAATGTTAGTAGATTTAATCTAGTTTGAAATTTTGTGGAATAGTTTTTGGTCGAAAACGTGCTTCTTCATGGTAAAAATTGAGACAAGTTTTTGGGATGTTATTGGTGAACCGCTGGGGGAAAGGTGGCTGCCAAGGTTGAAAAATTGGTTTGCATCTGATTCCCATTCCATACACGAACAAACACCAAAACCTACTACCACCATTTGATGCAACTTTTATTGACAAGGTTACTGACTAAAATATGTTTTTAGCAAATATACCACAAGAATGAGAAAAATCTATATCTCTACCGAAATAAAATACAAGTGTAATTAACTAAAATAACAGATACTTCCCACTATTAAATTGAAGGGTGTTAAATGCCATGAAAGAGATCGAGCTTACAAGCTGAAATCGTATAGTCCTACTTCCATCTTGGAGATATCAGACACAGGAGCTAGTTTCGGCCTGGCCGAAGATTCGGCCAATTTTTGGCCGAAACCGAAACTGCGGCCGAAACCATTACGAATATCACATAATAAAGTACATGGAAAAAAAAAAAATGTAGAATTTTTTTACTTGCATGGTTTGATGTTCAACTAACGTTAAACTATTGTAACGTGAATCAAAACTATATGATTTTAGTTTGTTACATGGAAAAGAGTTTTAGACTTGTTGGAACAAACAAGAACCTAACTGTTCTTGATCGTACGAAAATCTTCCAGAATGTTCGAATTCAAACTAAATAAAAGAAGCAATGGACTAGAGCTTAAGTCCTTGCTCTGAAGATCGAGTTATATGGTTGTTACTTTTCTGTTATTGTATCGTTACAAATGGTCATTTTTTTAGAAACGTTGATAATTGGAGTTGTTTTATTGTTTGTCTCACATTGTGAATTATTATATTCGTCTAATAAAAATTATTTACTTACATTACTATAGTGGTACCATATATATATAATGTATTAGCAATTAATAACATGAAAAATATTTTTTTAAATAATTTGTAATGTAACAAATAATTATCCAGATTACATTTTGTTCTCTACGTTGAGTTCAGAGAATTGTGTTCAGTGAAGAACCACGCCGGTACTGATCGCTTTTCTATTTATTACCGAAATGAAAGGTCTTTACCAATATCTAAAGCAGCCCTTTATCAATTGCTATCATGTTATTATAAAATCATATTCCGCATCTAACAAAATATTAATATTAATTTCAATGTAAATACAACGATATATAATATATCACAAGTATGGGTTTTTTTTTATGACCATAAACCCATCTTGAAATTTTATACGTTTGAACAAATTAACTGACAAAACTTAAGCCAGGGATTGAAATATCCTATTACGATACAAATAATTTCGAAAGAAACTACAAGATAACCGCATTGATAAGCAGATGATGTGTGCATTTCCGCTGGGGTCTTTTTGGGAAGACCATATCCAGTTACTTTCAACAATCTGTAGTGCTTTTAAAAAGTGATTATTATCAATGTATTTCTATCATATGTTTTTTATTGAAAAGTGAATGGGTTAACTTTTATTTGTTTATTCGTTTTATTTGTTTGAGGAAGGAGACACTTTTGAGTACAGCAAAGGAATGCATTCGACCTGGAAGCATTATTATTTAGAACTATTGGAAAAGTTATGAAAATATTCTAGCCTTGGAATATTACAATTTCCAACATCTGAAAGTAAACCACTCAAAGAATTTCCGTGACCCTGTTACAGGAGCTCACACTAATACAATTAAAGGGCTGTGGGCATTAGCCAAAATAAGAAATTAAAAAAAAAGATTATGGAACATACAGGATTCTACTAGACTCTTACATATGTGAATTCATAAGGAGACAAAGAAATAAGAATGAAGATTTGTCAATGAAAATTACAGAAGAATTGTATCATGTATGCCAGCTAGTAATTAATTGTCTTTTTATTGATTTTTTTTATAATATTTACCTTTTTATAAATAAATATTCCTTGCTGAAATATATTCTTCTTATTTTCATGTAGGTCATTACTTACAAATACAGGTTATCTAAGAGTTAGTTAGAAACCATCATATATATTATTTCTCATGGCCTTTTTTTTGTCGGTACGCCATAAATTCCTTAATACTTCATCAAATTTCATCAATGAGGCATTATTTACAGCTTTCCTTAACCTCTATACGGAAAGATGTACAAATCACTCATTCCGCCTTCAATTCTGAGTTATTATCAACCGCGGTTTTGAGAGAAAATGAAAACTGTCATAGTGGTTTCTAAATGGTCTCGATCTTTTCAGGTTTTCAGGGAGAACATTTTCGTTTATATAGATCTTCTAGGTTAAACCCTTCGTTTGCGAATTGTAAGCGAAAAACTGCAATTCTCAGCGAAAATGGTCGCAGGGCTTTTTCGAATGTCATTTTTTTTCTGTTTGTCTAGACGAACATTTTTGGTTATATAAATTTTTCCGATTGTCACCGACGTTTGGGAATTACAAGCAAAAACATGCGATTTCAGTCAATAGAAACAGCGCACTCGCTTTCGATAAAGTGCTAAAAACTTGCCCTAAATATGCACTATATGATGCTAATAATAATTGTTATGTACTTTAATTAGGTGGGGTTTAAGTATAAATAATTTTAAAGTATATATGTATAATAATGTAGAGTATGTATATATAATTTTAATGACTGTTACATATTTTATCAGATGATATTATTGGCAGACTATGGAACAGTGACTCCAGGTCACTCCCCCCGCAGACTGCAGAGGTCCCAGAGCACGCTTTCACCGGGGGAATTCCCACCTTGCTACCTCCGCCTAGGTTCTTGGGATGCAGCGCGGGCTACAGGATGTTCAGTTCTATTCAGGCTCTAGGGAGGCTTCCTGCCCCCTCCCTCCCTGCCAGCTCCTCAGGGAACCAATAAATGAAGAATCTAGAGGTAAATTAAAAAAAAAGAAGAAGAAAATGGTGCAGAGTTGTCACAGGAAGATCTGATAGGCACAGCAACCAGCTAGTTAAGGTGAGACATAGAAGCCTTCGGCCCAGATTCCCAATTGGCTAACGAAGAATAGGCCATATTAGGCATTTTTATATTTTTTTCTAATCATAACCAAAAAACAAAACAATTTACATTTCTGATCACATTTTACAATTCATATAACTGAATCAGTCGCTTGAGATATCCGAAATGTCAAAAAAAAAAATCGATTTTATTTTTGAACTCCTTGCATGTCGAAACATCTAATTAATTAAACATCTAATTAAGCCCAGCTGATCTATCGGCTTTTATTGACCGTTCAAATAATCGTTGTCGAGCGAAACTAGATAAATCCGGGACATTGAAAAATATCTTCCTGTAAACAAGGGAGTAAAGTACGTTTTGGCCTTAAAACCTTTTTTGGCCCTTAGAAGCTTGGCCTGTCACTGCCTATGAAACTATGGATGATTTAAATGAAGAACCATAAATTTGAATCTTGCCCATTTCAACATCATATATTTCAGTTATTGTTTCATTTATTAGACAATGTGTGTAAGATAGTAAGTGTTTTGCATAGTAATTTCCAAAATATATGGTTTGTAACAATCGCTTGTCTTACCAAATCAGGGGAAACCCTACATGTATAAAAAAAAAACATTTAAATTTTCAGATCTATCGAATTCACATTGATTTATCAAATCATAAATAAAGAGCGGGGTTGGTTGGCATAGGGGGTAAGTTGGACATCGGATTATAGTTTCCGTCACACCTGTTGTGAAAGCCCCACCATGGTGCTATATCACCCGCTCGACCTCGGGAGTCTTCTCCTGAGTTTTCAATCCGATGCTAACAGTGTAGAGAAGAGTGTGCTTCATTGATTGATTATACAACATGTAAGTAAATTTTTATATTTTAAGTAAATTTGGTTTAAAGGCATGGCAAAACATTTGACTCCGATTCTGTTCACATAGCCCCCCAAACTCCTTTGAAAAACCTAACCTTTCGACTAACCAGTTTCTTGTTTGATTGTTCTCATCTGTCCTGGCAGCCATCTTTCATATGATCTCTCCTGTGGGGTTAGTTGGCTCTCTTCAACTGGGGTTTGTTAGCGCAGTAGCAATTAACAAAAGCAAGGTAAACATAAACAAAGTTCTTGTTTTACCAATTGTCTTTACTTCCAGCAAGGTGAGGACAGTCTAAACTTCTATCATCTTTTATTGTTATTCTATTTTCCCTTAAAAACTGTTAAAAACCGATATATAATTATTATACCATTATAGAGCAGCTTTTAATAACAATAATATGTGTCAGGCAGTACTTGAATGAGATGGCTAAACATCCCCACCTGCCAGGCCAACCTGCCCCATCTTGGGGGTTAATTGGCATACACTTGATTGACGAATTCTTCAATTTTCTATGATACTAGTATTAAATATTATGTAGTGAAAAAAATACTCGAAGTACTCTAATACTTGGAGTTTACAGTGGTATCAACCCTATTGGGATTATATTAACAGGAACGAATCAACAATCAAAAAAGTGAAAACTGTTGCCAACCAACCCCGCTCTCCCCTACTTAAAGTAGAAATATGCGTCGGAGAAAATAATTCAAGTTACTGAAGTCTCTTAATGAAAAAGTAGAAAAGTTTTTCACTTCTCCAATAATTTGTATGACATATAGGATTTTTCAAACGACCGATTCAATATTTTTCTGGAAAAAAAAAAAAAACCAACAATGTTACCTGCCTAATATGCAGCGGCGTAACCTGGACAACCATCCTGACAGCTAACTACTGATTCGTAATTAGTAGTTACTAGCATTGGCGGATCCAGGGGGGGGGGCTGTGGGGGCTGCAGCCCCTCCCTTTGGAAAATTGTTCGTGATTTAAAGATAGAATTTGACTTTCCTTAATGTAAGGAAGCAAGTTAAAGAACAAATAATGTCCAGAACAACTAGAATTTTAGTTGTGGGAAAAAACGGATTAGCAGATCCAAATAAAAGGCTACGGGGGCTGAAGCCCCCCCTTTACGATTGGCTGGATCCGCCCTTGGTTACTGAATAGTAACCATTACATACTTACTGAATAGTAAACGATTGTGTATATTCCGCAAGTGGCTAAATTTTAAAAATTACATGTTAATATATGCCGTGTTTATCCTCTAAGATTGAATATTGTATCAGTTACCAGCTAAGGGAGACCAAATGCCAAGGCCGAACGTTTCCAAGTTGATTCATATCCGCGCCATCCAGACGTCTTCCTGTTCTTCTCTGCACGACATGAAATTATATCGAAAGGATAATTCGATACATCAATAATTAACCATAACGGGTCAGAGGGTACAAGTACAACAACTGTATAAGACGGATTTAATCGATTTCACACGCCGAATGAATAACGTCCTATCCGAGGAACAGCATGAGGAATAATATTTATTTTGTTGAAAATTGGTGAGAAACCTTGTACAAGTGTAAAACTGCATCATAGGAACAATAGTGTACCTCAAGGCAGTAACTTATGGCCACTTTTGTTTTTTATGTTTCATTAATGATATCGTTACATATATAAAAATCTCTGAATGTTTATTATTTGCTGACGATCTTAAATTATTTAGATTTGTTGAAGGAATAGAAGGTTGTAGGAAAATTCAGGACGACTTAGATGCCTTAATCAGATGGTGTACAGAAAACTGCCTTCACTTTAATATAGATAAATGCTATGTAATGTCTAATTCTCGAAAAAAACACCTAATAGAACATAATTATCAAGCAGGGTCACAAACGATGAATAGGGTTGAAACAATACGTGATTTAGGAATTTTATTTGAAAAACAGCTAAAGTTTTCAACGCATATTGACAATGTAATCATGAAATGTAATAAACTGGCTGGATTTGTGAAAAGAACATGTAATCAATTTGACAATCCAAAGACTTTATTAATATTGTTTAATTCACAAGAGTACATATTGAATATGGATGTTTTATGTGGTTTCCTAGATCGGTCAAAAGTTTATATTTGTTAGAAAAATTACAAAAACGATTCTTAAGATTTTTATACTATAAAAAACATGGTTCTTATCCGGGTTGGGAAGTTTCGTATAATTACTTAATGAATTAATTTAACGGTGTAACGGAAGGAAGGTGTGCCATTTTGTCGGTATCTCACTTACAAGGGGAGGCTACGGACGTGGGGTCACCGATTACAATGAAACTTTTTTTCGAGTTTCTATATCCAAAAATATTAGATACGTGTCCGAGGGTTCTTGCCAATGGGCCTTCTGAGCCGAAAAATATTTTTCATGAAAAAGCATTTTTGCTTAGACTGAAGAAAAATTTTCAACCAAAAAAAAACAAAAAAAAAACTTTTTGAAATATGTTCCAGTTTTTATGTGAAAAGCACAATTTCATAGTTACTTAAAAAAATATTAAAGATAATTCTGCGAAAAATTAAATTCGAAAGTTTGAATTTTGAATCTGAAAGTATTTCCATTGTTGTTTTCCCTTGCCCAAAGAATTAAGGAATTATTTTATGATTGAAAACGTTTGTTAAAAATTAAGAATAATAAATCTTTGGAAGACGACAACTGTTTTTATTGAATTAAGGGATTGCAGTTATAAACACAGTATGAACTTCTAAATACAAAAAACAGCATATTGTCAACCACGTGATGTTTATTTTTTTTCGACAAGTAAAAAACTTCATTAAAAAAATACGAAATTGCCCTGAAATATTGAGTGATGGTCGTCAGGAAATTAGTTCAAGGGAAGATGCTCTGAAAATTCATTCCTTAATTCATCACCAATTATCATCTCCATTATTTGTTGAAATGGTAAAATATGCTTGGTTTGCATCCAAGTTAATTCCAATGAGAGCAATATTTGAAAATGTCAATCAAATATGTTTTCCTGATGGAATGAAAAAGTAAGGAAACTGCAACTGCAAAGGTGTACCTTTTATTAAATGCTCTCATTGCCAAAAAAACTTATGTTTTAGCTATTTTTTTGATAAATATCACTCAAACCAGTGTGGGGTGTAAACGCATATTTTTAATTTCCTAGTTAGTATTTTAGGATAATTTGGTATTTTGTAATGTTTATGTAGTCCAGGAAAAGTCTGAAACATTTTCCTGACAAAAATATATTTTAGGACAAACAAGTTTTTAATTTTAATTTTTCAAAATTTATCACATTACATTTAAATATAGGTACTACTATTTTACGAGCATAATTTTTTTGGTGACAATTTCTTCAATCCAAGCATGGAAATTTTGTTATGAAAAATATTTCCTGTTAAATATTTATAATATTTAAATATAAATTTAGAAGATAAAAAAAAGAAAATAAAAGAAAATAAAAACTTCGTCTCAAAATGATTTGTTTTTAAATATAAATATTTAGTTTTTGAAGTAGCTGAAAAAACGTAGTTTATTCAATTTACAAAGTAATGGAATTGATTTTTAACGTTACCGGGAGCGCGAATATAACACAAAATTGAATGATTTATTCTGGGCTTCCAGAGGCTAATTTTGCCAATCCCCTATACATGTGTCTAATATTTTTCAATACTCTGACATGCCTGAAAATTTCATTGAAATTGGTTGAAGGAGCTATGAGCAGCGGCAACTTTGTTGATGCAATTTTTGGCTATTTTCGTTCCTAAGAAATTTTTTTTCTCGACTCAGAAGGCCCATTGGCAAGAACCCTCGGACACGTATCTAATATTTTTGGATATAGAAACTCGAAAAAAAGTTTCATTGTAATCGGTGACCCCACGTCCGTAGCCTCCCCTTGTTAGTTAAGCTAGTCCAGGGAGGTCTTGATAATCCTAATATGCTTGGAAAACTAGAATTTAGAGTTGGTAGAATTAATATCAGGTTGAAGGACTTTTATATGCCGGTGTGTAAGCCTTGTTACAATTCTCCACTAAATAAACTCGCTAACTCTTTATGTAAGGTACTTGAGCTGGATTTCATTTTTGGATTGGGGAAGATCAAAAGTATTCTGTGGAAGCGTTTCTCGCATATTAGTGCCTAATGTCTGCATATGCATTTCAGTTAGATCTTTGCATATATTGTATGCGTATATTATATATATGCGTATGTGTGTGTATAATTACAAATGTATGCATATATTTATATTTATGTTGACAGGTTTTCTAGGCCTTTTTATACTGCTCTTCATATCCCTAACTCGACATTAAGAATTATTAAAGATTACTTTGTTTATATGTGTATGTATATATATATATATATATATATATATATATATGTGTTTTTTTCATATGTATAGTTTTATTAGGATATAGTATTCTTAATGTATTTTATTTATAAGTGCACTACATGATATTATATTTTTTATTGTGTAAGTATGGGTGATATTTTCATGAATAAGGGATATTTTCTAGAAGGAATTCGAATAATAGGTTCACAGCTTTGACTTGTTTTTTTTTTTCTTTTGTCTTTTTGTTTTTTCTCTTTTCCTTATGATTTACGATGTAACCACCAAGTTGTACACATTACCACCTGTAATTGGGCATCTGACTGTTGGTGGGCTTATTATAAATAAATAAAAATAGTATTTTTGTTTTTCGGAATTACTGTACCTTACCTAAGTTACCGCTGTTGGTGAAAAAATATACTCCTTTGGAAAGGGGTTTTTTAGTGCTACTTATGTACGAGTATCTCAGATCCTGTACTATTAAATGTTTAAAATCTTTCGCCCTAACATTTGTCGCACATTGCACCCACGATACATTGCAGTACCTTGCATATTTCCAAGACCACGTACTGTGTGCCTTAAGTGTTCTTTGACCTATAAGTGGACATAAGGTAGTCTTAGATCTTCTCCATTGAAAGTGACTATTTTTATTGCAATTCATTTATATTACCGTTTTTTTTTCTCTGTTTGGTTACATGACATGACATGTACGTCGTATGCCTATCATTTAAACACAGCATGCAGTTATTATATCCTTAAATTTTAACTATTTAATTCAAGAAACATCTTTTTCAATACTCATGAGATCCGGATAAACGAAGTCCGATAAACGTATCCGGCCTTCTTTTATCCGGATCAACGAAGCACGAATAAACAAGACTTTACTGTGTATAGATATTACAGTATAGGATATAGTATATTACATTATTTATCAGAACTAAGAATTGTTACACACCTCTAAATATCTATAAAACTTATCGTATGCTTAATTTTATCAAACCGAATCATGGCAGACAAAGGCATGCAAATTGTCTTTTTTGTACATTACGTTGGTTGTTCCCATTATTGAGGAGGGGAGGTTGGTTACCTGGACTACATCTGCTCGGGAACTCTCGGTTAACCCGAACTGAATCGTGAATATCGTATAGGGAGTGATCGGAATACCTTGTTGTTTACTTACGCCGGCCGCCATCTAGGAGCTCCTCATCCGAAGTAATACCATTTTTTTATCTCTTTGCAAGTTCTCCAATTCATTGTCTATTTCTTCAGAAAATTTCATCAATGGTCCAATGCTGCATTGTACCTATATTTTCTGTCAATATTCCTACACTTATTAAATTATCTCTTTCACAATTTTCGATTTGAAGTAAGGAATATAAGAATGAGAATATAACCATTCGTCAAAAAAATTCTTTATCAGTAATGATTTAGGATCTGTATAAATAGTTGATTATTTAAACCTTAACTTTTCATGGAGTAAAAGTGAATGGCGTACCTATACCTAGAAATACCCGGTACCCTTTAGAGTATTTGTGCGACAGCTGAACCAAAATTTGTACATACTAATTTTATTTTATTTTTAAATAATAACAGGCCTAAAAAACAATAACTAAAAAACGATACAAATGTCTTTAGAGATATCAAGCTATAATACTATCTAACATAGCGCCAGCCGCAAGCTCTTTTTTCTGAGATAAAAAAGCAGAGAGTAGATAGAAAACAGATATACGTGTAGACAATCTCTTACCCAGAAAAAAGACAATTTGCATGCCACTGTCTGCCATGATTAGGTTTGATAAAATTAAGCATACGATAAGTTTAATAGATATTTAGAGGTGTGTAACAATTCTTAGTTCTGATAAATAATGTAATATACTATATCCTATACTGTAATATAATGTAATATCTATACACAGTAAAGTCTTGTTTATTCGTGCTTCGTTGATCCTTTTATCCGGATGGTTATATTCTCATTCTTATATTCCTTACTTCAAATCGAAAATTGTGAAAGAGATAATTTAATAAGTGTAGGAATATTGACAGAAAATATAGGTACATTGCAGCATTGGACCATTGATGAAATTTTCTGAAGAAATAGATAATGAATTGGAGAACTTGCATAGAGATAAAAAAATGGTATTACTTCGGATGAGGAGCTCCAAGATGGCGGCCGGCGTAAGTAAACAACAAGGTATTCCGATCACTCCCTAAACGATATTCTCGATTCAGTTCGGGTTAACAGAGAGTTCCCGAGCAGATGTAGTCCAGGCAACCAACCTCCCCGCCTCAATAATGGGAACAACCAACGTAATGTACAAATGAATGTTTCTTTAATATAATTAAAGTATAACAACAGATATCAGTAGAAGTACTATTTCAATAAATGAAAATTTCCTGTGATGATTGCATAAAATTTTAAAATAAACAGACCATTTAACAAATAAATTTAATAGTTTGTTTTAGTAAACAAGCCAGTCTGTTTCTAGCTTGCATGTGAAACTGTTGTAGCCCTGAAGATGCCTGAATAGGCGAAAATTTGGCATGTAACCTGCACTATTAAGTGAATTATTGAAATTATACGAGACTTTGAGGCCTGCATTCTATATCTATAGTTTGTTTTTTAAAAATATGTTATTGTATTGTTTAAATGAATAAATGGGTTAAAGTTAAATGCACGCATAAATGGAAAAAGTACGAATAAATTAATATAAAAATCCGTGTATTCCTAACCACCAGATTATTATTTTTTTTTGTTATTTAAAGAAAAAATGTATTTAAATAAAAAAAAGAAATAATTTAATCTTTTGTTTTGTAAATTTATTTGTTCCTTTTTTTAAAATATGTTATTGCCCTGTTTAAATATAAAATGGGATCGAGTTAAATGCACAAGGTACAAATACTTAATAATATAAGAATCCGAGCATTCTTAACCACCAGATTATTATTTTTTTGTAAGTCAAGAAAAATGTATTAAAATTACCAAAAAAGGATATTTTTAAAAATGATTTGATGATGATTTTAAATGATATGTCTGCAAAGGAAAAAAGAACAAACTGTACATGATTTATTAGATTGAAGAAAGGGAGTAAAAGGTTTAAAAAATTGTATTTATGAAAATCAATTTAACTATAGTTATTGGCTAACTGTATCATAATCCACTAAATAGAATTAATTATATTAAATACGTTTCAACTAGCAATAATCGCACTTCAGTAGACCTTCATTGGTCATGTTAAGTTTATTCTGCCCTAACCCAATTAAAAGTTACCCATATATTTTAATCATTTTTCGATCAATACTTCCAAGCTTCGACGAGCTGTTGGAAATTGGTTGTATAAACATGCCATTTGGATATAGGTACAAACTGTGTAGCTGCATCATATCTAACCTAATAAAAGTAAGCAACGAATGAATTCCCCTCCAAAAATGTGGATAAAGCCGACATCGGATCTTGGGAACTCTCGGTTAACCCGAACTGAATCGTGGATATCGTGTAGGGCGTGATCGGAATACCTTGTTGTTTACTCACGCCGGCCGCCATCTTGGAGCTCCTTATCCGAAGTCATACCAAAAAAATTTTTATAAGTACATGGTCATTTTCATAATTAATAATAACGTTAATATGTCTCTTAGTATCTAATAAATAATATGTTTAATGACACATACATATGTTTTACATTATCATAGACTAATCAATAGCGACCACTACAGAGATTAAAAAGCATATGGTAATTTAAATTATAGTATTTCTGAGTTTATTTGAACCTTTTCCAAGTCAACTGCAACCCTTTCCAACAAGTCACAAGAAACCCTTTCCAAGTCAAGTGTAAAGGTGTGTGTTTTTCAATAATATCGTCCCCGATAACATAAAATTGGACCCCTGTGGGAAAGAAATCCGAAAATGTTACCATCTTCAATAGATTTTTTCTAGGGTGACAATTGAAATGGAAACGGTTACAATGGAAATAGATGGGGTGACGATTGAGTTGGAAGGGGTTGCATTTGATTTGGAAAGGGTGACGTTTGAATTGGGAAGGGTTTCTTGTAACTTGGAAAGGGCTACAGTTGACTTGGAAAAGGTTACAATTGACTTGGAAAAGGTTACGCTAGACTTGAAAAGGGTTTCTGGTGACTTGTAATGGGTTAAATTTGACTTGGAAAAGGTTCAAATAGACTTGGAAATGCTATAATTACATAAGAATATTAAAATATTGTGTACCTAAAAAGCATAAAACAACCACTGTCAATTTCTGTTAAGATCTAGGCTTCTATAAACATCGCGACGCCTTCAAGCCGAATAGCGATACCATTTTTGACAAATACCAATTTTCTTACACCTACTAACGTGTTTGGTTATTTATTTATTTTTTTTATTATTTTTTTTTTTTGGTTTATTGATCCTCACCTATTTAATTCGTGTTTTTTGAAAACTTGTAAACTCGACTGAATACTCCAAAGCCTAGCTACAACGGGACACCCTTTGCCACCCCCCGCCGGCTCCGAATCCCGTCCTTGTTGCGGCCACACCCCCGGCTCTAAATGTCATCCGGACCTGTTCCGCGGCGGACTACTTTTGCTCCAGACACCTTTCGCTCTCCGATATCTCCTTGCAAAGGTCGCCGCTCTTCTGGCCGGTCCGGCCATTTCTCTCTAACGGAACTCCATGCGGCCGATTGATAAATCACCCGCCGATCTACCTCGGGCTGCGGGGTAGGTACCTACCTGGGAAGGCTCCTCGGCCACCCGTCGTAGAAATGGAAATGGATACGGGCGAGCTCTCTAATCGATTATCCCCTGGTATGCGGATCGGATATTATGGTGAACTTTCTAGAAGTTAATTGCCGCAACAGTTGTATTTTAGACAGTAAAGGTAATTTACGGGGTATTAATGACAATAGGGTGAAAGGCTCTGGATTCTATGTTCACTCATGTTCATGATATCGTTTTTACCCTAGAACAGGGGTTAGAATTTTCATGGACATAGTGCATAATAATATATATATATATATATATATATATATATATATATATATATATATATATATTATTTAACTGACCCATTAAGAATAAGAATAAAGGCTCATCGAACCCGAAGGTACATTGCCGACATCAGCAATCACTCACTATACAGCTCCATCCACTTCCCTCACAAGATCAGCCCTCTGCGAATCCTCTCACCTTCGCCTAGGCCTACACTTCGGACGTTTTGCCCAGTGGAAAACGTTTATCAATGTTTTGAGTATTCGTTCGCAACTAAGACTAGCAATTTCGCACGCCCACTTTAACCGACGTGCGGCAATAACTTCTATTACGTTTACCAGGGACGGTTCACGTAATTCTGCATAGTCTAGCCGTCTAAATTATCCTTCTTCGACCCAAATATTCTACGCAGCACTTAATTTTCAAAGTCCTTAAGACGTTGCTAATCCCTTACAAGTAAGAGTCCATGTTTCCCACCCAAAGAACCTTCCGAAGAATTATAGTTTTGAGATCCGGAAATTTCAAGTTTTGGATGGGCTTAAAAGATATCTGGATTATACGCAAAAAAATTACAGCTTAAAATGTAACCCATTTTGAGGAAAAATTGTCACTTCACTAGGGAACTATTAAAACGATACATCATTCGAATTAATTTATATATCACCACCCTTTTCTAAGGGATGTTGATATATAGCAACCATAAGGTGGACTGCACAGATCTTAATTCTTAATGCTACGAAGAAATCACAACCAAAGTTTTAGGAATTTACAAATAAACCAATATATTTTTTATTGGGTAAAATGTTAGATAACATTTCAGCATGCTCAAATCCTTCATACATATATTCGCCTTTTTTTTCGCTGTATCATCCAACGGACAGGTAACGAAAAAAAAAATTAAAACTAATCAGCCTTGTTATTGCTTAGATTAATTAATAATCTGGCTATGGAAAAAAACTCTTATCGTATTATCTATTAATTAATTCGCACAGGAATAATAGTTGCAATTTTGATTGTATTATAGAAGGGTACAACATTTAATAGACTAATTAAGCAACCACTACAATACAATGGAATCAATATTAGAGGCAGCGTAAATCCATTTTTTTTCCTTACATTGTATTCAAATCACTATCGGCCAAACCCTAACGTTACTTTATCAGTTTGCAAATCGAAGACGCTTTATAAATATTAATCGACAGCTTAATAAATAAATATGAAATGGTTTTTTATTGTCCACGTTAGCTAAAATGTTGCAATAAATACTTGAAACGATATCTTTGGTGATATGCATTGATGTTAACCAATGTCCGGCTTTTATTAACAGAGTAACATCGAATACCTAAGAGATCCCATTTATAAATGAGACAAGGAAAAAAATAAATATACCAAAGGCACAATACCACAAAATTGCGTAAAAATTGTTCAATAACTTTAAAAATCTATATAAATAAGGATGAAAAAGTTTGTTTGTTTGATCTTTATAGAAATCTATACCATTTGTCCTAAATTCTCCAAATTTCGCTCAGTGGTTTTTTCATACCATGTGCGAACACCTGTCCATATTAAAATTGCATAACTTCAGCCAATCTCTGGGCCTATTCTTTATTGTGCGTTAAAAAGCGTTGCTGTCGGTGTGGAAAACCTGTTTGTGGAGACCATTATTTTAAAGTTTATTTTTCGTGTAATAAATAACTTGATATGATAATATTACTGAAGATCTAAGTGTTTACCCACAATAAATTGATCCTATAATTTTATTCTAAGTCAATTTCTTTTAAGATATAAAAACATTTATTTTTACATTTTTTTTAATTTTCCATTAATATATTTCTTCAATACGGTATTTTTTCCATTTTTGATATAACTTCAGTCCTGGTAAAATACTTTTATCTTTATAAAAGGAGTTTTAGCTAATTTTGGAGTTTGGACGTATGTGTGTTTGTGTGTGAAAGAGATTGGGTGCAGTGAGTAAATGTTCACTGCTCAAAGCTCACTGTTTTTAATAGTATTATCTAAAGACTGAATTGCAGTCTAAAGGGTCAACATAGTACATAATTATTACCGTGTACGTCTTGGAGGCGTACCACTACCAACAATGTATTGACACTACCACTCCAGGGTTAAATCAGAACGAAAATAATTATGAGATATTTCAGCATTTTAATAATAAATTTGATTTTAAAAATACAAACAAATAAAAGATTAAACGAAAAAAAAAAAATTAGGAAAGAAGCAAGAGTAGTACATAAGGCTGGAAATGGGATAATGATGGAGATGATAAGTGGGAAGCGAGGAGCAGAAAGGAGCGCTATTGAGCCTTGCCATTGCCCAGTCTAGACGGCATGCTCATTTCCCACTCAGCGTTCCACTTCAGCAAAGAATGTCATGCCAAAATCAGTCCGTTCCATTCCTTTAGGTAGGTCCTCCCTTCGGTATGAAGTAATATTCTACACCTTTTCCAACTGCTACATATAAGTATATATATATAATAAATCCATAAATTAATCCAACCTAACTATGGTAATAAATTGATGCTGAGACCGACACATAGATTTGGTTTCAGAGGCAACTACATTCTTTGATGCGACGAAAACCTCGAAGAAAATGGTGGATTTTCAGGAGAAAACAATTAGTAACCTCATTGGCTGATTAAATGTTAAATGTTAAACCAACCCTCAATCTCCAAGCCGAACATGTGTGCATATCGATTTTTTACTTTACTTTTTACTTTTACTTGCACTTACCTATATATGAAAAATATAGTAAGTGGAAGTAATGCGATCGTGAAAATTTTCGACTTCCGGTTTTCAACGGAAATACGCGTTTTGGGGTCCCCTGAGTCAAAATAACCAAGTCCCGCGAAATGGTCAGTGTGTCTGTGTGTCTGTGTGTGTGTGTGTGAACAGACTAGCTCAAAAACTATAAACCGTGCGAACCTGAAATTGGGTATTTAGAGTATGTATAAGCCCGCGATGTGAGAGCAAAAATTTCATCAAATTTGCTCAAAGGGAGGGGGTACTTTATTTAATAACTTTTTAAGTTTTTTTAGATTTTCTCAAAAACGGCTCTAACGATTTTGATTAAACTGAGTATTTAATCTATTTATATGCCCGAGATATGACTGTAAAGAGTTAATCAAAATTGATTAACCGGAGGGGGGACTGAATAAATTTTGTATCATTTTCACGTGTTTTTTTATTTACTCAAAAACGGCTTTAACGATTTTGATCAAACTGGGTATATGATGTATGTATATGCCCGACATACGACTGTAAAAATTTCATCAAAATTGATCAACTGGAGGGGGGACTTTACTTAATACATTTTGTACCATTTTCACGGTTTTTTTTATTTACTCAAAAACGGCTTTAACGATTAACAAAAATAAGATATGAATGTACAAAAATGTGTGACTTTGGGAAATGATATTTAGCAAAACACGTCAATTTCTAATCTAAGTAAGTTGGTAAGTGAAAGTTGTGTGTTGCGCGCACGCACCAGATTTTTTCTAGGGCACGAATTACTCAGAGAGACGTTCAACATTTTCATCAGATAACCATCAGCTAAGCAGCCCGCACAAAATTTTAATCAAACAAAAATGGGCTTGCGTCTCTCAGATCTACCAGAGAAAATTTTGCGGAAAACAGTTTATGTCAGCAAAACATGTAAAACGTGACTTAAGACTTTCTAATAATTTTAGAAACATTTCAAGAAAATTAGAACATCAACCAAAACTCACTATTTCCAAGACAGAAGTTAATCCTATATGATGTAATCCATAAAATCCCAGTATAAAATGATCAAGAACTTACAGACAACTAGGCCAACTAAGGCTGGACTAATGTGTATTATAGTTTTTATTTATCTATGTTTAATATTTGTTTGTTTGTTTAACGTCACTTTTTGCCACTAAGGCTAGGACGATGCTACAGTGGCGGTCCTAAATTTTGCCTATCCAGGTATCTTTAACGAGTACCTGAAATCGTACAGGCTCGGGACCTCCATTTTATGTCCTTTGCGAGGGACGGCATGGCAAAGGATTTTTTACTCCCATTAAAAAATGCTAGGGCCACTGCTGGGCGCGAACCTACGACCTTTAGTATTGTAGCTTGCCATGCTAACCACTGTACCACAGGTGACCCCCTATGTTTAATATAATCTGCTTTTAGATGAAAATAAAATTTATCAATTTCGTATCGTGTCCAATGAAATAGGTAAAATAGCTTTCACATTTCAAATTGACAACAAGGAAGGTTTTATATTAATGAGGATCGTAAAGCACCAAAGATGAAGAAAACCGAGTATGGGGTGTAAGTAGTAAGTATAATTTTTAGAAGATGTTGACTTTATATATTTATCTACATTTATAATCTATATTCGAAAGTTTAATATGAGTAATATATATAATAATTAATGCTATGGAGTAATACTCCCATAAGAGATGTTTAAAAATTTACTATATTATTTTACTTATAAATAAATAGAAGTAATCCTGAAGAAGTCATATGGCAGCGGGAATTGGGTAGTGGTATCAGACTCTATGTGGAGTGTCATCGAAAATACCAAGCCTAAAAACGGACTAATAATAGAGATTAGAAACATTTTGTGGCAATTAAAAGAGAGATGGAGTGATATAATTTTCTTATGGGCCCCTCACACTGCGGAATCACGGGGATAGCAGATAGAGCAGCCCCCCGCTCAGCGAGAATTCCCGGAGCCAATGAGGTAACAATACTAACTGCTATTCCTCTTGAGGACTTAATAATAAAAAAATAACACTTAAGAGAAAAATGTGGCAGAACAGATAGAATAATCAAGATGCTAAACTAAAAATCATGAAGAGGAATCCAATCAAGTGGACAACTTCGAACAGAAGGAACCGTCCTCTGTCGAATACGAATTGGACCTAGCGAATTTTCACATTCATATTTATTAAAAGGCCTCGCACCTCCAACATGCAGAATATGCAGCGAGGTAATTACAATAAGTCATGTCCTAATAGACTGTAAAGCTTTCAAGAATCATAGAAAAAATATAGCTTTGTTTTTTGCTTGTTTTGACGTCATTTTATGCCACTAAGGCTAATCGGACGATGCTACATTAGGTGTTCTAAATTTTGCCTATCCAGGTTTAACGAGTACCTGACATCGCAGGCTTGGGACCTCCTTTTTACGTCCTCTCCGAGGGACGGCATAGACACGGATTTTTTACTCCCATTACGAAATTCTTGGGCCACCTCGGGACGCGAACCCGCGACCTTTAGTATTGTATCTATGCTAACCACTACACCAAAGGTGACTCCAAAATATAGCTTTAAATGGTACATTGAAGGAAGCTTTAGGAGATAATGAAAAAACTGTAGAAAAACATTGGAATAATTAAAATCAATCAAATACTATTTCGAAAATCTAAAATTTATAAGCTGCCAACGACGCAGCAGGGTAGGGAACACAAAAAATAAAATTAATAAATTGAAGTAATAAGTATCTTTCAAAAACTTCCTATTAGAATAAAAAAGGAACAAACTTCGATAGTGAGGAAGCAGAATAAACGTCGAAAGCATTCCTTTTAAGAACTGTAGGAAAATAATCCAGAAGATATTTGAAAATGGGGAATAAAAAACATTTCAGCAAAATAATCCGGAAAACAGTGGCAGAGACAAGAAAACAGGCCATAAAAAGAAGATGAGTTGGGTGCGTATAACATAACCTCAGGACACTCCAGGGCCAGGCAACTTGCCAAGAACGAGGATGCGAACGGAGTATAGCGAGACAGCCGGCAGATTCCGCCCCGCCATAGTTCATAAATTTCTACGCCACCCCCTACTCGAACTAAACAGCACCGCCTGATCTACGAGGGTCTCTGGCGCGGTCGTAAAGACGAGGGCCCGGGACAATATTGAAGTTAGGCACCGCCTCCAAGTAAGTTCAAGATATTACATTACTCCTCCATTCTTCAAACCAGGCTCCTTCCGCTTACACATTATACTAGAACCCTATATAGTTCAGAAATTAATTATTAAATCAAGCTGGCAATTAAGAAAAGCGTAAGTACTCATGAACGGTTATTTGAATAAATAACTACCTGCCTAAGATGGACTCCAGAACTCGAAACTGAGAAAATAGGAGCATATTGTCTTACTCAATGAGCTAATTTTACCTTTAATGACTTTAGTAACAGTTTGTAATCGTTCATCTTGTACCTTAAGTTAATACTGAATTTCAGATAATTCACTACTTGACACGATGCATTGCATAAAAAATGGGTTACTGAGTAAAAAGTAATTTAAAAAAAAAATGACTAAATAATTTTTAAAATTCGTTTGAAAATTAATTACACTCTTAATTAGTAAAAATTCATTTGGAAATTAATCAACTTATTTAATTTTATTGCTACAGCAATGCAAAAAGTATAAAACTTTAAAATAGCTGACGGGAAATGATTATTTTGTCCTTAAAATGGATTTATATTTTTCCCTTTTTATCATTAAAATGAATATCATTAAAATGAATTTCTATTTTTGAATTACGTTTTTGGTTTTGGATATCGTTCGAAAATTGATGAAATTCTTTATCCATTTTTTTTTCTAAACTATAGCAGCAAATAAATACGTACACACGTGGACATAGTTTTTTTAAGATATGAGACTCATCTAAAAAAATTAAACTTTACAATAAAAATTGTTATGACCTGTTAAAAAAAGCACCACGGAACGTGACTAACAGAATTTCAGTTCATTTAATTTCCGGAAAAAAAAAAAAATTATGTTAGTAAGATTGTATTTTTTGATACTTTTATATTCTATTTAGTTAATAGCTTTAGAGTTGTTAACTTTGTGAGTGTATTGTATTCTCTTTCAGATTTATTCTATTTAAGCATTTCTGTAAATAAATCCTTTAAATTATTTATTTACATTTCAATTTTTTATTTTATTAAGTTTATAAAAAATAAATATTTACAATTAGATTTTTTTTTATTATTATTGATCTAAATATTAATAGTAAAAGAAGTGTTTACTTGGTGTAATCCTTGAATATTTATATAATAATAATGTTTAACTATTACCTGTACTCTTAGTACTTTTTTTTTTTATACAAAATATTTAAAATTGCAATTTGGTTTGTTTTAAATTGTCATAGATAATTATTTCATCAAGTATAATAACCTTGTATTGATTTCAATGCCCTCTCCATCAGCTTGGCATCACTGACACCATAACCTGACATACTTCAAAACTAGCGCTAAAGCAGGAGTAGGCATGGCTTATTTAACTCAGGTAAACTTCCTATGTTGTCGAGCAACCATAAGATACCATATATTTGTTACTACCTTTCATAGTACATGGTAACTGCAGCTATGGTTACATTGAAGGCGCTATGAGATGCTTGAGAGCCTCCAAATGAAAAAAGGAATACTTAGAATGGTCCAACATTGTTTCCAGAGCCGTGTAAAGGCTCCTTATTGAGCTAAAGCGGACATCAATGAGGGATAAGCGCTACAAGATAGCGAACATCAGTGATCATCAATGATTATCAGGATCGCAGATCTCACGGCAGCTGAATGACAAACAGGCCGGTAATGAGCACATTCGGATGCGGGCCCAACCGCCCCTGGCGTCCCGCGTCCGCTCCTCATGGCTACTCAATAATGTCAATCAGAACATCTGTCCCATGTTCGATTCTCGCTTCCGATCGCGATAACATTTGAGGGAAGATAACTGACTTGAATTCGTAGAGAAATACTTAAACCAGATGCACAGAGTAAAATCTGTAATACTCCTTGGATGAAATGATCAGATCAATAGTAAATAATCTGATGCGATGCGCGGAACACACATCTTTCACTTACTAACTTAGATTAGAAATTAACATGTTATGATAAATATGTAAACCCCATTTCTGAAATTCACACATTTCTCCACATTCATTTACTTATTTTTTTAGTATTTGCGGTATTACTTCGGATGAGGAGCTCCA
Organism: Aelia acuminata; assembly: GCA_911387785.2. NCBI lineage: Eukaryota > Metazoa > Arthropoda > Insecta > Hemiptera > Pentatomidae > Aelia > Aelia acuminata. Next base: position 23,452,397 of record OU426981.1, read on the forward strand.
AGATGGCGGCCGACGTGAATATACAACAAGGTATTCCGATCACGCCCTACACGATATCCACGATTCAGTTCGGGTTAACCGAGAGTTCCCGAGCAGATGTAGTCCAGTTAACCAACTTCCCCGATTCGTTATATAAATATGCCATTTGGATATAGGTACAAACTGTGTAGATGCATCAGACCTAACCTATTAAAAGTAAGCAACGAACGAATTCCCCTCCAAAAATATGGATAAAGCCGACTCGGATCTCGGGAAATCTCGGTTAACCCGAACTGAATCGTGGATATCGTATAGGGCGTGGTCGGAATACCTTGTTGTTTACTCACGCCGGCCGCCATCTTGGAGCTCCTCATCCGAAGTAATACCGTATTTGCTCTTTAAAGTACACTTAATTTTTTTACTGTTAAATAAAAGTTTTCAAATGTGATAATTCGTAAATGCAAACATAATACGCATCTGATTTTACAATTCTCTATTCAGTTGTTAAAAACTTCATTTAGTTATCATGGAAACAAATAATTTTCGTTATACATATAGGGGAGGGTGGGACACAGTGAGCGGTAAGAGTGACTCGAAACAATGTTAGCAGATTTACCCTTTAATTGTCTGACAGACTCCACGTGCTAAAATGTGGTTTTGTGGGTTAAAACTAAAATTTGTCTGATTTTTGTCTCTAGGTATGAGTAATTATTTCATTCAATCTGCTCTTACAACTTTTTCATTATGCATTTATCTCTACAGATTTTGTCGGACTTCGGCTTTCTTACCTCTTCACGTTCATCGTTGGAAGTTAAAGACATCAAAATGGGTTCCTTGAAACAAGGGCGTTCGGGGAACAATGAAACGTTTAACGAGTCCCACAAGTGTTTCATCGTGCCGCATGTGTTTTTCATTGTGCAATAAGCAGTCAGTTTTTTTTTTTATTTTCTTACATATGGGTGCGAAATTGAGAGCGGAACATTGATGAAACTCTATTAATTTTTAAAAAAATTCTTCCAAAGTCAAACTATCCTCTACCCTAAAGCAGAAGGCGAAAAACCAACTGGAAGCCGAATAAAGTTTTTTGGTTAGTTATGGTATTGTTTTTTTCAGATGTTTAACCCATGTCTGGGGTACAATGAAAAAATTTTTTTTGGAAAATAGCTGCTCGCGGTCAGACATGATGCATAAAATAATGTTTAACGCATTACTAAATAGGTTAGTTCCTAAGGTAACAGGGAAAAAATAAAAAATTGAAAATAAAGTCTTAGGAGAGGTGCCAAGGGTAAAAACAATTTCGGGTCTCATTGTCCCCACTTCCCCCAATGTATATTTCAAAACACGTTGACAAATCTTCCCCCATTAACAGAAGTCTTTAATTATAAACAATAGACTGTCATTAAAGGCGTACTGCGCATGCGTAGGCTATAGGCGGAATATTTTTTTTTTTTCGCCTGAATGTGTTTACTTGATTTTTGTCATTTATCTTCCCCATTTAAGACTCCTAAGAATACTTTTACAATGACGCATATACAAATGAAAAATAAAATAAAAATTGTAAGCGAAACTCAAGGCATAGCTGAGCACTAGAACCAAGAATAAATCTAAAAAAGTACTTAAGCAGTAAAAGGTGTTCGAAAAAATGAAAATAGAAAAATGAGATCAGTAGAATACAAAAGAAAAAGACGATCCAAATAAAACATGCTGAGTGCATTGTTAGCTGGCGTGGAAAGGACCAAGTACTCTTGTATGCACCAATTACCCTAGAAATGTACACGCACGGCATAACGAGAGATAAGCAATCTAAAAGTAGGTAATTAATGTTTTTAATTAAAATTAAAAAAAAAACTTTTTATCGTCTCAAGAACGAAACGCTAGCCACAGTAAAGTTAATTTTCCACATTATTATTTTGTTCATAGGTTTCTTTTAACAAACCTTATGGAAAAGGAACACAGTTAATACTTTAATTTAATTTTTTTAATACTTAAGTAAATTTTATGATAAATAAATATACACTTACACACGTTTATTTTTTTTAACGTCATTTTATACTAATGCGGCAACTTGGACGATACTACAAAGGGATTCCTAAATTTTGCCTATCCAGGTAAATTTTATCCATTTATTTATTCTAACTGATATCACAGGGGCAAAGTAACGAGTACCTGACCTCGCATATACTCGGGACTTCCATCATACCTACCTTAAGAAGGATGGCATAGCCAGGGATTTTTTTACTCCCTTTATAATTCCTAGGGCCGCCAGGCGGGCTAGGAACCCGCGACCATCTGTGTGGTAATTGTATTAATTGTATTGTAGTAATAGTAACTAACCACTACACCATTAACGGTCTTTTATTTTTCAGTTTTCAATATATCTTTGCTTTTTAGAAGCGAAATAAACACAACATCAACTTTGCAACCACCTAATATGATAACACCTTTTATGTTTTGTAAAGTATTTTCTCCCGATCTAAATCGAATCCTCAAAAAATCAGATATAACCTTAATAAATATTCATTTGATCGGTGCTTTGAGATAAGTCCACGAAGTACAAAAAACGCATTTAAGCCCATGCCAGGGTCTTTCTCAAAGCTATTTTTTTTTTTTTTTTTTGTCTGATATAATAGAAAAGGTTGGCAGATACAACTATGTATAAATAAAATCTCATTTTTAAATCTTTATGTATGTAAAAATCTCGTGTCACGATGTTTGTCGGAGGTAAAAATCAAAAAATACTCAACGATCTATATAAAAATTACGCTCGTTCTGGGTAGTTTTGTCCAAATTAAAAGATAGGATACTTTTCATTTCGATTATTGACCTCAATATTTTTTTTATTGCAAATTAAATGCTTGTTATACTACAACTGAGTGTGAATATTTGTAAGTTCTAAAAATTTCCAACACATAGCGGTGTAAGTTGATTCTTTGACAGAAAGCTTCAGGTTATTTCGATATTTAGGGTGGGTAAGCATCCAGTAGTCATATCTATTTTTCAGACTAAGAAAATCCGTGTTTTCCCAAGGGCAATTACGTGTAGCCTTTTCACGTACGGGGAAAACATCGAATCTATTTATTTCAGCAAAACACAGGTTAACCAAAATCATTGTGAACCTAATACACTACAATGAATAGAAATTGTAAATTCTAATTTTAAAAAAAAATGTAAATTATTATCGTAAAAAGTTATAAATTAACGTTATCTATCTCATTCATAAAACAAATTTTTATGTTTTGATCAGTAGTACTGTAAGAACATGCCTCATGGTTGAAGGTTCCTCTCGCTACTGACTCGCTTTTCATAACCTGTTTCAGGTGGAACCTACCGATATGATATCTCAAATCATCATGTGTTATATTATGACTTTAACTAATAATATTAGTAATATGTATTCATAATATACAATTATATTATGACAATTATCAATTATGACAAAAGATTAATTTGGACATTTTTTTAACCATTTATAGAGATTGTACTAAACCCTATTCCAATTATATTCTTTATAAGTTCCTTTTACATTTGTGTTATTTATATTTCATTTCGCTTCTGCTGAAATAATCTAGTAAGTGCTAAATGAATGTATCATTAATACTTACTATAGTCAAATATGAGATGTAAAAAATCTGGAGCTTGTGCGTAACTTTCATTTACCAACTTACTTAGATTAGAAATTGAATTGTTTTGTTAAACGCCACTTCTTAAAGTCACACATTTTTCCTCATTCATTTCTTAATTTTGTTTTTATTTACTAAAAAAATTTTTTTTTTTATTATTAAATAAAAGTTTCTACTTGTGATAATTCGGCAATGCAAGCATAATACTCAAAGTCCACCGATTTTATGATTCTCTATGCAGTAGTTTAATACTTCATTTAGTTACCATGAAACAAATAATTTCCATTAATTAAACAGAATGGCTTTAATTACAAACAGTGGTCAGTCATTAAAGGCTCAACCTATTTTATGAGTTGATATTTTTCTCTTTTTCTCCTCTATATGTTTACTTGATTTTTCAAATCGAAAAAAGGTAATAATTGGGAGAAAAAGGTATGAAATAAATTGCTCCCTCCGTTAGATAAATTTTAATGAAATTTTTGAAGTCATACCTCGAGCATATTAATACATCAACAATCAAGAAAAAATCTGGTGCGTGCGCGCAACACACAACTTTCACTTACCAACTTACTTAGATTAGAAATTGACGTGTTTTGCTAAATATCATTTCCCAAAGTCACACATTTTTCTACATTCATATCTTATTTTTGTTAATCGTTAAAGCCGTTTTTGAGTAAATAAAAAAAACCGTGAAAATGATAAAAAATTTATTTAGTAAAGTCCCCCCTCCCGTAGATCAATTTTGATGAAATTTTTACAGTCATATCTCGGGCATATAAATACATGAAATACCAAGTTTGATCAAAATCGTTAAAACCGTTTTTGAGTAAATAAAAAAAACATGTGAAAATGATACAAAATTTATTAAGTAATGTCCCCCCTCCGGTTGATCAATTTTGATGAAAATTTTGCTGTCTCATCGCGGGCAAATACTCTGAATACCTAATTTCAGGTTTGCACTGGTTTAGTTTTAGAGCTAGCGTGTCACACACACAGACCATTTCGTGGGACTTGGTTATTTGGACTCAGGGGACCCCGAAACGTGTATCTTCGTTGAAAACCGGAAGTAGAAATTTTAAAGTTAATAAAAAAATTTAATCCTTCTAAATTCTTTACCCAACAATTTTAAATTTGGTGTAAGGTTCTATTTTAAAAACCCAGTGAGTATTTAGATTAGCTGAAACGTTTTATCTTTATCAGTGAATTTTTATTTCTTCTTCTTAAAAAAAAAATAGGATATAATTTATTCAACGCGTTATGGCTACTGAGCCCCAGCAATGCGTGGCCGTGACTACTCGTGTTATAATTCCATCATTGAAGCTGGATATCAAAAGTGAACTAAGATTAGAATAATTTTGAACACTGATATATCATTGCTGATTGTTACAATAAAGGTGATGACTCTAAATAGAGTACCTTGCTATATAGTGGACCGTTAGCCGCCGGCGGAGGTCGTTACTCGGCGGTGCACTACCAAGGCCACGTCGCGAATTCCTCAGCAGCCGGGGAATGTCTGCTCCCCGGGGAACGTAGAGGGGGTACCCGGCAACAGGAATCTCATTCAGTCTCCCGCTAGTATATTCTACTAAGAGGGGGGTTATAATAGTAATACTAATAATTATTATTATATATATTATTTCAAAAAAACTATATTGAAAAATTAAGTATTATAACTGGGCCTACACATGTCCAATCCGACATTAGCTACAGGAATCTCATTCAGTCTGCCGCTAGTATATTCTACTAAGAGGAGGGTTATAATAATAATACTAATAATTATTATTATATATATTATTTCAAGAAAACTATATAGAAATAGTAAAGTAATATAATTGGGCCTATACATGTCCAATCCGACATTAGCAACAGGAATCTCATTCAGTCTCCCGCTAGTATATTCTACTAAGAGGAGGGTTATAATAATAATACTAATAATTATTATTATATATATTATTTCAAGAAAACTATATAGAAATAGTAAAGTAATATAATTAGGCCTCCACAATAATAATCCGTCATTAGCAAGAGGAATCTCATTCAGTCTGCCGCTAGTAAATTCTACAAAGAAGGATTATGCAAAACTGTTAAAAAAAAAAAAAATGAAAACCCCCATATTCTTGACAGAGTAAGATTAAATTAATAAGTAAAACTGTTTAAAGATTCGGCTTTTAATGAATCATTGTTAATGCCGACAAATCAGTGATGAATACATCCTAGTATAAGAGGCTTATTTAGGCAAATATGAGAAATATACGATTTGAAGTGATAGGATTGATGCAAAAATAATCTAAATTATACTCATTCCGATAATGCTTCTATGTGAGACATTAATGAAGAAGTAATGCAAATATCATTAATATTTATCCAATGAATTACAAAGAAGAAAGAAAGAAAGAAATTTTTATTAAGGGACATCTAGTCCCCTAAGAATAACAAAACATGGTCATATTCCAGAGACATTTGTCTGGCTAGTTTAAAATGAAAAAATAAAAATAAAATGTGTAGAAAGATCTATAGAAAAAAAATTATATAAATAAATCTAAGGAAACAAAATAAAAGACAGTATGAAAAAGAACATTTAAAAAATCGTATCAGCTTCTAAACTTTTGAGCTTGTAAAATTATTATAAGAATCAAACAAATAAGCACTCAATGCTAGTTAAACTATTTACATATTTAAGGAAGATTGATGATTAAAGAGGTGGAGAAATAATTGGGTCTTAAAGGAAGATATAGATGCAGTTTTACGGATGGAGATAGGTAAGGAATTCCAGAAAGTGGCAGCGCGGATGATAAAGATTACCATACATAACAGAACATCATACCTTATTTTTTCGCCACTTTCCGAAAGCATAATGTTCTTCTAATAGCATTCCATTAATCTTATTTTAAAAAGAATTAAACATTTTTTAACATGTCAACATCTTGTAATTTGCAATTAAACTGCGTTTTCGATTGTTACCTTGTTTAGAGATTATGAATTATTAAAAACCAAGAAACGTTTGGTTCTCCTAGCAATATTGAGTAAATAAAAAAAACACGTGAAAATGATACAAAATTTATTAAGTAAAGGGCCCCCTCCAGTTGATCAATTTTAATGTAATGTTGGCTATCGCATCTTTGGCATATACATACATCAAATACCCAGTTTGATCCAAATCGTTAAAACCGTTTTTGAGTAAATAAAAAAAACATGTGAAAATGATACAAAATTTATTAAGTAAAGTCCCCCCTCCGGTTGATCAATTTTAATGAAATTTTTACAGTCATATCTCGAACATATAAATAGACACACACATACACACAGACCATTTCGCGGGACTTGGTTAATTGGACTCAGGGGACCCCAAAACGTGTATTTCCGTTGAAAACCGGAAGTCGAAATTTTTCACGATCGCAATACTTCCACTTACTATATATTCCATATATAGGTAAGTGAAAGTAAAAATGATAAAAAGTAGTATTATCGAATTCTGAAATTTTGCTGTACAATGGTCTATGGATGTATATCAGGCCTGGTTCACCAGCGAAAAATAATGCACACGAAGCTACTATGTATAATGTGCATATGTCTATAAAATTATAAAAAATGAAATTAAGAAATTATTTCCCGTATGAGTCAATATGACTTTTAATGAATCTTTGTTAATGCCGATAAATAACTATAGAAAATTCCCTGGCATAAGAGGCTTATTTAGTTAAATATGAAATACATACGATTTAGAGGCTACATTTCCAATCCGACATTAGAGATCGAAGAATCTTCTACACTTATTATTTCTAAAAATTTTTTTTTTCTTCGGTACGCCATACGCCATACTTGAGGTTTCATTTTGAGATTTTCTTCCTTATTATAACATTACTTGTACTTAATTTGGTACCTAATTATGATATATGATTAACTAATATATAATTAAATTTTTATAAGTTATAGATATAAAATGATTTTCTTTTCTTTTTGAAAAAAAACATTGAAGGGATGTCGAAAGAGAAATATATCGTTTCAAAAAGAGTAGAAAGCCAATTCAGTACATAAGTATGTCACTGAATCTTTGACTGAGACCAAATTCATCTAAAATAACATTTTATGTAAAATATTTTCCATGTAGCCTTTGAGTTCTTGGCATTTAGAATTTTATGAGAGACTAAGAATGAGGTGAACTGGGTTTCTAATTTAGAAATATTTTTAAAAATTAGGGATGTAGTATAGACATATACGACAAAAAAGAATGCTATTTTGTCTGACTTTTTCTAATAGAGGGGGAGCAAAATTAAAATACCATATAATAAACGGATGAAGATTATGTATCAATTGTGTATATATTGAGCAAGGAAGTTGATCAACGCAATAACAATACAATGCAATAATATGGTGTAGCCGAACTCTAAATTTATTCAAGGTTCAGGTACCAGCTCTTTAAAGAGGCTGAATGCGCCACAATCCTGTGGGGCCAAGCTTGGTGACTGCATTTAAATTCTGAAAAATAATCCACAATTGTAGGCGATTTTTTAATTTTTATTTTTAGGAATACAATGGGCGATCATTTTTATCTCTGGGGTTCGCTAGATCTGCAATAAACAAAACTAGAGCACAACGTATTAAGATGAAGAATAAACGGTTACTGCAAACAATATTAAAGCTGTCTCATTGACTTCCTCAATCGTGGACGTGTCTTTCAGTCATGGACTTGATGGCATTATTTTTCTCTAGGACAGAAGTGCAATCATTGCGCGTGGGAACTGTAAAATTGACTACGCAGCATTGACAAACGGCCTTACTATACAGGGTATATAATTACTGATGGTAATTTCACTTATATATAACATTATTTTAATGACGTCATTCGTGTCTCGTTTTTACAACTTTCGCTTTTTAAAACAAAAATTCAACACCGTGTCTGCAATAATTTATTTTTTATATTTACTTTATTTTATTTTTTATTCCGCATGTAGCTTTGCACCTGCGCTGAGGCGAATCAAGCAAATTAGGTCACTGTTGTTTTTGACTTTGATTTTCTTGATGCATTGTAATTTACTATAGTGTGAGGTCTCTTGCCCACTGTAGTTTCAGTCGACGTGGAGGCTGACCAGGTAACATGGAGGAGGGAAGTGAATGGATGAGTGGGTTAGGATGATGTAGCGTTGGAGAGTGCAATGTTTGATATTTTTCTTATATGATTCGATAAAAGGTGCATTTGTGATTTTTCTGAGAGTTTCGGAATGTGAAATTTGTATTTTGTTTATGTGGATGTCTTTCGCGGAAACCTCTTTAGGAGATCTGAAAGTTGCTTGTACTGTCTGTTGAGTTCCATTTTTTTAAAATTTGGTGTGTATGTTCCGAGTGATTCGTTTGTCTAAGTACAGTCCAAGATATCTTACTAAATTCTTTGAAGAAACGGGGTCGTTGTATTATGTATTGTCACAGGTGGGCAAGTAGATTTTCTTAGAGAAAAACTGACGTGACTTGACTTGGTTGAATTATTTTGATTCTCCATTTCTCTAGTTAAAATAGATGGCTTTGAAGGGCGGAGGGTGCGAAAGTGGGATTTTGATGTGGGGGTGTTAAGGGATATCTGATGTGTAGACAGAATAGAGAAGAGGACTTAGTACAAGCAACTAAACACTACCTTGCGGTACACCCGCAAACTGAACAAAGAAGGAGGAAAGAGAAGATTTAACAGAAACACAGAAATACTGGTTAAGAAAGACAGAGCGAAGAATCAAAAATTCTGCAATAATAATTTTAAATTATCGAAATAATATAACACTGGGAAGATAACAGAAAGTGAATTATTTTTTTATTTAATTTTTGAATATCTGGAGAACTATTTTTTTACATGTAAGTCTATCGACAACAAACTCAAAAGAACAAACATGTTTTGTGAAACACTGAAGAAATCCCTCGTAGAAAATTTTATTATCCATTGAAAAGGCCGAAAGATTTTATCTTCTTGAATTCATATGGATCTAAACCTTCCAGAGTATGTTATGTATTATTAACATCCAATATTAAGTAATATTGGAGTTTTATTTTATTTTACATCATCCGTATTTACTAACTCTTCCTCATAACTCTCGGAAAAGTTTTGATCGCGACGACGGGCGTACTATATCTAGAAAATACAACTGTATCTTCTACTTTAGAGGAGTCCAATGTTAAACAATTCTTTAAGATAAGATGATAAATTACTAGGATTTTCAGTCAAAAGATTTTTTATTTGGTGGGCCTAGGTTTCTCTGTATTACTCTGGACTTACCTTTTTACTGAAAATCCTGAAAATTTATCATCTTCTACTGAATCGTTCTCGCGCTGTTCCGCAGATATTATATCATTGAAATATTTTCCTTCAATGCAATTTTGAATTTCATGTAAGTTAAGTGTTTACATTAAATATATTATATTAGCCTAAAGTTATAGAAGACCAATTAAGCAGTAAAGTATTTATCAATTACTATCCGTTTTTTCCTGTACAACTCGATAGAATTGAACAAGAAATGTACGATTAGAATGTAAGTTAACAATGAATGAGAGATAACAACCCATTAGCTGCAAATTGAGATAAAATAAAATATCCGCGGAGATCCGGTTAAGAGAAAGAGAGAGAGAGAGAAAGAGAGAGAGAGAGAGAGAGAGAGAGAGAGAGAGAGAGAGATGGAGAAAGACAGTTGAGAGATAGGAGATAGTTACGCAACGACCAGCTGCCCTTTACTGACCCAATACTTCCAACTTCCATTCACAGCGACCCAATTCCCAAGAGTTCGCTTATAGGATCGCTATGTTACCCACTTTATCCTTCTTATCTAGTCTGCTTGAGTAGGTTCGGGTCATTCTAAGGAACAGGATGGGTTGTTGGCTTTGTTAAAACTCGGTGATTTGTAAGTTGGACGTCATTAGCTACGAAATATTGTATATAAATTCTTAACATAATTTTCCTATCACATCGAAATATCGAACATGAAAATAGGTACTTTTCAATAAAAAACGAAAAAAAAACCTATAATGGTCAAAGGTTAATATGCATATTTTATGCGTTTTTTCATTCTAATTTTGTTTTTGAGGTGCTTACTGTTGTGGCATATGCAAAAACATAAGAATCCAATCCGAACAAAACTATTTTCACATTTAACTAATTGATATAGCAGTGATTCATCATAATAGCAATGAAAAAAAAAAAGTGTCAGTTAGGTTATATAGATTTATGTATTCACTCTCCCGAAAAATAACGTTTTTTATTTGAGATATAATATTGTTAGCGAAATCAGAAACACTTTAAGGTAACTTATCACTGAGTGAATATCATCTTCGAGCAGCCTGTTCGGAAAAAAAAAAAAAGAAACCTGAAAAACTGATCAGAGTTCGGCTGATCTAAATAAGACAAGAGCTTCTTGATCAGTTAGTTTACTTGTTCGCCTGTGTGTCCGGAAATGGCGCTTGTGTCGCTTTTGAGTTAGTTTTTCTGATGTCTTTACCTATCATAAGTTAGAGCGGAAGTCAGAGGAAACGGTAGTTCCAAGTCAGCCGTCTTTGTAATGAAAATTATTGTATTAAGGTGCTTAAGTGCGGTCAGACATCACTGTTTGCTCGACTTCACGTTGAAGTATAAATAGATGTTCGTTGTACGCCGGTAGGGCAAAGTTCGGGGTATTACCTGTTCGTAGTTAAAATTCGGCAGTGACCACTACTTGGTAATCGGCAAGTATAATCAAAGACTGGCAATAGCCCAGAAGCGAAACATCCAAAAGACAAAAGCGACCTACAATGTGGAAACTTTTAAAGATGATGGTTTCAGGCAAAGATTTACAGAAATGCTTCAAAACCATATCCAGGAAACCGCACCGGAAGAAAAATCAAGTATAGAGAAGAAATGGGACTCTTTGAAGGAATCTTTGAAAAAAGCTTCCGAACCTCTATTAACCACAACAAAGCCCAAGAGAAAGGATTGGTTCGACGAGGAGTGCCAAAAGGCAGTAAATAGTAGAAATGAAGCCAGAAAGAAATTACTACAAAGAAGAACCAGGAAAACATATGAGGAATATGCTAACCTGAGAGCGACAGCAAAGAACCTTTGTAGGAAGAAAAGAAGAGCCGCGGAATACGAAAGGATGGAAGAGCTATGCAATGCATATGAGAAGAAAGAAAGCAGAAAGTTCTACAAAGGTATTAAGGATATCAGAACTAATTTCAAATCCCAATCGAACCACATCCTGGATGAGAAAGGAAACCTTATGGCGGATATAGGAAGAATCCTCGATAGATGGGCTCAATATTATGAAAAAGAATTCGCCGGTTTTGGTTCTACCCTGTTGGTCCTGGAAGAAGAAGGAAATGGAGACGAAATAGTGGATCAAGAAGTCCCCCCGGATAGAGAAGAGATCGCAGAAATCATAATGCAATTAAGAAATAATAAAGCGGCTGGCATTGATGGCATCCCCAGTGAACTACTTAAGTATGGTGGTGAAGTTCTTTGGGAAGAGCTGTACCAAATAATATGGGATATATGGATGGATGAAAAGATGCCAAGTGAGTGGTCGGAAGCTGTTATCTGTCCTATCCACAAAAAAGAAAGCAAACTCCACTGTGATAATTACCGAGCCATATCCATCTTGAACACTGCATATAAAATCTTATCGATAGCCTTATGCCGAAGAGTGAGTACCTGGGCCGAAGGAACGATTGGAGAATACCAAAGTGGTTTTAGGTCAGGAAGATCCACAACGGATCATCTTTTCTCACTTAGGCAAATGCTGGAAAAGTCATATGAGTATAATGTAACTCTTCACCATTTATTTATAGATTTTAAGCAAGCTTATGACAGCATTGATAGAAAACAACTGCTGTTGGCACTGAGCAAGATGCATATGCCCAAAAAACTCCTGAATCTGACAAAAATGACTCTGACAGACACAAGATGTAGAGTTAAAATCCAGTCGCACATGTCCTACAAATTCAAAGTGGAACGTGGCTTACGTCAAGGAGATCCTCTTTCCCCAGTTCTTTTTAATCTAGTATTGGAATATGCCATCAGAAACATAAGAACCAAACCAGGAGGCAGCATTTTCAACAGATTGTCCCAGCATATGGCATATGCCGATGACGTTGTAATTTCAGCAAGATCGTTGCCGGCATTGGCAGGTGCTCTGGAAGAGTTCGAAAGAGCAACTAAGGTGCTTGGTATGGTTATTAATGTGAAGAAAACCAAATACCTAAAGACCACAAGAGATGGCGCTTTTAAGGAAGAAGAGGTCAAGATAGGTGAGCACTTTTTCGCAGCATGTAGGTCCTTTAAGTATCTTGGAGGGATTGTCACCCGAAATAATGACACAACTGAGGACATAAAGGCACGAATAGCAGCTGGTAATAGATGTCTTTATGCATTAAGTAAAGCTCTAACATTCAAAAACCTCTCCAGGAAAGCTAAGATGCTAATTTACAAGACGGTAATTAGACCTATGGTACTATATAGTAGTGAGACCTGGGTGATGACCTCGGCAAGTGAGAATAAGCTTAGAATATGGGAAAGAAAGGTACTACGGAAAATATTTGGACCCGTGCGAGAGGCTGATGAATACAGAGCAAGAACAAATCAAGAATTGAAAGAGTTATTCACCGAAGCGGACGTAGTACAAGTTATTAAGAAAAGAAGACTGGGGTGGCTTGGACATGTGGAAAGGATGCATGCTTCGAGGTTACCCAAACAAATGTTGTATGGCCACCCTGGAGGTTCTCGAAGAAGAGGTAAGCCTCGTAAACGATGGCTGGACGATGTGGAAGAGGACCTACGCCAGCTTAACGTTAGACGATGGCGTAACAAGGCTATGGATAAAGCAGAGTGGAACAAAGTAATGGAGGAGGCTTTGGTCCTCAATGGACTGTAACGCCACGCAGTAAGTAAGTAAGTAAGTTAAAATTCGTAAGGCGTAAAGGCACATTTAAGCTTCATATAAATTACATGTAAGACATAAGCGGACTAACTGCATTCTGCAAAATTCATCTCAAATTCAATGGTTAAAAACCTAATTCCTCAATGTTTTTTTGTAGCAAAAAATAAAATTATTAATAATGACCTTGATTCTACATATTGCACCTCAATGCAAGACTACAATAACTCGAAACATTGATTCAATGAAGGTGCGATATTTACCTAATTTGGCCATAAAAAGATATAAAAAACTCCGTGAAATTCAGACTAACTAATTTCAAACTTACCGTCAGTGTGAAAAGTGCCTCGGTACCTAAATGTGTATAACTTTATGAACTATCAGAAATATTTGGATTTTTCTTCCTGTACTACTTACTAATTTAATTTGTACATTACAACAAAATATCACCTACAAATAATCCTTAGAATTTTAATAACTGTATTTCGTGATAATAATAAAAATAATTTTAGCCCAAATATTCCTCTTTATAAATTCCAACAGGAACCTAGTCGAATGTTCATATACAATACTACCGAGGATTATCTACCTGATTTTTTTTTTTTTTTTTTTTACTACGCTGGTCCTGGATAGAAGTTGCGATATGTATTCAATTTGCCCCAAAAGTGATATAATCTTTCTACCATAAACTCCCTGAAATTCAGACTCACTAATTTCTAACCGTGTGTCTGTACGAAAAGATCCTCGATACCTAAAAAGTTGTAATCTAAATAATTTTTATTATGAACATTACAATAGAAAAGCACACTTTGCAAAAAAAAGGCACAAAATCTTAAGAATTTTAAAGAATTCTAATTTCTTTTAAATTCTTTAAATTATCATAAGCTTTTAATTATCATAAAATTTTAAATTATCATAAGAAGCGTTAATTTAAACTAAACAAAAAAACTTTTGAAATAATTGTAGCCCAAATATTCCTCTTTATAAATTCCAACTGGAACCTAGTCGAATGTTCATATTCATATACTACCTCGGATTATCAAACTGATTTTTTTTTTTTTTTTACTACGCTGGTCCTGGATAGAAGTTGCGATATGTATCCAATTTGCCCCAAAAGTGATATAATCTTTCTAGAATAAACTCCCTGAAATTCAGACTCACTAATTTCTAACCGTGTTTCTGTACGAAAAGAGCCTCGATACCTAATAAAATTTAACCTAAATAACTTTTAATATGTACATTACAATAAAAAGCACACTTTGCTAAAACAAAGCAGAAAATTGAAAGTATTGGGAGAGCAGAGGTAGCAATATATCAGAAATTAAACATAGCAGAGAAAAGTGGAAAACAAGTTTTAGGATTTCTAGGAGGGAAAACGTGAAGCTTTGCCGACTTAGAATCGTACATAGCCAATTCATCCTTCCCTATCTCCAAAGTAATAACTTATGAAAAATGTTGCAACACACGCCAGACCGTAAAACACCTGCTAGTAGAAAGCCCCTATATATATATATATATATATATATATATATATATATATATATATATATAGACAGAAAATGAACCTCCCGAGATCCCTAGGAGGGGCAATGAGGGACAATGAAGAAGGAGTTACAACATTATTTCAGATTTTGAAGAGCACAGGACACTAAAACAGAATTCTAATATAGTTATCGACGCCAATGATCCAAAGGCGCTTTTGTTGAAAACTAAAAAAAAAAAAAAAACTGTAAAATAATTATTGAAATAATTTTTGCCCAAATATCCCTCATTATTAATTTCAACAGCAACCGAATCATGTATACACTATCTTGAATTATTCGTGTTTTCATTAATGCGTTAAACAGCAATAACTCTTAGGTATTTTTTTTTTACAAATCCTGTTGTAGAATTATACTAAATAATAATTCTGGAGATAATACATGCAAAACGATACGGCGAAGACACTCCTTCCTGGGATATCCTAACATCTCGGTATAATCAGAGAGCGGCGGTCGAAGACAAAGAAGTGGAGGACCCGCTGAGTTATTGCGGCGCTAACAGGAGTTCCCCCGCCTTCCAATTACGGCGCCCCCCCACTCCACCGATGGGGCCCGTAGCCGAATTCCAATATGGTTTAGTCACTTCTTTTTTTTTTCCTTTAAAAACTTTTTTCTCCCTTATTTTTTTTTATTTTTTCTGCTATTTTAAAATTATCTCGAAAACAATGATCGCTTCTCACAAAGCTGCCATGAATTTTAAGGTGACAAAATAATGAGGTCGATGAATTCACGCTAACATTCGAATTCACGACAACATTCAACTTCATCAGAAAGAAAAAAAAAAGAAGAAAACTATACATTTATATGAATACCTAAACTACTAACGCGGCAACACCAATCCAAACCAATCCAACAAAATATAAGTTACGCATATTTACCTTAAAATTGTTCGAGGTCTGGAATTCATAAATTAAAAAGGAAAAAAAAAATAATTCTAAGAATCTGTCAAGGACGCACGATAGGTCAGTTCCCTACTAGTTGTTGAAAACTTCATATGGTTCCCATGAAACAAATGATTTCCAATTAATGAACAGAACAGCTTTATTTATAAACAATGGTCTGTCTTTAAAGGAGTACTCCGCATGCGTGGGCTCAACGTGTTTCATGAGTTGACGGTATATTTTTCTTTTTTTCTCCTGTATCTGTTTCCTTGTATTTTTTTTTCATATTTGATACTTAGCCATTTCTTATTTTTAGGGGTAACGAGAGACAGTCAATCCCTTCCTCATTTAAGCCCCCTCAGAACATTTTAATAGTTATAAAGCTTATCTGATATTAAAGAATACTTGATTCTAATTAAACATGACGAGTTTAATCACAATCGTTGAAAAAAAACGTAAAAATTAGACAAAATTCATTAAATAAATTTTTATTTACACAGTTTTATAAAATTAAAAAAAGACTAAATATAAGGAGTGAAGGACTAGAGAGTTTGTCTTGTTATGAAGCTCGAATAATATAACTATTATTGTGTTACAATGTCGTTACAAGTTGATACTTTTTCTTAATGCATGCGTGGGCTCAACGTGTTTCATGAGTTGACGGTATATTTTTCTTTTTTTCTCCTGTATCTGTTTCCTTGTATTTTTTTTTTCATATTTGATACTTAGCCATTTCTTATTTTTAGGGGTAACGAGAGACAGTCAATCCCTTCCTCATTTAAGCCCCCTCAGAACATTTTAATAGTTATAAAGCTTATCTGATATTAAAGAATACTTGATTCTAATTAAACATGACGAGTTTAATCACAATCGTTGAAAAAAAAACGTAAAAATTAGACAAAATTCATTAAATAAATTTTTATTTACACAGTTTTATAAAATTAAATAAAGACTAAATATAAGGAGTGAAGGAGTAGAGAGTTTGTCTTGTTATGAAGCTCGAATAATATAACTATTATTGTGTTACAATGTCGTTACAAGTTGATACTTTTTCTTAACCTTGTTATTATTTCAGTTTATGTTGTAGTACAATATTGAGTATATTAAACATCGGTCAAGCCTATAATAGATTATAAAATGCGAACAGCCAAAAATACTAAACTAGTTAACACTAAAAAAAAAATTATTCTTTAAATCCCACCAAAAAATCTTTTCTGAACCAAATAAAAGAACCACAAGAAAGCGAAGATGTCCCCAGTGGATATGGGCAACTAACAAAAAAGTTTGGAATGCACTTTTGAAATTTAAGTAAGATCTAGCTATTTCATAGGAAGGGTACACATTGACACATTTAAAATGACAATCTCTACTACATATGAAATAAGATGTATAGTAGAACTTCTAATTCAATTTAAACCACCACTTTTTTTATTATCACTAACCCTGATGAAGACCTGAAATTTGTGTCGAAACGTCGCCAGCATTAAATAGCAACATTAAAATAGATAGGCATTACGTGTCTTTTGAGCGCACCACCCAACCATTTCCACTTCAGATAATTTAATTATAACAATGACAATTGTTAAGTGATTACTTACGAAACGTCAGAAATCATTCATCATCGTCAAGAAGCAGGTGACATACCTGAAAAAATAAGAAAAAATAACATTAAATTATGTACCTATTAGCAGTTATGCAGCATTAATCAATAAAGTATTAATAATTAAATTAAATTATATATATATATATATATATATATATATATATATATATATATATAAAATTTAATTTCTCCGATCTTTATTAGGTTTATTTGTTTACGATTCAGCAATGACACAAAGCAATAATTTATGGTGTCTTTTCTAGTTTTTTTTATTTGAAGCATTCAGTGCATCGATAAGAAAAATTGGAACTTTCTCTGAACCAGATGATTACCGAATAAATTCGTAAAAGAACCATTACAATTGGAAATCGGTTAGGGTAAATTTTGATCGGGGGCCATTCGTTGCTTTCCACTCATTACTAAGACTCATTCTCAGGCGATTATTTAACTTTCGAAAGAGGGCTAATAAGGTATAACAGAGAGGGATGCATAATGAGGGACACAATCAGTTAGGAGGGGGTGACGGCCAAAGTTGGCAGGAGGAAGACGAAGATGGTCCTTGGACGGTAGGGGATCCCATTTGGTAGGGATGACTCGCCGATGTACAGGATATGAGGAAGCTGATTTGTGAGCGGGCTCTGACCTCATCTTTCACAAGGATGGCGTTTCTCTCCGGTCCCTAGGGAAAGTGGCCGCAATCTGCCTTAGAGCTAAGGGGGTATAGTTAAGGGAATATGGATTTGTTTGCTTAATCAATGCAGAACATGAGTGATAAGCGGAATCGTATCATTACAGATGGTGGGCATATAATAATCATCCTCAATAAGTTGAAAAAAAATATATGTGTTACAGGACTTATACATTATATATGTATTGATAACTTATACATTATAATTATACATTCAATTTTTTTACTTCCACTTTACCTATATATGAAGTATATAGTAAGATAAGGCAATAAAGTATTGCGATCGTGAAAATTTTCGACTTCCGGTTTTCAACGGAAATACACGTTTTGGGGTCCCCTGAGTCCAAATAATGAAATCCCGCGAAATGATCTGTGTGTTTGTGTGAACAGACTAGCTCAAAAACTATAAACCGTACGAACCTTAAATTGTTTATTTGGTATATGTATATGCCCGCGATGTGGCCGCAAAAATATCATCGAAATTGGTCAAAGGGAGGGGGTACTTTATTTAATAACTTTTTAAGTTTTTTTCTACATGTTCTCAAATAGGGCTCTAACGATTTTGATAGAACTTGGTATTTGATGTATTTATATGCCCGAGATATGACTACAAAAATTTCATCAAAATCGATCAACCGGAGGGTAAACTTTATTTCATAACGTTTTTCCCCATGTTTAAGTTTTTTTTTTGATTTTCTCAAAAACGGTTTTATGATTTTGATCAAATTCGTCATGTGTAAGGAAAATGAAGCCTTCGTTAATATCAGGTAAGCTTTGTTTGTTTGTTTGTTTGTTTAACGTCCATTTTTATGCTACTTAGGCTAATCGGACGATGCTACAGTGGGAGTCCTAAATTTTGCCTATCCAGGTATAATTAGGATAGGGATCTTTAACGAGTACCTGACATCGTACAGGCTCGGGACCTCCATTTTACGTCCTATCCGAGGGACGGCATAGCTAAGGACTTTTTACTCCCATTAAAAAATCCTAGGGCCACCGCTGGAATTGAACCCGCGATCTTTAGTATTGTAGGTTGCCATGCTAACCACAACACCACAGGTGACCCCATATCAGGTAAGCTTTATCATTATTAAAATGTTCTGAGAGGGCTTAAACGGGGAAGGCGCCTTTTTTGTTTTCCTATAAAGTTCGTTTTGTTTATATAGAGAAATGCGCCTAAAAATAAGAAAAAAAATAAAAATTCCGTCAACTCAAATAACACGTTGAGCCCACGCATACGGAATGCGCCTTTAATGACAGGCCATTGTTCATAATTAAAGCCGTTCTGCCCATTTAATGGAAATTATTTGTTTCATGGTAACTAAATGAAGTTTTCAACGACTGCATAGAGAATTATAAAATCAGACGACTTGGAGTATTATGCTTGCATTGCCGACTTATCACAAGTAAAAACTTTTATTAAATAATAAAAAAAAATAGTGTTTATAGATCAAACAAAAACAAACATAAGAAATGAATGTGGAAAAATGTGTGACTTAGAGAAGCGGCGATAACCATAACGCATAAATTTCTAATATAAGTAAGTTGGTAAGTGAAAGTTGTGTGTTGCGCGCACGCACCAGACTTTTTTATTTCTAAATTAAACCAATTAGAATTCTAACATTACTAATCTAATATCCTGTCTTATAATTTTGCTTGGTATTCAAAGAAGAGGTTTTAAAACTTTATGTAACCAGAATCGAAAGTTTTTCCGCTTGCATTTTCAGATACTAGATACTACTTCGGTCTGCCAGTAATCAAATCTAACGTAACACAGAACCACCTACTAACAATCATACAAGAATTTTATTATTAATTACCGTAGAACATTTTTGATGGATTGTCCCTGATGTCAAGTAACGAGATCTGGTGAAATATTTGAAGAAAGGTTACACATTCTATTGAAAGACGATGAACATATACGATTATTCATAATTTTGATAATATGTTATTGGAAAAAACAAATACCCAAACACCTTTAAAAGTACAGGCAAAATGCAATCAATAAATAAATATAAGAATTCTATTTTATCATTTTTTAAATGAATTTAGGGGGTTTATATCCGATAGTCCGATTTGAATTTCATAAAGTTCCAAAATTTCACAAGAACTGTTCATTCAATTTGGATAGGGTATGTAAAAAATATAAATAAATAGTATATTTCGTACCAAGGGCCGAAAGTGGGCGTTTGCCGTCCCCAGATATTTTTTGACCGAGACGTAGTCGAGGTCATGAAAAGTTCGAGGGCCTGCAAAAGCACTTTGGCCCGAGGCACGAACGCTATTTTTCACCATACTACAATAAATATCTATTAATACGATATATCATTAATCAAAAACAAGATTTTCTTTTGGTTAAGTGTACCTCTTTGTTAAAAGGTTATCTTGTGGTTATGGTGACATGATGAATGTTTAATGTATGGATTGTTTTACGTTATGTTATTATCGTCATACCTATCTTTTGATTTTGCTGGTAAGAAATCTGCTATGATTTCTTTTGCTCTTCTATTTATAGATTCTGATATATTATTAGCCATAATTACTAAATAACTAAACAATAATACGAGCAAAACAAACTTATGTAATGTATATAATGAAATGAATGAATTAAAATAATAAACAGCTGATTTTGCGGCACTAGGGGGAAATATTCATTTTCGGCCCCAGGGCGGCGAAGTGTAGCTTTCGGACCGCAAATTAGGTGTGTAAAACAGGTGATTACATCGTAGTATGGTGAAAATAAAATTTATCGAATTCAATCCAACACTTTCGATTGAAATTGCGCAACCGATTGAGTTCGTTACTGTAAGGCCTGGGCCCAATTGAGAATAGTAAGTAAATAACAAAAATAACATTGAGTGGTAAATAATAAAATAAAATAAAAAATACCTACTTTTTTGCTATATAAAAAATTATGTCATGACGTACACAAAATAAATTTCATTTTCAAAATATGGAAATTGGTGACATTACGATCGAAATGTAAATTTTAAAATATACAACGAGGGACAATTACAACTTTGCTCACTATGCAACCGAAAAGAAATTGAAAATAATTTTACAGCGGTATGCCACCATTTCCGTGTCCGAATTCCGAGTAAAATGCTTCTGTAAGACTATTCTAACTATTGAAGAAGTTATTGAAATATTAAACAGTGAAAACTTCAATTCGTTGATAAGATACTGAAAATTAGCCTGTCATTACAGAAGTAGATTGGTAAAGTAAAAGATACACCTATGTTTATTTACATTAATTTTAAATATTAGGTTCATGTTTTAATGAAAGGCAACTAACTCTGGCTGACGATCACAGTGGCCAATGCCACAAAAATGTTTTATGTTAACAAAAACTTTTAAATGGAAATGAGAAAATAAATGAGAGGAAATAAATGAGAAAATTAAACTTTTATTATTAAGTAAATAAGAATTTATATTAGGGATATGACCTTTAATGAGACGAATACTTTTCTGCAAAATAATTTCAATATTAAAGAATACTTTAGGAAAAGTTTCGACTCTTAAGTGGTTTCGTATTTTCCCAAGCTGGTGGCACTGACAGCATTTCCTATAATAGAACAGAGAGACATACAGCACTTTTACTATAAAGTGGCGTCTACTGATGCTACTGATGTATAAAGTTATGAATCCTTTTCCTTCTAAGTTATGTAGCCGAGTATTTTTAATATTTTTTCCAGGCTACCCTATAGCACCGCTTTTTTCAATAATTTCTAATATTATTATTTTAGAAATAATTTCTAAAGAAGAATTCAGAAAATTCATTCATAAAAATTTTTTTTAGGACGGAGTAACAAAATGGAATTTCTCATAAAGATGAGAATGTATATCCTTGACTTTTCATTGGTGTTTTGCCATATACAATGTTTTCGCTATCTACACTCACTCATCCCTAAATAATGTTGTGCGCAAAGTATATCACACTTCAACGTCATCACAAACGTACTTTGTAATCCAGTCGTTAAAAAAGATTAAATAGCGGGATCGACGGTGGCGATTATTTTTTTTATTTTTTTTTTTTTTGCTACATACTTTTATTCGTACCTGTCGCAGCTAAGCGACAATCAGCAAATGTGAGATAAACTGCTGTATGTTGGCGTTTTAGGAATGGGGGAAGATAGTGCCCAGCAGCACATCATCCCGGTCTTATTTCAGAGAGGTCTCTCATCCAACTCCTTTTCACTCAATCCATTTCAAAAATAAGCCTATGGTTATGTCCGTGTAATTTAATATGGAAGCCAGAATAGAGAGTCCTTATTTCTTCGTCGATAGTTGGTAGTTGTAAGTCGGTATGTAGTGTTTTGTAACTAACGTACAAAGGTGCGTTCGTTACTAGTCGTAAAATTTTGGATCGGAAGGTTTGTAGTTTTTGTAAGAGTGTCTTTTTTGTAATTAATAAACTTGAAAATGTGTTAAGAAATTAGTTAAATGAAATTCCCAATTTTTCTTTCCAAAATCAAAAATTCCGTCTCTAGATACTAAAATCTAAAAACGGTTTCTATTATATTGCCAACGGAATTCATTTCAGAGTCCAAATATTTTTTTTTTGTAAAGATTGTTGGCACTTACAGCCTTTACTATTTACATATCTCAATTGTTCAGATTATATTTCGTACTACATCCTCCTCGCGATTCCTCCGCAAACCCTTCCCTTCCGATCCGGGAGCTGACCCTCGGCTCGGCTGGAGGAACTGGAGCAGGAGGAAACCCGATCGCGGGCTACTTTCTCCAGGCACCCACACCCAGCTCAGCCGCACTCCCCTGCATTTTTATCTCCATCTAATTTCTCTACGCCCCATTAATAAGGTCCACAATCCGCCGGCCCCATCAAGCTCTCCTTTGGTTTCTTCTAATTGACACATTCTGTCCGAGTAGGTTTTCTCCGCTATCCGATCCCGTCCGGGTTCTGTGGTCTACAAGGCTAGGAGCGGCCGGAGGTCCAGAGAATTCTAAATGAAACCGGAGATTGATAGGAAAAAGTAACATCCTTAATGAGTCCAAGATTCCGAATAAATATAAAAATATGAACCGCAGTTTACCAAACAACTGCAGACAGAGCACTGCTATGAAAAACAAACAGGAGTCGTACGTGTAAGTAAAGTGCACAGGTGGAAACAGAAGTGATCCCTGTCCCTATGTGACGGAGTGGCCATGGATGGCAATCTTAAAGATATAACTCAGTGAGTTACTGGTAGAGTACCGGTTCTCGGTAGTGATGTAAAACTATCGATAGTCTCCCTTATAGTTGTTTCGATAGTATAAGAAAAACATTAGTGTCAATAGAGGATGGGTTCTATTATAGCCAAAGGTAATTTTTGTTAATATAAAGTTCGATAAAAACTGAAAACTATCAAATAGTCAAGGAAAATGGATTTAGGGGAAGTTAATGCCAACCCTCTTTAAGTAACCACCCGGAATCCTCATCCGTCGACGAAGTTGATTTATAAGGTACAAGATGCGACAAAATTCAGAATTCGAGCATGTGGATTATCATCTAGATCTACACTATGTAGATAAGCACTTTTTGTTAGAAAACTAAATAAAATTACTCTGTAACATTTTATCTTACATTTAAATTAATTATATAGCACTCGGTGCTTAAAGGCAGATACTTAAAGGCAGCTATTACTACTTCTTCCTTTTAAAAACAAAGTGATCGATAGTTGGAAAACTATCGATAGTAATATCGATAATTTTACATCACTAGTTCTGGTAGCATTTGACTCTTCATTAATCCCTCTCCTATCGTGTAGCTGGAAAGGCATAATAGGGAAGGGCAAAACACGAAATATGAATTCAAATTAAAAAAGTTATATTCTGTATCTGTTCTTTGCACTATAATCCATGTTTTTGGGGTCACCTGTGGTGTAGTGGTTAGCATGGCAACCTGCAATACTAAAGGTCGCAGGTTCGCGCCCAGCGGTGGCCCTATGGTTTTTTAATGGGAGTAAAAAATCTTTAGCCACGCCGTCCCCCTGATAGGACGTAAAATGGAGGTCCCGAGCCTGTATGATGTCAGATACTCGTTAAAGATCCCTATCCTAATTATAACTGGATAGGCAAAATTTAGGACTCCCACGGTAGCATCGTCGGATTACCCTTAGTGGCTCTAAGTGACGTTATACAAACAAACAAATCCGAAATCCGTATGGGTACTTCGGATCATCGACAGATCAAAAAAAGTTTCAGACTCTCTACAGTTATATAAAATGGAAAAATACATAATGAAATATATAAAAATGCACCATAACTGTATCCATAATAATAGACAAAATCGCTGAAATAAATAACGTATTTCCATTGAATTAAGTATTTCCTATTACGGGATAGGAGCAAAGAACAACTTCGATTACCTTAAAATAAAATATTTAGGATTGAAAAAATATTTAATGTATATTTGATTGAGCAAACTAAATAATGAACCTCCGCGAGACTTTATTCATGTTCTACATTTTTCTAAAATTATTTAAAAAATTAAATGATTTTTAACATTCCATCTATAAAGCTATAGTTTAAATTTAAATCAACTATGGTACTATGGTACTAATCGGCTAAATTTTGCCTCTTCAGGTTTTATTAAAATAGAGATCTCAAAGGAGTGTCTTATATGTCTTATATGAAACCCCGGGTCACCAGGCGGACTACGAACACGCGAATGTGTGTGTAGTAGTTGGCTATGCTAACCATTACACCATAGGAGACTCTTTTAGAGACCTACGATGTAACAGTTTCATTGAGATTATATTTTATAAAGATAGGTACTGAGACAAATCTTTGGAAATTTGTGTATATAAATGGCCAATGGAGAGTGAGAAACAGCAGATAGCTACGGGAACTCTACATTGAAACTGACATTTGAAATCTAGCCGTATAAGATTGCTTGGACTTGTAGAAAGGATAGAAGAAGAAAGAGTCCCAAAAAAACTGTGAAAAAACGGCAAACCAGGGGGCATGAGAAGGAGAGGAAGGGCACAGCCTGCGATGGATAGATGATCTGCAAGCGATGGGAATATGTTATTGGAGAAACCGAGCTGCAGACAGGGAGGATTGGAGAGGCATTGTCGAGGAGGCCAAGGCACTACAAGTGCTGCAGAGCCAAGAGGGAAACAATTAGTCCATAAATATACTGCACGAACAGAGCAATGAATGTTATAAAGAAAAATCCTTCAAAACCTTTTTCCTTATTATGTTAACCGAGTGAGAACTTTCTCAGTGGACACCCCGCCGTATCCTGAAGATAAGATTAACAACACGATTCGCAAGCAGCGGGGGGCGGTTTTCCTCCTTTCCCACATCCCCAAGGCTACAGGAAAACATCCTCTACAAGATAGTAAGTGTGGCCGAACAAACATGCATTCCCAGGATAAATAAATATTACCTGATTGAACATTAGCACGCCATCGTCAAATATTATTTTGAGGTTATTAAAACCACTAAATGTTACTAAAGCAGAAAAGGAAGGACATCGTATATTTTCGTAGGACATCGTATATTCTAAAGATAGCAGAACAGCTTGATTTAGTTCGCTGAATGGGTAAGAGCAGTCAAAGGTATGAATGATAATGAGCCATCCCGCACAGTGGTCCAACCTGGGAAAAAACCTCATAAATGAAAGTAGCCCAAACCTATTTTTTTCTTGGTTTTCGAATACTTAGATACTTGTAAAACAATGGAAAGAATATATTTTTTTAACTAGTTCAAAATTAAAATTTGGGTGTACCAGTAAAATCGAACTTTTTAATTATTAAAAAAAATGGTACTTTTCTACCAACATAAAAAAAAAATTCTACTCTGTATAAGATTAACAATAAAATATTCTCCAATACATCAGGAGTATGTCATATATATGTGCACTGTTATGGACTAAACATGTTTAAATAATAACAATAGTTAGAGAAGAAATTAATTTTCAAAATCGTTGCTGAAATAAGTATGATTTTTTGACTTTGTTGGTTTATAAAAAGCTTGCGTTACGTTGCGTTACGGTCGCAATGGTTTAATGTGTAACTGTAGGTAGTAGGGGAACTGTGGTAAAATATTCAGCGCCAACTTCGGCCAACTTTGGGATTTATAAGGATTTAAACATTTCGCTAAGGTGAGAATGGCAAGAAACTATGACCTTGGGGAGGAGCTATTAGTTAAGAAAAATCCTCCTATAGGTCTCTATGGTAGGGGGACTGGCTTAGAATTAAAATAAAATAAATCACACGTTATTTTCATTTTAATTCTAAAATACTAATATAAAATAAAATAATTTTAATTTTAATTCTAAAATACTAAAAAAAAACTGTTTTATTTTGTATTTTAAATAATCAAATAAACTACAACTACAAGTAGGTTGTTTGAAGTTGCATTGTTTGCTTATAGTGTATGGTGACCCTTTGCACTAGAGCTCTCACCCCTGAAAATTGAGGCGGTACATTTATTTCAGTTTGATGCTGTTATTGTTGCAAGTTTTTTGAAAATCCTTCATTAACCCCGCAAATTATAGGGATAAATGAAGAATTAATTATGAGATTAAAAACAGTACTAGATGTGATTTACTCTCTGTACCCGATTGATACTGCAGCAATTCGCAAGTATACAGCGGAAACGGCTGAGATGGCAGCGACTCGGTACCCCTGGTACTATCTATCTCCCATCGACCGTCCACAAAATTCTTTTCCATGTAGCAGACATGATTGAGCATGCAGCTCTTTGTATCTGTTCCCTGTCAGAAGAGGCTCATGGAGAGTAGGAACAAAAATTATAAGCAGTACAGGGAACATCATTCCAGGAAGATATCTCGAGTCGCAACAAATGAAGATGTTTTCTACCAATTATTTGTAACAAGCGTCCATATATTACGGATTTAAGACCAGTATACAAGTGTAAAAAAAAAAAGAGCTAACCGAGGAAGCATACAATTTATTTAAACAAGATTAAATAAATATATCCTATTTGTATTATTGTACATAAAATTGTTAAATAAAAAAAAAATCTATTCAAATTTTTATTTTCCACGTCAAATATTAACTTCCTCTGATGCTCTGATTTCGTTGATATTGATTTCATTAGATTCCGCTCCTCAAAAAACATATAAGACTATATCAAACACGAATTTTTGAAATTTTTGACTTTTTGACCTCGAATTTGGACTTGATCTGGTGGTCCCATTGCACTGATTTTGATTTCATTAGATTCGGCACCTCAAAAAATCAATACTCGTGTGGTTCCAAGCCGCTAGCAAAGTAATTATAATAGATATTAGGTTTTTCCCATTTTCAGCGTTTTTGGACCACTGTGCCCCGCTCCCTGGGAATGAAATCGGAAAGGTAAAAAAATTAATAAATTTCTAGCGTAATCAGATCTCGATGAGTAGATGCAGAATACGATCGATAGCAATTGGAAAAATCTAAAATTAGAGAGGAAAGCGCGGATGTATTTTCAAAAACCTTTAGATTTGATAAAAATGCTCAGGTAAGGCTTGGGTAAATAAACATGCTAAACAAAAAATGAAATCGTTTATCTTTTTCTCCTCAGTGGGTAAGTAATTACTTTCCCCAAAATCCGGCAACCATGCATATCTGATATGGGAACGCAGCTACATAAATAAAAAAGGGGACAGGAAGTTGGGATCGAGGGACAGCGACGTTGGGAAGAGGGTCCTCCTCAGCGTGGAATATTTTCGGTAATTGTGATTGTATGTTGATTGCTCTTGGGAGGGGACTGAGTAAATAGCCTTTGTTGTGCTTCTGTATTATAAAAAGCATTGTTTACCTCCGAGCAGTTGACGAAGAGAATAACCCCAAGAAACGTCGAACTTATGTAATATTCTAAACGTAAAACTAATATCTGCAGGAGTTCAAAACATATTAACACTTTAGGTGCGGCTGCGTATTTTAGGGGTACCCTGAATTGAACGGTATCGGTCCCCGCGGTCCAACTGCTGGGATGAGCCACAGACGATATCGGGCGTCGAGTTCCGAAGGGAATGCTTTGACGAAAGCGTTATCTTTTGATTAAAAGGGAATTAAATGAGCGTATCAATGGCATTATCTCTTGGTGAGGATCCGGAATTAGTCTTAATAGGCGCAGGACAGGCCGATACAGGATTTACGCCGATACAGGATTCTTCAGCGAAAATCGGACCAAGTAGTCCGATTCTAAAAAACAGCAGAATTTCAGCTGTTAGCAACATTTTCTGCACTAAAATGCATTAATCTCATTAAAACTTGAGTGTTTGAAGTTTTCGGACTTTCGGACATTTTCATGTGACATCGGACACCGGGGACCTATGCCGCAATTAAAGTGTTAATCGAAGCTCGAAATCAAAGATTCAAGTTTGGAGGAATCTGACATTACATTGTGTGTATTTTTTTTTTTTTTTTTTTACTTTATTTTATTTTTATTTTCCGACTTTTATAGAGTAAGGAGCAGCACATCGTTTTCTTACCATGACTTTACATACAGGGGTTTTTCAGGAACATATTTAATTTTTTTTATTTTATTTTAATGAATACTCGATAGTTCGATGTTTATATTTCGCAAAAGCTTAATGCAATTAAAATTTAATTTATAAGTCAGATGTAAGAAGAGAAAAAAAATATAAAATTTTTAAAAATGCTAATGGGCTAAATAATTAACACTATGTGAACCAAGTAGAAGGTTCAATTCCAGTTTAAGAGAGAGAGAGAGAGAGAGAGAGAGAGAGAGATTTTTATTGAATAAATGGTGTAGTGGTATATGAATAGTCAATACATAATAATTATAATAATACGTAATATATAATCTATTTACAGGATCCCTTGACGTTTCGCCAATTTTTAAATAATTTTATATTAATTTAATTATTTCTTGTGCGTACAATGATTTTTACTATTGTTGAATTGGATAATACGGAGGATACAATGTTTTTTTTTAACTTAATTCAAGAATGATATTTACCAGATTTTTTTTTTTTTATTACAACATAGGGTAAACCATACAGCTATCTACACTCATTACATTTATTGACACCACAACTTTAACTTAAAGAAATAAGTAAACAAGTACTAATTTTAATTTAAGATATACATGAATCTAATGTTTGAAGGGTCCTCTAAGTCATCTATGAAGTAAGACTTTAACAAAGTAACCATAGGGAAGATTTCAAAATTAAATCCACAGGGTGCCTATAACTTGATTTGGCACTTTTAACAATATGATTGCCACATGGTAAAAATATTGAACTTTTGACCAAAAAAAAAATCCTCTTGAATAATAATAAGGGTAGATAAAGAGTATCTATAAGAAGTTTCAATTTGACCCCTTTTTAAAAAGTATTTTTTTAATTTCACCACAGAAATGTAGTCTTAGGGTGTCAATAACTGTACGGATTACCCTATTTAAAAGTATAATTTTCTACTATATTACATTTCACGCTTTAATATCTTTAGAATGAAATCTAAATTAAAGACTATCATTAGGGACGATAGAATCACTATATCAATTCTTAAGATCAAATAATGTGCCACCGAAACTTTAACATCACTTAATATTTGATTATTAGAACGGAAGTAGAGAAATGAATAAACGAATTAAAAGACAAGTTGGTTTTGATGATCACTGATGTTCACAAAAAAAAATGAATCTTAAGCAAAGAACAAACCTGCTAATATGAATAGTTAATAAGAAATCATTAACCATTTAGACAAATTCCCGCTGAAATCCTCAGCGGTTAAAAGCATTGTTCTAAAGTTACATACAATATACCCAAAGCCATGAATGAAAAGTTGGAAGACATTATAGTTAGTCGGCAACAGCAAACGGTTGTGTGGTCCGAGGAAAATATTTGCTTATCGGGACGGCCATATGTTAGTGCTGGGCAGATCCGGCGGTCGGGACACCCCACACTGGCACTGCCATCCACCATCACCAAGGACATCTTCAGCTACGATTCATCTTAAGAGGATGGAAACGATGAATATATGTTTATATCACGACTAGCATATCCTGGGAGAACTATCTTATTAGATAGATACCTAGGTATTCCCCTAATGAATTCATAGTGTTAGCGAAACATTTTGATTTGTATAAAATATTTAATATAACTAAGAAAGAGAATTAATCACATACATTTGTCAAGTTAAACAAAACATACACTTAATGAAAACTATGTTATAATAGCCATTTCCTTAATATCGTTCTAATTATTTATTTTTATTTGTAATGACCATTAGAGAACTGATAAAGTAGGGAACTCTTATGAAGTTGATTTCTATGACAACTACCACACAACTACTACAGCAAAGCCGGAGACCCTAGCTAGTAAATAATATATTCTACAATATACTACAGTATCGTTATAATATATAACAAGACGCAAAATAAAAGGAAAAATATAATAAATGCTTTAATCGACAATTGAAGAGCAATTGTGAAGATAGGACCGGTGACGCTGTCTTTGCCGCTCCAAGTCATTTCGTAACAGTGAGGAGAGAGTCAAGTTTTTTTTTTATTTCTTTCTCGATCGGTTATTTAATACCCGCACCAGTTTTCTATCGCCAATGGCCCCTGCTAGATCTGACCTTATCCGGCCAATTGGAAAGTTTTTATTGACCGCTTTAAATATCGATGGGCCTTTAGTTCTAAATCTTAAGGAAGATGCATCGATCACTGCTAATTAGTAATACTACCATACCAGTAAATAAGTGGTTTAATCGACTTCAGACATGGGACATCTAAAAAAATAAGAATGAAGGTGTTTTTTTCATAGTCAATAAGTATAGAGGTCATCCGTTCAGTTGAAATATTATTTTTATAATGCTATTTAATCTATTATTATCTGTTAGATAATTTATATTTTTTAAACTATTTAATTAGAAGATAAGAGGTTCGACCACGGCCGGGAACCGAACCCACGTCCCCTGCCTATGTAGTTTACTAATTATAGGGGAGAGCGGGGTTGGTTGACATAAGGGGTAGGTTGGCCATTGGCTTATAGTTTCCGTCACACCTATTGTGAAGGCCCCACCATTGTACCATGTAACCCGCTCGACCTAGGGAGTCTTGTCCTGAGTTTTCAATCTGATGCCAACAGTGTAGAGAAGAGTGTGCTTCATTGATTGATTTTACAACATGTAAGTAAATTTTTATACTTTCAGTAAATTTGGTTTAAAGGGATGGCAAAACATTTGACTCCGATTCTGTTCACATAGCTCCGAACTCCTGAAAAACCAAACCTTTCGACTAACCAGTTTCTTGTTTGATTGTTCTCCCCTGTCCTGGCAGCCATCTTTTATATGATCTCTCCTGTAGGGTTAGTTGGCTCTCTTCAACTGGGGTTTGTTGGCGCAGTAGCAATTTACAAAAGCAAGGTAAACATAAGCAAAGGTGAAACTATCAATTGTCTTTAGTTCCAACAAGGAGGATGAAAGCATTTTTTCTTATGCAGAAAGTGACGACAGTCTAAACTTTTATCTTCTTTTATTGTCATTCTATTTTCCCCTAAAAGCTGTTAAAAACAAATTCATAATTAATATACCATTATATTGTAGCTTTTAATAACAATAATATCTTTCAGGCAGTATCTGAATGAGATGGCTAAACAACCCCACCTTCTAGGCCAACCTGCCCCACATAGGGGGTTTATTGGCATACTCTGGATTGACGAATTCTTCAATTTTCTGTGATCTTAGTATTAATTATTATGTGGTGAAAAAAATACTTGAAGTACTCTAATACTTGGAGTTTACA
Source organism: Aelia acuminata (assembly GCA_911387785.2). Classification (NCBI taxonomy): domain Eukaryota; kingdom Metazoa; phylum Arthropoda; class Insecta; order Hemiptera; family Pentatomidae; genus Aelia; species Aelia acuminata. Next base: position 23,484,318 of record OU426981.1, read on the forward strand.
GAGGTATAAGACCTATTGGGATTGTACTAACAGAAACGACTCAACAATCAAAAAAGTGAAAACTGTTGCCAACCACACCCGCTCTCCCCCATAGTTTTTACGTTAAATCTGCAAATTATAATAACTTTTTCCCCCGTTTTTAAAAGAAATGTAGCGGTACTTGATGCAGAGCTGTAATAACTGCCCCACTTAGCTTGCTGCAAGAATATCGAAACAATCGATAGTTGGACTAAGATCAATTAGCAAGATAGTGCACCACTTTACGGGAAGGTTATCGGGTGTATAATGTCATGGCTAGTGAACACCGTTAAATAACTACCCAGTGTCCTCTTCCCGAGTTGTTCATACAAAAGTTCACGCAGTAATTCGTTATGGCGATAAAAATCTAAAATATTGTAGTTTAGAAAATTAATTTTGCATGTTTTTAGCTTTTCTCAATAGTTATTATTTTTTCATTTAGTTTTAACTTAAAAATATTAATTTATTTTATTTTATTAGATTAGTAGAACTTTTAATTGTAGAAGACTTGCTGACCCGAGCGAAGCACCTAATTAACCCACTCTAAATTACTTAAATCCTTAAAATAAATTAAAGTACCCATTGTATATTTAGTATCGTATAGTATATTTACGAGTAGTATACACTAGGTATATATTTAGAGCGTCATGGGCATAGGTCAGGGTTGAAGTATAGAATAGATGTGTTTAAATTGTAGATTATTTATTTTTTGACTGCAATCGCATGTTTTTGCTTGCAACTCGTTAACGACGGAGATAATCAAAAAATTTATATATCCAAAAATGTTCGTCTCGACAATCTGAAAATAATGACACATTCGGAAAAGCCCTGCGACCACATGGAAATTTTCGCTGAAAATTACAGTTTATCGTTTACAACTCGCAAACGAAGGGGTTAATTTAAAAAAAATGTATATGCCCGAAAATGTTGTTAAAAGATTGACACCATTTAGAAACCTCTACGACCATTTTTCCCCCAAAAACCGCCGTTTTCCGCTTATAGCTCGCAATCGAAGATGAAATGATTTTTTTTGTTTTTCCGGTGTAGGGGTTAAGGAAAGCTTTAAAATGGTGCCTCATTCATGTATTAAGGAAGTTATGGCGTACCAACAAAAAAAAAAGGCCTTGAGAAAAAATATATGTGATTTATTTTTTATGTTCTTAAAATTTCGCATACGAAGTAACATTTTATTTTACGAAATATCAATCAGCTGTTATTTTCCCTTTTAGTTAAAAGCAATAACAAGTAGTTACTAGTTATTAATAATTTCAGTTATTTTTAATATTTATTATGTTCAAAATAAACGATAGTACAAGTATTTCTTTTTCTATTTGTTAACTCCATTGCTTGTAAGTTACCCTCAAAAGAGGTAACAGATATACGTATCTTTCAGCACTAGAGGAACACTTACAAAATGATTGACTCATATACTGATTTAATTTAGAAATATTTATCTAAGCTTTCAAAAAGACAGTTTAAAATAACACATAATCATCATATAGGGCGCTAAATGCTAATACATTTTAATGGGACAAGTTAAACTGAGATAATTATCGGTTAAACAGATAACATGAATATTAGCAGAAGCAAGCGGCGGGAAGCAGTGGGCAGACATTACATGTTGGAAAGCTGCAATTATATTTGCAACCTGTGTCAAACCCTCTCTAAGTCCTTTATCATAATAAGTTTGACAAGTGCTACTGCAAAATGTCAAGGAGCCTTTGAGCAACTAACTGCTAGTCGGCCCCATTTCTAAAAAAAAGGTCCTAATTATGAAAGTAAGTTTTATTAATTTATTAAGAAATATTTAAATGTATATTACATGCCAATTATACGTCATATGCCATTACACCAACTCTATTTTGTTGTTGAAAACTTCATATAGTTACCACGAAACAAATAATTTCCATTAAATGAACAGAACATCTTTAACTATAAACAATGTTCTGTCATTAAAGGCGTACTGCACAGGCGTGGGCTCAACGTGTTTTATGAGTTGACGGAATATTTTATTTTTTTCTCCTGTATATGTTTACTTTATTTTTTTCATATTTCATATTTAGCCTTTTCTTATTTTTAGGCAAAACGAGAGACAGATAATTTTTCCATATAAACAAAAACAAAGTTACTTTATACAAAAGCAAAAAAGGCCCCTTCCCCATTTAAGCCCCATCAGAAAATTGTAATAATGATAAAGCTTACCTGATATTGAAGAATACTTGTTACTCATTAAACATAACGAGTTTCTTCAAAATCGTAAAAGCTATTTTGGAGAAAATCGTAAAAATGAAAAAAAAAAAGTTATGAAATGAGTTTTGGAGTCCCCTGACTCCAAATAACCAAGTCCCGCGAAATGGTCTGTGTGTGAACAGAATAGATCAAAAAGTATAAACCGTGCGAACCTGAAATTGGGTATTTGGTATACGTATATTCCCACGATGTGACAGCAAAAATTTCATCGATATTAATGAAACGAAGGGGATACTTTATTTCATATCTTTTTACGTTTTTTCGATTTTCTCAAAAACGGCTCTAACGGTTTTGATCAAACTGGGTACTTGATGTATGTACATGCACGCGATGTGACGGCAAAAATTTCATCAAAATTAATCAAACGGAGGCAGCGCTTCATTTCATAACTAGTTTACCCATTTTTACGATTTTCTCAAAAATAGTTTTTACGATTTTGAATAAACTCGTTATGTTTAATGAGAAACAATTATTCTTCACGGTATTAGGAGATAAACATTTTCAAGATTTTAGAAACATCTTCAGGGAAAGTAAATAGAGTGAGAAATTTGTCCTTTAATGATCTCTTTTTTTCCCCTCTCTCTCTCCCAATTAATTTGGAAACTAATTATGAAGTGTACAAGAGCAAACCAAGAGGAAAAAGTACAGCAGTTCAATTAATTTTAAAATTCTGTTCAGTTCCCTCAAATAAACATTGATGAAATAACTACATCAATTTTCCATCTATTTTAGAGAACAGAAATAAGGAGTTGTATTGGTACGAAGTTACAGTTCACTGCAACGATTTTTTTTTTTTTTTTTAATATCCTGATGACGCAGTAGAGACGATAAGTTAATAACTTATCTAGCTACTCGTTGATATTTGAGGATGTCTTATAACAATTATTTTGGAATGTGTACATCTCCCTTTTAATGAGCTGTATCGGAGATTTTATGCCTTCAAAGCATCAATCGGTAACCCTATATTCAATCAACTGAACCATTTAATGTAAAAATTAAATATAAGTTTTAGCCAAACCAATGCAGCAAAGAGATGTTAGTGTTGTCGGAATAAAAGTTTAAGATGTAGGTGAGGGTGTGGCACAATGAAACGCAACAGTTTCTTTTACCTATAGCACCACACCTGAGACTTTTTTTAATTTTTTTATATTTTACATGTTACCTTAAGATCTAAGCTATATAAGAAATTTGATGAAAATTATTTTATGCATCATGTGTGACCGCGAAAAGCTATTTCCCAAAAAATTAATTTTGTTTCACTGCGCCCCATGCCCGGGGTACAATGAAACAGCGTAAGGGGTACTTTGAAACAACTGGAAAAAAAAACAATAGCGTAATTAACGAAAAAACTTTATCCGGCTTCCGGTCGGTTTCCGTTCTGCTGCTTTAGTATTTGCGGGCGCAAGCGACGGTGCTGATTCTTGACTGGAACAAGGTAAACGGGGATAGACGCCGGGCCTGTACCTGGGATTCATACCAGATTGATCAAAATATTATTTGAAAAATGTCCAATAGGTATTGCTCGGTCCCTCAGTGTTCAAATAGAAAATCAAAAGACGTGTCATTCCATTTATTACCAAAAAAATAAAAAGCTTCTTAAAGAGTGGATTGAAAAATTAAGAATAGATAAGCCTGTTTCGAAATATATGACCATATGTAGTCTTCATTTTAAAGAAAGTGACTATATTTATCCAGGTAAATTTTAGTATTTGACATTTTATTATTTCAAAATGCTAGTTTTATGCAAATAACATTGGGACCATGGTGTCATAGATTTGTTTTTCTTTTTTAATTTTTCCCATTTTTGTCTTACATCCGTTGTGCTTAATTGTTCCAAGTTTTCAATGCTATGCCTGAAAGTTTTGACAAATAAATAAATAATATGACAAAGAAACTAAGCTGTCATAACAATGATTGTATGAATAGGTACTTAATGTTATTACTAACCGAAAAACGTAGAGTAAAGTTACATTGATATGTTTGCATTTACCAGAACTACCAGCTTTACACGTACAATTAAGAGAAAATTGCTTATTATTATTAATAAATATGATTTCCACTTTTATTTGATGGGGCAGTCCTTTAAGATCGCTTGTTTGAAGGCACAAGGCTTGTAAAATAATTGTTTTTTTATTTCTAGATATTATTCCACATGTAATTATGTGGTTTGCATCAAGGATAACCTGCCCTTCAATTAATGGTCTTTTAAAATTACTAATTATCTCTACCACATCAACTATGTCTATCCCCGTTCCTTCCGACATTTTGCAAAACTACTAGAGCCCCTTTTTGTCGATTGCGCCCGCGAATAGCCAGGAAACTCATCAGGGGAGGGGAAAGTTTGACTTGGTTGTTGTAGCGATTAATATACACAAAAATTGCTAATCCAGAAATATCTCAAAAAATTCTCTTTAGGAAAGGTGACACCGCAAACTTAGCAGTGACAAGAAAACTGCTACGATAGGATAACGCTGACACAAGTTGGCTGCTCCCATCAGCAAGAGGATAGATTCAAGTGTTTGTCACAATACTCGGGTTACTAAGAGCTCGGCGTCTGAGTCTGTAACCACTTAAAGGACAAGGGGCAAAGTTTAAGGTGACTGCCATTAACTAAAGCTTAACTAGCGACAAGTTATCATGATTATTTGATTTGAAAGAGCGAAATTTCAGAAATGAAAGTAATTTTGGTCAAAAATACAAAAATAAAATAACATAAAAATCTAAAACCAAAAGCTAGAAATCAGAAAGGACAAATTTAAGATGAGGTAAGACTAGACCCAGAACGCAGAAATCATTCCATGTCATCCTAACAAGTAACTTTTTAAGTTAAAGAACGTTGATAATACAACATCTGATCAGAGAAAAAAAAAATACAAAAACTGAAACGAAGTAACAATTTCACGTCTCACAGGAGTTTAAACTATTATCTGTGAGCTGGTTATTTAAAAGTCAATAATATTGTTTGTTTGTTTGTTTAACGTCACTTTATACCACTAAGGCTAATCGGACGATGCTACAGCGGGAGTCCTAAATTTTGCCTATCCGGTGTATAGTTGGGATAGGGATCTTTAACGAGTACCTGACATCGTACAGGCTCGGGACCTCCATTCGTCCCATCAGAGGGAATGGCTAAGGATATTTTATTCCCATTAAAAAATCCTAGGGCCACCGCTGGGCGCGAACCTGCGACCTTTAGTATTGTAGGTTGCCATGCTAGCCACTATACCACAGGTGACCCCTCAATAATATTGTAACGTTAAACAAAAACAAAATACAATACATGTGGTTTAGAATGGTCCTATGATTATTATTGGAACTAACTGCCATAGCACAAGTTTATGACTACGATGATCGAGTTCCTTGTAAGCCGGTTCAGAAGGTTCTACACTGTTTTCTTTACGACTATATATAAGGAGCGGTGGGAGTGGAGAATTATTAAACATAGCAAGAATTTAAATATCATATTAACTTTTTTTTTTTACGCAATTTGAAAAAAATTACAATTAAGGAAACATGAACATTTTAGAATTATATCTTTTGTACAAACATTCAGATCAATAGCACACATTGGAATTGAATAGCTGCAAGAATATGGCAGTTCGAAACTTTTCGGCGGCATGAGTTTCTCTTGAGTGTAAAAAGAACAAAAAAACTAAGATGTAGTAATTAGTTATCGTTAAATAATTAATAGCTTTTAAGCTATTTAATTAGAAGATAAAAAATTCGACCAAGGCCGGGAATCGAACCCAGATCCTCTGCATCTAATCCTCAGCACTCTTACCACTGAGCTAACCGTGGGGCCGTACCAACCGTGATTGTAGCGAAATACCGGGGGGGAGCTGAACAATAGTAATTAGTTATCGTTAAATAATTAATTTATAATACGTATTATACTTATAGGCAGAGTTGGGCAAAAAGAAGTTGAACTACAAATTACAAAACTACTGACACAGTAGTTAGGAAGTTGTTGAAACTATAACTACTTTTGTAATTTCTAGTTGATGGACCACAACTACAACTTCTGTAGTTTCAAAAAAGTAGTTGCATTTTTAGAACTACAACAAGTAGTTGCAACTGTAATTATGGGCCTGAAACTACAAATACTTTTATTGATAACGAGTAATTATCGATATATAGTATTATCGATAAGGAGTATATCAAATGAAATTCAGCTAATATATAAAACATGGGATTGATCTAGAACCTAAGGTTAAAACAAATAATTGACTGCCGGAAATCATGGAAAAAAATTGTATTACGTATATGTATTGTTCTATTTTTAAAACAGATTATCAACCATAATGGAGCCCATTTATCTATGGAGTATTTATCTAAACACAAAATAAAAATAGCAAAAACAAGTGATTTAATTAGACGTTGCTTAGTAAATGTAGTTGCCGCTCTAAAACTACATTTACAACTACTTATTGTATTTGTCATTCCCTACTTTTTACCAACTACTGTAGTTGTAGTTTTAAATTACAACTACTTAACTGGTAGTTGAAAAATAGTAGTTGCTCGCTTCCAATTACAAACTAGATACAGTTGTCTGTGTAGTTAATTACAAATGTAGTTAACTACTGCCCAACTCTGCTTATAGGTACTTACTTTTATTAATTAATTATTTAACGATAACTAATTACTACATAACAACACACAATGTATATCTTAGACGTATGTCAACTAGATCCCGTCTGTCTGGACAATTGTTCAGCCGAACATATCGAATCTTTTATGTTCTAATTAAATAGCTTTAAAAAACTAAGAGATTGATACACTCTTTTATCACGTATTATTAACGTTTTGTAATAGAATCCAATTTACCTTGCGTTTTCTATGCACCGGAAGTTTTCAGATGATAAAATTGAATGTTTATTAAGATATGAAACGTAATACTAAGCTAGGAATGGAGGTTGCTAAGCGAATTGGACAAAGGGGTCCAATGTTATCGTCCGATCTGGAGATAGCTTGATGCCATAGCTCTTCTGCGTCACGGTTCCTCCTGATAGCAGATATTCAATTTTCCTTATGGTGATGTATTTTTAGCATTCTATGATAATTGCTTAGGTTTTAAAACTATCCCTGAACATTTTTCATTCGAGGTCAAAAAATCATGGTATTTTACTATTACTTTATACTTACTATTCCTTTGAAATAAGAAACTTCGCTTTTGAAGAAATATATCAATTTTAATTTTATGTTTGTGTCTTTTTATGTTGTTACGTATGGGTAAGTTCTGTTTCTGCGATTACAATATTTTCAATTTTTTTTTTTTTTATATGCATGTTTTATCCATTCGTAATAAAATAAATAGACGTTTGCAGATGCATCTATCAGCTGACAGGCCGTGAGAATGCGACATGAAAGGACCCTGAAAGATGCTAATTTTTAATGTATTTTTTATTACACTCTAATTTTGAATCCGCCACTTTAATAAAATAATTAAAAATTAGTAAGGCAGCTAGCAGGCATAAATGCGAGCTGTAATTAGAAAAAGCAACAATAATTGAAAACTCAATAAATCAGATATAGTAGGCACGTTCCTGGCAACTTTTACAATCTTTCTGCCTTTATTCCCGGGCGCAATCAACTACAGGGTGCGCTAGTAGCTTTGCAAAATGTCGGAAGGAACGGGGATAGACATAGTTGATGTGATAGATAATTGGTAATTTTAAAAGACCATTAATTGAAGGGCAGGCTATCCTTGATGCAAACCAGATAATTACATGTGGAATAATATCTAGAAGTAAAAAAACAGTTATTTTATAAGCCAAGCGATCTTAAAGGACTGCCCCATCAAATAAAAGTGGAAATCATATTTATACTTTTTTTTTGGCGCAGTAGCAATTCACAAAAGCAAGGTAAACATAATCAAAGGTGAAACTACCAATTGTCTTTAGTTCCAGCGAGGAAGATGAGAGCAATTTTTCTTATGCAGAAAGTGACGACAGCCGAAACTTCTATCTTCTTCTATTGTCATTCTATTTTCCCTTAAAAGCTGTTAAAAACCGATTCAATATTATTATACCAATATAGTGCAGCTTATAATAACAATAATGTGTGTCAGGCAGTACTTACTAAACAACCCCACCTCCTAGGCCAACCTACCCCACTTAGGGGGTTAATTGGCATACTCTGGATTGACGAATTCTTCAATTTTCTATGATCTTAGTATTAAATATTATGTTGTGGAAAAAATACTTGAAGTACTCTAATACTTGGAGTTTACAGTGGTATCAGCCCCATTGGGATTATATTAACAGGAACGACTCAACAATAAAAAGAGTGAAAACTGTTGCCAACCAACCCCGCTCTCCCCTACGTAATAAATCATATATGTGGGTCGCGGTATGATGTTTTAAAATGTTATTTTTAATACAGTTGACTCCGTTTTATTGGAACAGAAAGGGAAAATATGTTCTGTCCCAATTAGGCGGATGACCCAATAAATCGGAGATCATGAATCCACGTGTAAATGCAAATAATTGATACCATACATTAGACATATTTAAGATTAACTTAGACATATAATGCGATTAATTTAACTCTTAAAATGTATTTTTATTAAATAGGTATTTTAATATAAGAAATATGCAAAATGAAACAAATTAAAATAACTATTTGTGTACAATATAAATCATACTGATAAAGACGAAATAAGAAATGAATCAGAACATGTTTTTACGTCAATTTTTTTAATAGGTAAGAATCAAGTGTGCATTGTCACACTCATAGTAAACTACGACCAACATAATTAGCGCACTTCTTCTTAACTTCCTTTTTGTGAAAAAAAACGACTAGCCTTTTTGATTCGGTTTCTTGCTTCTGGTTGAGAAATAGGCGTGGTCCCAGATACTTAGGTTATTCGATTGACACCGGGTCTCATAGGTTTTTACATCGAGTGGCAGAAAGTTTTGTCCCAATTAGCCGATGTTTTGTCCCAATAAAGCGGTGATATTTTACCTATATTTCACTCAGTTTTATTAAAAATGACCCAATTAAACGGAGTCGACTGTACGAAGAAATTAGGATTTTTTGTTGGAATAGGCATTAAGAAGATCTGTACCGGCTTAAAAGGAATGTTTTTTTTTTTTTTTTTTTTTTTTTTTTTTTTTTTTTTTTTTTTTTTTTTTTTTTTTTTGTGGGGGTGGAGGAATTACTAGCAGTAGTGAAGATAATTTAAAATTTAAGATAATTTTTTGATCCCCCTCTTTGTTATTCTTTTTCCTGAATACTAGACGATCTGGTTCAATTGCAGACGTGCAAAAAAATGTAACAAATGCATAATTTTATTTTAATGTTAAGTATGCAAGTTAGGGGGGAGCCCTGACATTCACAAGTTGGCATAATTTAACTTTGATTCTGAGATACTGTTATGCCTCTGACATTTCAAAAACTGGATTCCTTCCTAGGACAAGACCTTGGCTGGCAGCCGATGAGGAGGTTGTTTCTTTCCTTTAATAAAAGTCCCACAATTCTCGTTTATTGCGTTGTATCGATAAATTCTTCACTAACTACCTAACTGTCTGGAATTTTTTATATCTCGAGTAAATAAGATTCGACGCAATTGGGCTTGAAGAAAATTACGGAAGTTTCAGCTAAATGCTTCTGGTGTCAATAATATATATATATATATATAATTTTTATTTTTATTTTTTTTGTCTCGACATTTTGGTGTTTTTAGTATGAGACCGGGCAAATTTTCCATAGGGGCACGTACTACAACAGACTTTGGGTCTTAGATCCATTATTGTTATTTTATTGTTGAATACCTATTATATATATATATATATTAATTTTTTTTTTAAATATACATTTTAGTACATTTTACACACATTTAGTTTACACAGCTTATTGAATTTTTCGAACAAGTTTTAATTTAATCTTTGTAATAACACCCTTGAACACATTATATTAGAATGCCCACGATATATGAAACATTTAGAAAACAATATATAAACAAACATGGAACATCTATTCACAGCAGAACCGATAACCTGATATCCCTTTTAAATCCAAAAGAGAATACAGATCATGGGCGGATCCAGCCGATCAGAAAGGGGGGGCTGCAGTCCTAAAGGGGGGGGGGGCTGCAGACCCACAGCCCCTTATTTGGATCTGCTAATTTGCTTTTTTACCTTTATTTTCCTTTCCCACAACTAAAATTCTACTTGTTATGCACATTATTTGTTCTTTAACTTGCTTCCTTACATTAAGGAAAGTCAAATTCGATCTTAAAATGACGAAAAATTTTCCAAAGGGAGGGGCTGTGGGGGCTGCAGGATCCGCCAATGATACAGATATAAACGATTTGTTTAATTACACTATGGCTGCATTAAAATTGAGATCATTCATCACTAATGAATAATTGTTTTTGGGTATTTTTTATATGTTAAACAATATACTGTCTTTGTTTACTGAGAAATTAAATATTTTAATTTAGTTAACGGTGGGTATAGTTATTAAATATAATATTTAACAATTAAAGACTAAATTAAATATCAAATTTATTTAAATTATATTAGCCTAAATTTATATATATATATATATATATATATATATATATATATATATATATATATATATATATATACATACATATATTTAATCACATACGAATCATTCTGTTAATGAAATTATAGTTATTTTATTTTTTTACTTTCACTTACCTATATATGAAATATATAGTAAGTGGAAGTATTGCGATCGTGAAAATTTTCGACTTCCGGTTTTCAACGGAAATACACGTTTTGGGATCCCCTGAGTCAAAATAACCAAGTCCCGCGAAATGGTCTGTGTGTGTGTGTGTCTGTGTGTCTGTGTGTGTGTGTGTGTGTGTGAACAGACTAGCTCAAAAACTATAAACCGTGCGAACCTGAAATTGGGTATTTAGAGTATGTAAAAGCCGGCGATGTGACAGCAAAAATTTCATCAAATTTGCTCAAATGGAGGGGGTACTTTATTTAATAACTTTTTAAGTTTTTTCCGATTTTCTCAAAAACGGCTCTAACGATTTTGATTAAACTGAGTATTTGATCTATTTATATGCCTGAAATATGACTGTAAAAATTTCATCAAAATTGATCAACCGGAGGGGGGACTTTACTTAATAAATTTTGTATCATTTTCACATGTTTTTTTTATTTACTCAAAAACGGTTTTAACGATTTTGATCAAACTTGGTATTTGATGTATTTATATGCCAGAGATGTGATAACCAACATTTCATCACAATTGATCAACCGGAGGGGGGACTTTACTTAATAAATTTTGTATCATTTTCACGTGTTTTTTTTATTTACTCAAAAACGGTTTTAACGATTTTGATCAAACTTGGTATTTGATGTATTTATATGCCCGAAATATGACTGTAAAAATTTCATCAAAATTGATCTACTGGAGGGGGGACTTTACTTAATAAATTTTGTATCATTTTCACGTGTTTTATTTATTTTCTCAAAAACGGTTTTAACGATTTTTATCAAACTTGGTATTTGATGTACTTATATGCCCGAGATATGAATGTAAAAATTTCATCAAAATTGATCTACGGGAGGGGGGACTTTACTTAATAAATTTTGTATCATTTTCACGGGGGTTTTTTATTTACTCAAAAACGGCTTTAACGATTAACAAAAATAAGATATGAATGTAGAAAAATGTGTGACTTTGGGAAATGATATTTAGCAAAACACGTCAATTACTAATCTAAGTAAGTTGGTAAGTGAAAGTTGTGTGTTGCGCGCACGCACCAGATTTTTTTTTTTTTTTGTTATTGCTATTTAGATTATTATTATTGTTTATTATTTAGTTATTTCATTTTTTTTTTAATTTTATTTTATAGTTATGATTTTATAACAATGCGAGAAAAGTTACACCATACCCCTGTAAAATTTTGTAGACATAAATACAGAATTTTTATATTCTATTCGGGTAATTCTCCCATTTGATACGAATTTGGAGTTTATTTTTCTATGAAAAAAAAGATACATTTTTAAATATTTTTTTTTCGTGAATCTCTTCAACATAGTCTCCTGATGATTCTCGCAAAGAATCGTTTCATAGAAGTTCGTCATTCAAGAGATAAACGATGATGATTGAAATCATGGGAGTGAGGGAATTAGGTAACGAGTGAGGGAATTAGATAATGATCAACATTCAACTTGTATAAATTTTATTCTCACATTATGACTATCACATTAAGTATTTACAAACAAATCACATTGGATATTAGGTGTCACACAATATTCTCTTACTATAAACTCAATAAACAAAGACGAACACTAGAACAGATACTGCATGGGTATCGATTCTCGATATATCGGAATTATCGATATTTTGGTTTACAGAACACTATATTTTTTATCGATATTCTAAAATTACGATGTTTATGATATCGATATTTTAGTTTTGATATTTTTTTCAAATATACGTATTTAAAATAACCAATTAGATTTTTTTTTTTTTCATTCTTAGTAAGTCTTTAATTGAACTCTTATCTCACACTAATATATATATTGGTATTACTACTATATTAATATTACTTAAGGTTGCATGATTAACAAAAAAATAGATGAACAAAACTAATTGATGAAAACAAACAATTTAAAATTTTCATTAAAAATTTCGGCTTCCGCACTTACCATTCGACGACGCATAAACTACACAGAGTTACTGACTACATTGCAGGAGCTCTAGAACAAAAACTATATGCAACTGGAGTATTTTTGGACGTTGCTCAAGCGTTTGACAAAGTCTGGCACCAAGGTCTTCTCTTTAAACTAAAGACCATATTACCTTCCACTTATTATCTGATTCTTCAATCTTTTCTTTTCGATAGATTTTTCTCCGTCCGGCAGGGTTCGGAAATTTCTTCAATTTATCCAGTCTTGGCGGGAGTACCCCAAGGCTCAATACTAGCACCTCTACTCTACATCATTTACATGCACGACATACCTATTAACAACGAGACATTGACTGCAACGTGGTTACTGAGACCACCAAGCGCCGACCTGTATAGGTCATGAGTGTTTGTTGGGGTCAGGCTGGTTAGCAGGTTCTGTCCCCGTCCTCTCTCTCCTCGCCTCTTGTGGTGCAGGGGTGGTCGGTGTAGGCCACTGGCTAGGTACGATCACCCTTGGTGCCGCCACAAGTGGATTAACGAGATTCCCTCTGCAACTTACGCTGATGATACTGCAATTATCACGAAACATCAGGACCCAACACAGGCTTCATTGACATTACAACATCACTTATACAAATTACACGACTGGTTTCAATTATGGAAAATTAAACTCAATCATGACAAATCAAAACACATCACATCCACTCTTAGAAAACAAACCTGCCCCCCTGTCCATATAGACAACCACCAAATTCCACAGACGGACTCAGTATACTATCTCGGACTCCTTTTCGACAGAAGGATGACATGGGGCCCACATGTCAAAATGAAAAAAAGGACTCTTGACAAAAGACTCAAACTTCTCTACCCGCTACTTTCTAAATCGTCAAAACTGAAACTGGAACAAAAAGTAAATACGTACACTTACTTACTAAAGCCCATATGGACATATTCCTCACAGATATTCGGCATTGCTAAAAAGACTCACAAAAACTTCAAACTTTTCAATCAAAATTGTTACGACTCATCACAAAATCACCCTGGTACGTGACTAACAAAACTTTACATACAGACCTCCATATACCAACAGTCGACCAGCACATAACGACGCTATACAAAAGATTTTTTAATAATTTAAATGGACACCAAAATAGTCTAATCAGTAGTATGGCTGAAGTACGGATGGATACTAGAAGACTAAAAAGGCGCTGGATGAGAGATCTGCTCTCTTAGACGGCCAAGGTAATTGAATCAAGCTATGAAGGGGGTGCTGTTGGGTGCTTTCCCTCCTCATGCCTGACATGTCATCATTTCCCAATACCGTCATCTCATTCGCTGATTGTCAGCACCTTGCTGCCAGGTGCGAATCAATTATTGAAGTAAAAAAAAAATAAAAAATAAAAAATTTCAAAACTTTGCCTAATCTCCTCACGTACTTACTAATTCCCTCACTATTTGTGAAATGAGGGAATTTGGTATGAGGGAATTAGATTCTGGAAGTTAACCAAAGGTAACACATTTCATGCAATGAACAACAACAATATTTTATGGGAATTCTAAAGTTCCTTTCAAGTCTTACAAAATAATGGATTAGAAATACGAAATCGTTCTTACCTTTGTTGAAATATCAGGAGATGATGGAATTAGGCGTTTGAATGACGAGAGCCAAGTATATCTTATTAAATGTCAACACGAACTATTCACAACTGGGCTTCTGTGGGGTAGGTTTCCCTACAAATGGCGGCAACTTTAGACAATGTTGCCAACCCTAGGAAATGTTTCTAACATGCTCTGAAGAGCGTTGGCGCCCTTTTTTAAAAAAAGTGAGGGAATTTGACCAGACCTAATGGACACTGGGGTTAGGGACCATATATTTTTTACCTTGATATGCGGGTTATTGTCTATTCTACCAATCAACAGTTCAGAACGTAACAGGGCTAATAGAAAAAGAAAGAAAGTCATATCATCAAAATTAACTATTTTATCGTCTGGAAAAATCATCAACTCGGGTCAAGGGACACATGAGGGAATTAGGTTTTGACATTTTGAATTTGCATTTAAGTATGAAAAAAAGTTCGCATTGAACCTGCAAATGAATGAAAAGTGAGGTAAGAGTACCTAGTACTCAATTTTATTCAGAATAGCGCACGCAATGGAATACTGACGCCAAAATCAACCAGGGACACGAATCCGTATAAGTTGGGAGAATGACCCATTCTATAATTGCAATAACAAAATATTGTAAGTAGCCGAAAAAAAGGAAACAAACTGTTTTCATAATCCCAAAAATATATTTTGTTTTTATATAAGTACTTTTGTATTTCGTTCAGATGTTTAATTTTGGGAAAAATATCATAGTTATCATATTTTATAATTTTATGCCTCCCCCTTCCCACCCTGAATCTTACGAATACTTTCTCTTTAAAACATTCTAAATTTAAAATGTGTCAAATAATTTTTCCTTCAGCTATTTTTTATGTTTAATATTACCTAGTGATACATTTTTATGCAGAAATTTAGATCCAGAACGAACTAACAACTCCAATCACAACATTACTCTAAGAAAAGAACACTCAACGTCGTAAATAATTGTAAGCTAGTAGTTTCACATCTAGAAGAACCTTGGATCTCTTGTTAACCAGAACATTACTTTTAATCTTTATTAAAACCGCGCTATTCTAAATATATCTTTATTGTTCCCAGACAGTGATAAAACTAGAGAAAATAGCTAAATAGGAAAATCTTATATTTATAGAATATACCTAACCTATTTTAATTTTTACAAATTAATATGATCGTTAGATTTTTTAGGAAACATTAATATTTTTTTTATGCATAATAGATTTTTGAATACGAAACTGTATTTAAAAAAATCTGGTGCGTGCGCGCAACACACAACTTTCACTTACCAACTTACTTAGATTAGAAATTAATGCGTTGTTGTGGTCCCCTTCGTTAGACCAATTTTGATGAAATGTTGGCTATCACATCTTTGGCATATAAATACATCAAATACCCAGTTTGATCAAAATAGTTAAAGCCGTTTTTGAATAAAAAAAAACACGTGAAAATGATACAAAATTTATTAAGTAAAGTCCCCCCTCCGGTTGGTCAATTTTGGTGAAATGTTGGCTATCACATCTTTGGCTTATGCATACATCAAATACCCAGTTTGATCAAAATCGTGAAAGCCTTCTTTGAATAAATAAAAAAAACACTTGAAAATGTTACAAAATTTATTAAGTAAAGTCCCCCCTCCGGTTAATCAATTTTGATGAAATGTTGGCTATCACATCTTTGGCATATACATACATCAAATACCCAGTTTGATCAAAATCTTAAAAGCCGTTTTTGAGTAAATAAAAAAAAACACGTGAAAATGATACAAAATTTATTAAGTAAAGTCCCCCCTCCGGTTGGTCAATTTTGGTGAAATGTTGGCTATCACATCTTTGGCTTATGCATACATCAAATACCCAGTTTGATCAAAATCGTTAAAGCCGATTTAGAGAAAATAAAAAAAACACGTGAAAATGTTAGAAAATTTATTAAGTAAAGTCCCCCCTCCGGTTAATCAATTTTGATGAAATTTTTACAGTCATATCTCGGGCATATTAATACATCAAATACTCAGTTTAATCAAAATCGTTAGAGCCGTTTTTGAGAAAATCGAAAAAAACCTAAAAAGTTATGAAGTAAAGTACCCCCTCCCTTTAAGTAATTTTGATGAAATTTATGCTGTCACATCGCGGGCATATACCTACACTAAATACCCAATTTCAGGATCGCACGGTTTATAGTTTTTGAGCTAGTCTGTTCACACACACACACACACACACACACACACACACACAGACACACAGACACACACACACACACACACACACAGACCATTTCGCGGGACTTGGTCATTTCGACTCAGGGGACCCCAAAACGTGTATTTCCGTTGAAAACCGGAAGTCGAAATTTTTCACGATCGCAATACTTCCACTTACTATATATTTCATATATAGGTAAGTGAAAGTAAAAAATCAAATCTAGGAATCCTCGAATTTTCCTCGGATGGGGAGGGAGCTAATATTTTGTTTATTTATATTCTATACGTTATTAATATTTAATACGTTAATATTATTTTCATATTAATACTCTTACGTTAAATTAAGTCCCAAGATGGTTTTTTACACTAGATTGTTTGGAATACGTAACATTTCATAGAATAAACACTTAGTTTAGTTTAGTAGGTATTCATGAATAGGTAGGTAGTCTAGTGTAGGTGTCTAGTTAGTAGGTAGTCTAGTGAATAGGTATTCACGCTTGGGAAGAACGGATTTCAGATGTTTAAAAAGAAAAGAAAAAGGAAAAAAATACCTACCCCTTTCCTCAAAAAATTCGTGGATCATCGATTGCAAGGGGAGGGTGGTGTACAATGAAACAGTTGTTGCACTGGGCGAACCAAAAGGTCTAGTGCAACCAAATTCAGACAGCGACCGGTGAGTCAGCAATTTGTTCCCTTTCTACTTGTGTGACAGACTCCACGTGCTCTGAAGTGCAGTTTTGTGTGGCGAAACTAATTTTTTTCGTCTCTTGGTAAGAGTTCACTACGAATAAAATTCTGAACGGTCAGAACCATCGTACCATGGTTTATTGATTTATTTTAAAGATAATTTATTGTCATTTTTTTGATTACTATTAAAAAAAACCATAGAACTGTTTTTATAAAACTTCTGTACTAGGTGTCTTTGAAAAATCATTAGCGTATTTAGATTTATTTAGAAGTTTAATGCCAATTTATTTGTTGTTTTGCTACAATCGCTTCTAGTTAATGTATCGATTATCCGAAATTTCGATTGATCCAATCACCAACACATACATCTAGTCGCAGTAAACAATGAGGGAGTTACCATTATCAGCTGTGATATTGCAACATGGGATTTATCTTAGATTAATTGCTGATGTTATCATATCACAACAGCTGTTATCAATGACTGACCCTGGAACAAGAGTACTATACTTTATCTTCATCAAGGCTTCCAGTTTTTTCCATTGCTAACACAATTCAGTAATTGTTTATTTGTAGTATACATCGTTGCAGTATCTACTTTTTTGAAATGTTTATAAATTTATAAATATTTTGAAATGACTAAATTCCGATTTCAACAATTTTCAAAAGAGCCATTATTCAAAATATTTCTCTAAAGGAAAAATCGTACCCTCTTATTTTGAGATAGTAAGAGAGACATGTTAAAATATTACGATTTAATAAAGTATACATACAAAATAAAAGGGTACGCCAAAGAGAAAAATGCCAAAGAGAAAAATTATTAAAAGTGCATCCTGCAAAATGCTGAAATTGGAGTTAGACATTCCGTCGACTAAAATAATGCTCATATAGATCATTAACTTAAAACAGTACTGCCAAAAAATTAATGAGTCTTATATGTATTATTATTATTACAGCAGATACATATTAACGTTCCTTTACGATTTCTTATCTTAAGGACGCCTTAGATCCTAAGGTTTCCTACAAATTTGATCTGTTTTCCTTCCTTAGTTCTAAGGTAGGTGATTAGCTACCTTTAGCTTCTCCTTAACTTTTTAATAATAGAAATAAAAATAGAAAACAAATATCAGGAAATAAATACTTATTAAAAAGAACCATTTATTAAGAACAAAACGACTTTTTGGAATTTTTACTTTATTTATATGAGGTATAAACAGCAAAGGCGGTGAAATATTATTGCACTTTTTAAGGGAAATAAAAATTTTAATCTGGGTGAAATATTTTTCTTTTTTTCTCCTTTATATATTTATCAAATGTTTTCATATGTAGCTATTCTTAACTAGGCACAATGAGAGACAGATAATTTCTTCATGTAAGCAAAATCAAAACAAAAGATGTATTATTTTTAATGAATGCATACTTATTTAGTATATTGATAGTATTGCTTAAGTGTACAACTTTAATCACAAACATTTTGATGCAGATGCATTTGAATCTTTTCCATTTTTACACTTCTAACATTAATTATGTTTCAGTAGCCAGTATTAGAGCTGTAATTGTAAATATTTGATTAGTTGGTTATATAAACATCTGAAAGAATATTAAGTGAATTCATTTTTTTCTTTTGCAAGTAGTACTGTAATGAGCAATATGATCTTAATTATTTATAGTAAAGATAGTTTCACTCAATTACTCATTGACAAAACAAAATCTTGATATGA